>LIEC01012570.1:0-41234 GCA_001925005.1 Drosera capensis | reverse complement strand
CTTTGAAGAGCTTGTTGGTGTGTTGGCCATTTTAAAGAAGTTAGTGAGAAATTTGGTGTTTTTAAGGTCGAATTTGAAGAACTGTGAAAGTTAGGGTTTCAGAAATCATGCAGTAGAGCGCAAGAATTAGAGAGAGAATTTAGAATTAGAGCGATGAGAGAGAAAGAGAGAGTGATTAGAGTGTAAAGTGCTTTCTGACATTTTTAAACTCTCCCTTTTATACTGGTTTAAGAAATATTACCATTGTCTGTGCTTTTTCTAGCCGTTGTGCAGTAAAAGTCATTAATTGACAGTTACGCGTTTTAGGAAAATAGTTATTGTAACGTTTAAAATTCTTTTCCTGAAATAGATGCAGTAGAACAACTTTAGCTCTAGTCTGCTTTCTACACATGCAGTAGAGCAATAGAGTTGAGTTGCTAGTCTACATTTTTCACATATGTTGCTGGTCCGCTTTCTACACATGCAGTAGAGCAGTATAGTATTTTGGCCTTTTACTGTTTTAAATCAAGTATACCCAATTCTCCACGAAATTGAATAAACTTGCTTTCATCTAGGGGTTTTGTAAATATGTCTGCAACTTGTTTTTCTGTTGGAATGTATTCCAATTTGATGTGACCTTTTTGCACATGATCCCTGATAAAGTGATATCTGACATCAATATGCTTGGTTCTGGAATGAAAAACTGGATTTTCTGAAATAGCTATTGCAGACGTATTGTCACAAAAAATGGAGGTTTTAGAGAACAGTATACCATAGTCTGCAAGTTGTGATTTCATCCATAAAATTTGTGCAGTACAGTTTCCAGCAGCAATGTATTCGGCTTCTGCAGTAGAGGTGGATACAGTCGTCTGCTTCTTACTGAACCAAGATATCAGTCTTGCTCCAATGAATTGACATGTACCGCTTGTACTTTTTCTATCAACTGTACATCCTGCGAAGTCTGCATCTGAGAACCCAGTTAGTGTAAAATCTGATTCCTTAGGATACCATACACCAAGGTTTGGAGTTCCTTTGAGATATCTCAGGATTCTCTTTACTGCAGTGTAGTGGGATTCCTTAGGATCAGATTGATACCTTGCACAGACGCAGACTGAATATTGTATGTCTGGTCTGCTTGCAGTAAGGTATAGTAATGATCCTATTATTCCTCTATACATTGTTTGATTTATCTTCTTTTCTGGTTCATCTTTTTCAATCTTAATTGATGTGCTCATGGGGGTTTTCATATGACTAGCATTTTCTAAGCCATACTTCTTAATTGTGTTCTTCAAGTACTTTGATTGATTTATGAAGATTCCATTTTTTGTTTGTTGTACTTGAAGTCCTAGGAAATATTTCAGTTCTCCCATTAAACTCATTTGAAATTTAGATTTCATTAATTCTGCAAACCTTTCACAGAGTTTTTCATTATTGCTACCAAATATGATATC
The DNA here is from genome assembly GCA_001925005.1 of Drosera capensis. NCBI lineage: Eukaryota > Viridiplantae > Streptophyta > Magnoliopsida > Caryophyllales > Droseraceae > Drosera > Drosera capensis. Next base: position 39,804 of record LIEC01012570.1, on the reverse strand, counting down.
ATCAACATAGATTTGTACTAACAAAATGTGTTCTTTATGCTTCTCAATAATACACTACATCATTCTGGCATGAAACCTTGTATGTAACATTTCCATTGTCTTCTTGTTCGGAGATGTTGCACGCAACCTTATCCTTTGTTTGATGATCGTCGTTGTCCTTGTCTACTATCTCATAGATCTTCTGCGTCGTGAATTGCTCAAAGCCATTACTGATATTGGTGTTGGAGATCTTCACATGGAAGATGCATCATGTTCCAACTATCTTTGTTAACACCTTTGGGTGTATGGAGGTGCCTTGAAGCTGTTGTTGAAATAGGTTGGACTTGTCGTGATTAGTATGGTGTTTGGACGCTAGAGGTACAATACTTATAAAGGTTGCTCTGCATGTCATACCTACACGTTTTCTGCTAGGAGTTGAACCGTTAGAATGTCAATTAATTGCTCCACTTCCTTGTTGAAAAGTACGAGAGATGTGCTTCCCTTATTGTCTATGATTTCTGTCGTAATTTTGTACCTGTGAGAATTACACAAACCTTGTGTTTTGCTTTTGTGTTTGAATAAGGTAGTAATTGATGGTGAGTTGTTTCTTGGTCTTACCTTTGTGTGTATTACACTGGCTATTGTTTACAGTTATTACATGTAACAATGCCTTCAATCTCTTTGATCTTGTGATGGCAGTTGTTGATGCAGGCATTAAAATACCAAGGGATATCATTGAAGACATTTTTTATTGTTGCGTCACATGTGCAAACCATCACTTCCTCCTAAGGAGAATGTTAGTAGTTTGTAAGTAGTTATGCAAGCCATTTTTTTCCGTTAAAATAAAGGGGAATATTTATTTATTTTTTTCTATTTTTCGTCTTACCTCATTTTGGAAAGTTTGTTCCACAACCTCTGGCACTATAAGACGGGTTTTCATTTTTAACTGGTCAATGCTTTCTGCAATATGGGGATTTTCCTTTTGCTCTATCCGACACTTGATCTTCCACTCTTAGCAACAACATTGCATCTTCAAGTTCTGGATTTCTGAAAAACATTGTTGCCTGAGTGCTATTGAAAATTATTACAAGAAAATGATACGATTGAAAATATTTTATTACAAAAAATCAAAAGTTTTTACAATACAAAAAGTCAAAAACTTTTATATCACATACTATAACAACTTGATATGATTCATAATATGATACGATTAATTTGATAACTAAAATCATTTTATTAAAAAGCAAAGTAAATATCATGACACTTTCATACAGATAATATTATTAAATACAAGATAATCATATTTTTTACCCAAAAGATATTTTATGAAAATATTTGACTATATTATCAAACATAAATGAAATATCCAAATATTTGGAAGTTGTCCTTTGCGCATGATTGACATTGGATGAAAAAATAACAAAATTTTCACATTAAAGTATTTAAAACTTCATTAAAAAGATAAAAATAATAATTCATTTTTTCATATCTTTCACCTATTCATTTCATTTTATCAAGTTAGTTCATGCATTTGATCATCGATTGGATAGAAATTAAAGATGCAAAATTTGTGTTGTGATTAAATGTATCTTGGTTCTTATGTGAAAACTTTTTATAACAAGATTAAACAAAAAAGTGTCAGGGATTGTATATATTTCAAGAATCTATTAAATATTCTCGATGAAATCAAACTAATTACTAAAAATTTATGATGATATATATGTAACCAAAAAAATATTAATGATATCAAGATAAATGGACCTATAAATGATCAATTTATAAATAATTAGTCACTTATATAAAATTAAGACATTTAGTAAATAAATTAATTCTTCAACACATCCCCTGCTCCCTATGTGGCTCTATCACTATTGCTTAATAATTATTATGTGTTTAAACTATGAAATAATCATCTTCTTTCTTTAATCAAACATAACTGCTCCAAAAGACCTCTGAACTATGTTCCAGCAACAATAATCTTGGAAATGGATGATACAAGTTTAATGTCCAAGTCCATAAAATCATATCAAAATTCAATTTTAGAACGATAATCTATCATCAAACTTCAATAATTATCATCACTCGTGAGGGTATCGAGTTGCTTCATGATGGATTGTGGTGTGTCAAGTTCTAGCATACCCGACACCTTCTTACTAACTTGTCTCTCACCCGGACATTGGTATGAGCTATCTATCATAGCATCAACTAGATCACAAGCCATCCGATAGTTAAGATTCATAAACGATCCTCTGTCCGCCACATCATAGGATACGCGATGGAATCCTTTGAAGAAGCACTCCATTTGGATATAATCGGATAGCCTATGGTGATGACACTTCTTGAGGAACTCCTTGAACCACTCCCATGCTTCTTGGAGAGCCTTCATGTCATATTGGGCAAAGGAGGTAATGTCGGTCTGGAGCTTAGCAAACTTAGCGGGCGAGAAGAACTTTGCCAAGAATTTTTATGCCATGTCGGTCCATGTGCGAATGGAATCCGATGGTAGATTGAAGAGCCACTCTAACGCCTTTTCTTTTAGGAATCAAGGGAAAACAAAGAGTCGGATAGATTCGTCCGTCACCCTATTCACCTTGATCGTGTTGGCTTGCATGAGGAACTTTGCTAGATAATTGTTTGGCCACTCAGTTGGAAGTCCGTTAAACATCTCGCCTTGAATCATGTTGATAAGGGAGGGCTTGATCTCAAACTTCTGAGAATCTATGGTTGGGGTCACGATGGCATTGTACTCAATGAGCACCTTTGGAATAGCTTGCTTCTTCATAGATGGCATAGCCGGTAGAGGTTGGTTGCCTCCCGTAAGATTGAACGCAGCTTGGATTGTCTCTTGGATTTGTGCTTGTATATACACCAGTTGGTTTCGAGATTGGGGAGCATTTTGGTATGCCCCGACCCCCAAAAGTTCATTGGGAATCTCTTGAGGATCCATGGAAGATGGTGCTGTGCGAGAGCTAGCTTTTTGTTGTTTGTGATTTTGCCTAAACGTCCATTCAATCTCAGGATTAAGAGGTTCTACGAGACCGTGAGGCAAACATTGCATACATAAGAGTAATCACCTACAAAAAGCATAAACACACAACACAAAATCATTAGATCACAAAAGATAAGAGAAATGACATAAAACAAGAAAAGAAAAATGTTTTAATCACAAGGAAACTTGTTTGCGACTTTGTGTACTACGTTTAAATGCAAGCGTACATGTCATTAGCAAGTAATAAAGTGACTAATAGAGTTATCATATCACGAAGACATAGGTCTAGCGATCGAAGTATGAATAATATTCCTTGGATTAAACAATCAAGGATTCCTTGAATAGTTGAATGGATCAAGTATGAATGAGTTGTTGGGTGACAATAAGGATTCTACTAACTAAACAAAGATAATTAAAATCTAACGCACATGATTGGAAGATCGGGGTTCTAAGTCTGTGATAAGGTAAGATTACGACTTCGGCTTCCAATTTATCTAGTCGCTATTACGTTTTCGTAGATATTCATTAATCATGGTTATAGATAGATTCCCTAAGGTGTAATATACACTCTCTTGAGCCCTAGACTATGTCAAACTAAACGCCGCCTTTAACACCTCTCGATGAGAAACCATCGCACTATGATAAGCATGAAGCTTGTGGGTTCAACGTGTGGGGGTGTATGGTCGAGTTCTCTATACGAAATTATCCATTCGGAGTCAAATTATATCATGGATCAGACAACAAGTAATCAATTTGTTGAAGCATTAAGCAGAACCACAAAAAATAACTACAAAAATCAAAACTAGATTAACGACATAAAAATGACATCAATAAAATCATCCAACTGCATCATAACCCTAACACAAGGTTTAGCTCATGATTCAAGTACTAAGACAGTACAACAAACACCTAGTATTCATAGAAATCATCATAGTATAAAACGATAATCAAACAAGTCAAGAAAGTTAAATTGATCATGAGACGAAATCCAGGTCGATCCGATTAATATCCTTAACGTCGCTTCATTCACCCTTGAATCATGACCCCATCTAGAAATCATCCCAAAACCCTAACTTTCACGTATTGTGTGATATGAAGTTGAATCCCTCGTAATTTAGGGATAAAAGGGAGTATTTATAGGCATTAAGGCCCGAAAGATTCTCGAAACACATGTCCGGGTGTGGCCAACATGGCACCCAAGTGCTTTGATAATTTGCCTGATTTGGCTTGGCTAGGCAAAAGGGTCCGTGCCCAGGCATGAAGCTGCTTGTTTCATCCTGCTTTGTTCTTTGCTCGATAACGCTTCAATTTCAACAACTTTGATCATTCGTTTGCTCTTTTTTACTTAGAAAACATACCAAATCATCAAAACTCGCAAATATACAAAGTCCTCATTGAATAACAGTCTTCTATACCATATTGAGGGGCTTCAAGGGTGAGATATGTGGTTATGATATGTGGTCTTTTAGTGGTATGATGGAGCCAGCAATAGTAGAATCCCAACTCTCTTTTTTTTCTTTTGCAATGGTAAACTTTCTTTTATTGCACAATGGAGAAAAAAATATAAAAACAAAATCCATCAATGAGAAGACGCCCATAATCCAGCCCCAAAAAAAATCCAGGACACTGGTATATATTCCATGCCAATGTCTACGCCTATACGGGTCATGTTTGATGTAGGCATAAACACGGAACGTAAAACATATCATGTCGAGGATTTACTTCAATAGGCAAAGAATATGCTCCAATAGAGTTAATACAAAGTCTCAAAACTATACAAAGAAAAATTATAGGCATAATGAGACTAAATTTAAACCACAAGACAATAGCATCATATTCTAATGTTCATGATCTGTTGCACAACCAGCTGATCAGGACTGGAGGTATAACTAACCAAAATTCTTTGATTTTTTTTTCCAACCAAATCTCGTACACCATGGCATTGAGCACATGTTTCCTCTCCTCTACTATTGGTGTGTTTCCTCTAGTCACATTTATCATAAAAAAATCCATTCATTCGAGATCTTTGCCCTGCACTTCATTTGCAATGCATCAAGGATACTTGCAAGTACTTCCGGTGAAGATGGACAACAAGAAAATAAATGCTCCCTAGTTTCAATACTTTTCTTGCGCAAGTCACACCTATCGTCATATAATATGTCTTTGTTCACCAACCAATTCTTAAACCTGAGCCTATCCCTTTGCATAAGCCAAGTAACTACTGAAAGCCTTGGTGTGATAGCAGGATCCCACACATACTTTCATCATTTTTTTCTTTACTCCTTGCCCTGTCAACACCTTGTAGCCATCTACCACTCTATACTCCTTATTTGCCAAGGCAGGTACATCTATTAATTGTAGCATTTCATCCCTCACCTTCAATATCATCTTCGAAGTATAAAAACTACTTATTATAGGCTCAATATCCGAGGCAGCCCGCCCTTTAAGATACACATCATTAATGCATTTGATCCATAATCTCTGTTTTTCGTGTTGCACTACCCAAACTAACTTAAATAACAAGGCTATATTCCAAGCCTTTAAGTTCATAAAGCTCAAGCCACCTCTATTTAGAGGTTTGCATACTTCACTCTAACAAGCCAAGCCAGATCCATATGTCGATTCAGTGCTATCTAGGTCCATAAAAAAACCCTACAGACTCCTTCAATTTCATCCATCATCCCTTGTGAAATCATGAATATTTGAGCCTAGTAAACTTAATCGAAGTGAGAATTAATTTAATCAACTAGATCTTGTCTGCATATGAAAGCATTCAAGTAGCCCATGATTTGATCGGCTTAGCATTTTTGTCAAAAAGAGGATGATAATGAACAATGTTGATCCTATGAGATCCAAAGAGGACTCCTAAATATCTAAAAGGGAAAGTCTCTCTCTTCATCTACATCAAAGACCGAATGGTCCTGCTCAAATTCTCAAAAGCACCTCCCATGTAAATCAAATTTTTCCCTGGATTTGCATATAAATCAGTAGCCTCCCTAAACTTTTGGAGTACTTCTTTCAAAATCTAAACTGACCACACTTCAGCTTTATAGAACATGAGGTCATCCATAAGACATATATTCAGTACTCCATTCTTTTTGCATCGAGGGTGGAATTTAAAGCCAGGTTGCCTGCAAGCCATCGTCAAACTTCTAGACAAATAATCCATCACTAACACAAAGAGATAAGGTGATAAAGGATCACCTTGTCTCCTGCCTCTTTTAGCATGGATAATGTCATGATAACTCCCATTGAAAGTAACTGTATACTGGACTGTAGTTAAGCATTCTCTAATCCAATTAATAAACATAGCTAGGAATTTGAAAGCAGCTAGGAAGGATAGGAGGAATTCCCATATTACAGTATCATAGGTCATTCTTATATCAATTTTAATCATGTATCTAGATGTGATATCCTTCCTATCATATCCATATACAAACTCTTGACACAACATCATGTTATCAATAATACTCCTATCTTTTACAAAAGCGCTTTATGCATGATCAATCAATATAGGCATGATAGCTTCTAGCCTCTTACAAAACATTTTTGTAATGATTATATATTATCCCACAATATGCAATGGGCCTATAGTCAACCATGGATGACGGATTAGGTACTTTGTCCATCAAATTAATGACAGTGGTATTTACCTCATATAGAAGATGTCAAGTTCGAAAAAATTTGAACAGTGCTCCTATAATCTCCTTCTCTACCCCAGGCCATGCCTTCTTAAAAAAGCATGTTGAATATCCATCTAGTCCAGGTGCACGAATATTGTCAATATCATGTCAAGCACTTCTCATATCATCTGTAGAAAACCCCATTAGTAGGGCCTCTTGCTGTGCTTCAGACAACACCTTTCCCTTTGTAGAAAATAGGTCAAGTTGCATAAAATAGGTTAAGTTACTGTATCAGTATATGTTATATAAATACTCCCTCATGGGTTATCAATGGAAAAATCACTTCTCCAAATCTCTCAACATGGTATCAGAGCGAGATACCTCTCTCTCTCCTTCTTCCAAACCCTAGCTGCTGGCGACCGTCTCCCTCTCCACAAAATCCCAGCTAGATCCAAATCCTGGCAGTTGGTCCTCACAGCCTTAGGCCTATCCTCAGCTCAGGTTGTCCTCAGGTCGTCTCGTCCAGCTCTTGGGATGAGACGGCCTGAGAGCTGGACGAGACGTTGCTGCCGTGTACGTCATTGAATGAGCTAGATCCAGATCTGGAAAGCATCCTTTCCTCTAACCACATCGACGTTGACTTTCGTAGTGTCTCAGATCTCCTCAGCTGCTCTCTTCAGATCTAGATCTCCACTCCTCAGACTTCCGTCGGACCTCGCACGACCTCCAGGGACGATCGAGGACAGCAGCTACAGAAGCATCGACCGCGACCAGCAGCTATGGAACCAAGATGTTGGTCTCCGTCAACCGCAGCTTAGGGAGTCGTTGTTAATTAGCTGGAGTTTTTCAGACCAGCTCAATAATTAGCTGGAGGTGGAGCTTTTTGGGGAACTTTTAGGGATAGCTTCTCAGTCGTCCACAGCATAGCTCAGCAACAGGGTTTTTCTTTGCTGTTTTTTTTTTTTTTGGATAACTTCAAATTTCATCCTCAACAACTCCACTCAGAAGAATTGAGACGAAGATGAATAGTAACAGTAACCGTAACAGTGCAGAACAGTCTAAACAGTGAAATCGATGCAAAACAGTGTTTTCGACCATCTCCGGCAAACTTTCTTTTCGCAGGTTACTCTTCTGCACTCTGGAGGTGCAATCGGTTCTTCTAGACACTTGTTCTCTGATTCTAGTCATCCTCTGACGTCGACGAATTTTTCGGGGACATCTCGGTGACCATGACTCATTCTTTGACTTCCACTTCCACCGATGGTCTCTCCTCCTAGGAGCTTCAATCTTTTCGAGGACTTCTGTCTCGATGGAGTTCGAGGAGTTGCTTTTCATCAAATTTAGCTTCTGACTACTCGAAACACTACACTCCTATCTATGTTTTTGCTCCTATTCTCTTTCACAATGTTTTCAAAGTCAAGATGGATAGCCCATACATTCATGAGTCGAAAAGGGTACCTTATTATTTTACTCTGCATCACCATAAGGAGCATTGGTGTATTCTTGAAATAAAGCATGAGAACGAGGGAATTGATCATACCATAAATCATTTGTCATTACATGATATAAGTTCATCCCTATCCACCTCTGTTCTCCTTGATTGTTAGGCGAGGAATAGAAACCACTATATGGGATATCCTCAATGTCACATGAGAGGACACAATTTGCAAAATCAGTGCTAGGATCAATATAAATTCCCTGATGCCCTACCTTCTCATCTACATACAAAAAGGCAGTGAAATCTCCAACTATCACCCATGGAAAGCCAATCCCCTACTTATTTCAATGAGATCATTCCACAGTTGTAGCCTAGCAATACTTTCGTTTGAGCATAAACACAAGTCATCATAGCTTTGATGATCTTATCACTTGAACAAAGGAAACAATGCATGAACTCGTCTGAGCACTGAAGAAGTTTTACTTCCAATCTATCTGGATCCCAGCAATACTCAAATGCGCCCATTAATAGCCTTAACATAGTTATTTAGTATTGACCAACTCTTGAAACAAGCTTTCTTGACACTAGAGAAGTTCTTTGCTTTCACTGTAGTTTTTATAACCCAAAACAAACTAATCTTATTTATTCTCACAAAATGCCTTAAGGCACACTGTCTATCTGGCTTACTCAAACCATGTATATTTCATATTCCTATCATAAGATGATCTCCACTAGGGGTGAGAATTCGGTTTTTAAACAAAATATTGGATTTCGATTAACCGAAAAGTTATTTGGGTTTTTGAAAATCGAAATCAAAACCGAACAGAATTTAATTCGGTTTTTCAGTTTCGAATAACTGAAATAATATCAGATTTCAAATTGAATAAAAAAATAGTATAAAACAAAATTGTTCGAATAAAATAAAAGAATGATTTAAAAAATTCAAAATCAAAATGAATCTGTAAAGCATTATACAAAGAATACAAAGTATTAGAATTTGCATTATAACAACAAGAGAAATTAGTAAAATAAATCATTAGAAAAAAGGGGAGAAAAAGTAAAAAATAGAAATTCGGTTAATTCAATTAATCGAATTAAGAAACCCAAAATCAAAATCAAAACCGAAATTATACTAGTAACCGAAATACCGAAAATCGTATTATCGAATGTTGAGGTAACTCAATCGGATTCGATTCCCCACTAAAGAGGTAATTATTTTATTAATTATGCTAGTGTCTGCTTTATTACAAAGAGTCTTAAACCTTGACCCCTGTGTTGGGTTAGGATTGTGATGGTGGTGCGAATAGAGGCAAACAATTTATGGGCAATCTCCCAAAATCTTTCCTTTATTATTGATCTGCTCTACTCTTGAGCATACTCTACTACATAGCATATATCTTATAAACAACCTATAATCAATATGGTTGAAGGCGATGAACTACCTAATAGGACAGCTAACTTTGCTTAATGAGGAAGGTGAATAGTTGGCGTCCTTGACTTTTCTTCATGGGTGAGTATCTTTACTTCCCTTACGTATTCTTTTTTGTTTTGATCTTCTTGTCTGCTATGTCAAAGATTACGACTAACATATTCCCCCCTAATCTTTACATGACTTCATATCACGAGGCTCCATCACATGTTCCGTAACTAAAGAGCTTGGCCTACTGTTGCAGTGGCTGCCATAAACTCGGTCTCGTATAATGCCAATGCTACGGTCTTTTCTCCTTCCGCGTTCTCGCGAACTTCTTTTCTAGACTCTTCACTTTTGTTTGAAGATTGGTTAATAGAGCTTTCCGCTCTTTTCCCACCTTTATGAATTTTTCCAGTATACCTTTCCGCGTCACACTCCTTTCTGCCGTCCTGGCATGAATACGTGTCGGATCTCTTGCTCTCAATGTGGTTTTTAACCTTATCTCTATTGCAGGAAATGTCATCTTCGATATTGATCCAGTTTTTCCCTTTGATGATACCTGACTTCTTGCGGTCCAAATCCACATTATCTTGTGGATCGAGGATAATGCTAGATTCGATGTGGCAACTATCATTGCCTCTGTGCTGTCTGCACGTCCTTGCTCTTTGATGATCTCGCCATCGTTGTCGTCGAACTTCGCCACTGTTGGTGTCCGAAACTTGTAATGGTATGCGCAAAGTCGAAGTACATGAACTTGCCTCTTCTGCAGCAGGTGGCGAACAACCTGCACCATCGACTGACTTTGTTGCGCCTGCCAAACCTTTCGGCTTCTCGAAGCTTGCTAGAAGACAGATTGGTTTGGCTAACTCCAAAGTAATCTTATAAAGACGATTTGATATGCGTTTCACGAACATCAACAACTTGCCGTTGTCGTATACCTTTATGGAATCTCCTACCATATTCACTTGGCTCCCATTCTTTGTCATCTGTCCAAGGCTGATGATATTATTGTAAAGTTTAGGAATGTAATATACCTCATGGAGGATTTACTGATCTCCATTCTTGCACTGGAACACGACCGTTCCTTTGCCCATGACTTGAACGATCATGCCATCGCCAAGCCTCACCTCCCCGGTGATCTTCTCATCAAGCTCTTGGAACATTTCTCGCCGTCCCGTCATATGATTGTTGCCACCGTTGTCTAGGTATCAGATATTTTTAGTTGTTGTCTTTACCTCGCCCTGGTGAAACGTCTAGATGACCCTTTCTTCTTTGAACTGTAGGGCGTCTTTTTGCTTAGCTCATGTCTCCTCCTGAAACATGGAAAACAATAACGCTGGCTCATCGGGAGCTGCGCATGTGCATTTGTCACGGCTTCTCCTCCGGCATTCCGAAGCATAGTGTCCCATCTTCCTGTAATTGAAACACTTAATGTGTCTTTTGTCACGGCTTCTACTGCCGGTGTCTCCTGTACCTTCCTGACGCACTACATAATTACTGTCTCGATCGCTCCTTCGTAATTACGTGATACCTCGTTCACGCCATTGGCTTCTACCTCGATTTGAGGTGCCAGATTCGCTTCCTTGACCAGACAACGAAGTTTCCCCAGTGTTGCTCCTCTGGGACGCCTGCCGCTTGCTACGAGTGAACATGAGCTGACTCGCACCACTACCGGTGTTCTCGCGGAGTCGAGTTCTCTCCTCGAACGCCTTCAATCCTCCTATGGCCTCTTCAAATGGCATCATCTCAATGTCATAGAATTGTTCAATCCCGGCAACAACTGTGAATTACCTATCAGGTACACAGTCTAGTAACTTCTGGACGAGTGCAACATCGTCAAGATCTGCACCAAGGCTGGAAAACCTGCTCGACATGCCACTAATTTTTCGAGCGAACTCATTAATAGACTCCTGTTCTTTCATCCGCAGAGCATCAAATTCATTTTTCAATTTCTACAACCGAGCATTCTTCACTGGATTAGCATCGAGGTATCACGTCTTTAGGCTTTCCCAATTTTCTTGCGCCGTCTTCTTCTTCGCAATCTGAAGAAGAACATCTTCGGGGATTGACTGAAGGATGTACGCGCCTTTTCGTCCTTTCTTGGACTAGCCTCTTCTTCCTCTGCTGGTTCGATCGCCTCTATTTTTATTTCCAGGATGCCCACACATCCTGGGCATCTAGGATCGCCTCCATTTTTATTTCCATACCTTGTAATTAGAAGAATTCAGCATCGGAAAATTGAATGGCACTTCACCGCTCTCCTTTGACTCGTGTTGGGGAACAATAGACATTATTTTGATTTTTTCCAAAAAAACTTTTTTTTGCTATTTTTTTTAAACACGTACACAATTGTTTTACGTGTACACAATTAAAAAAAAATTTACTTTATCTCCTTTTGTTTTATCTCAAAATATCCTCTCTTTTTTTTAAAAAAAATATCCCCTGTCCTTTTTTTTTTCAAACACACCACCCCCACTAGAAAACGAATCTGGTTTTTTGTTCTTTTACCTTGCACGCGTGACTACTGTCTACCTCTTCCCTTTCCTTTTTTCTCCACTTTCCCCCAAATTTCCTCCTGTCGCCTTCTTCTTTCATCCTCAGATTTCGCCTTCAAACCTCCTCTTTCGATCTTGTTCTCTTCGTCTTCGTCAACCCACACCACCGCCTTTTTCTTCACCGGCACCGCTGTGGATGGATTAAGGTGAAAGAGGGGTTGTGCTGCGATGACGTCGGGGTTGCTCCAGATGGTCGATCTGGAATGGCTGGCTCGTGGGACGACGCGGTTCTCTGGCGGCGACGGGGACCTCCTCGGTGGAGCTTGGTACGAGAAGGAGGGCACCTGCTTGGTTCAGATCTGGTCTGATCTCTTGTGGCTGGATCTACAACTGCGCAAATCTTGCCATATGTTGGTTATGGCTGGGCTCGGCTACGGGGGCTTCAAGGGTGGCTGCGTCTTGGCTTGCGTGGCTCTGGTGGCTTCGTCCACTTCGTCCTTACGTCTGGCAGGTACGTCCTCGACCGATGTTTCCTCGGTCAAGTGTCCTCGGCAACTTCACACACCACCTCCTGCTCTGATACCAATTGTTGGGTTAGGATCGTGATGGTGGTGCGAATAGAGACAAACAATTTGTGGGTAATCTTCCAAAATCTTTCCTTTATTATTGATCTGCTCTACCCCTACGTTTAAATGGGATTTTTCACATTTGTGTGATGAAATGACTAACCATTGAGGAGTTCGAAGTACGATGGGGCAACAGTTGTTGATCGACGATGGGTGGACAGACAATGAATGGTTACTTCTCTATATGGTGAAGGAAAAATGGATTCCAGCATATTCAAAACGTCTTTTTGTTGCCAGGATGAGCACTACTTTGAGGAGTGAAGGTCAGAATCATTTCTTCAATCAATATGTTAACAGCTTGACGACGATGAAGGATTTTATTGTGAGATCTCAAGAAGCATTGAAGAAACAGTATTCTCAAGAAAGGAAGACAGATTACGAAACTACCTGCAAGAGTCATACTATGATTTTACATTCACGTTTAGAAGTTCATGGTGGAAGGGTGTACACGAAGGAGATCTTTTGTAGATTTCAGATCGAGCTTCAAAAGAAAAATCAGTATGTGTTGTTAACTGGGCCAACGTCTGAAGATGTCTAAATGTATAAGATGACTAATGCCTTTGATCCTCGGGTACAATGAAGGACGTATAGATTGACTCATCACACGAAGGTTGACATCATCGCCTGTACTTCTTTGATGTTCGAGCATTCGGGTATGATTTGTCAGCATCTGTTACGGTTTCTTGATATCAATTATGAGACTGAGATTCCTGAATACCTTATCCTCGATCGTTGGAGAAAAGATCCAAATAGGATCGATGGCCAGAGTACCCATGTATGTTGATCGTTCCAGGGTTTGGCAATGTAGGCATCTTGTTCCAAATAGGATTACAACTATGCTTTGGAATTAGTAGAAAGGGAAAAAAGTAGTATTTCCAAGTTTGCCCCTGATCTCCATGAAACATATGGAGTGTGCTAGGATTGTGCAATCCCTCCATTTGTATAGAAATTGATGTAACAAAACTTAGATGTATTAGTTATAATGTAGTTTAGTGTGTTTATGCTAGAATTCAAGTAGGTAGTTGCAGTCTAAGTCAAATGCCAGTGAGCATACGGTTGCAAATGTATGAAGATCGTGCAAGCCACCAGATGTAGACTACTACAGAGAACTCTGGATAAACAACAAGTGCATCAATAAGCAACAAAGAAACTCAAATGTTTCAGGATCAAGGACTGAGCTTGCAGACGAGGACCAACATGGCAAGACATAAACTAAGTCAGATCTGAGTACAGACAAGGGTTGCAACAGAGACTGGGTGCAGACTAGGGTTGTGACAGAGACTGTGTGCAGACCAAAAGTTACAGCAGACTAGACTGCAGCAGAGGTGATTGCCAAGGTAGGGTCAGAGGTATGAAGTCAGTCAAGCGAGGATTTGAGTTAAAGTAGCAACGGCACGGATTTTGTGGTAGTGGACTGCCAGCATCAGGAACGAGATGGTGGAGAACATGAGTGGACTGCCAGGAACAGTGTATTGTCTAGAAGGGTTCGTTCCTTGAACCTTTAAAAGGGAACCGATGAGGCTTATTGAGTAGAGCTGTTGAACGTGGATTGAAAGTAAAGAGTGCAAAGCAATCTAGCAACTCAAAAATTACTCAAGAAATCCAAGTCGTGAAGATACAATCGAAAGTGTCACTAGTCTGCAGAAGAACAAAATCTTACAGCAGAGTCCAGAGTTCGAATCTATGTAAAGCTTATAGGTTCTTTGTCTTTCATACAAGTTAGATAACTTGTAAAAGAAAAGTTTCTTGTAAACAAAAACAAGAAGACAGTGATACTCACCTCTTGGGTTGACTATATTAGTCACCAAGGGAAGACTAAACTAAACTCTCGATCATCATTTGATATCGAGTGTCTGAACCAGTATAAATATTGTGTCCATTTACTGCTTTCATTATACTGATACTTAGAATTACTTCTAACAAATTATCACAGCCGAAAACGAGATAAAGACTCAAGGAGTTGTAAATCTCGAGTGTAGACTAGATAGTATCATCTGCAGACTGCCTGATTAGTCTACACACAATACTAGTGTGCACAATATCATTATTCCGCAGAAAAAGACCACTAAAGTCTTGTACAACCTATTCCCCCCCCCCCCCCTTCTAGGTTGAAACTCAAACCCTACAATTGGTATCAGAGCTTTACTTTCTAGACTTAACGGTTATTGGAAAGAAAAGGTCACATATTATACTTGCAAAGATGTTACTAACAGTTTGCTTTTATGAAGATTATCATCAACAATGGCACCACAAAAGTTTCCTAAATGTCCTAACAGTGGAGAAACTCGAACTTGCTATTTGACAAGTTCAACCACCGGAAGCTAAGAATGCTTGCACATCTCAACTCCATTGATGAGAGGATGCAAGATATTGTCCTGGATGGACCAAATGTTCCAATGATGCCAGATCCAAAGGACTCATCAAGAGAAGTACAACGACCAAAATCCCTCTGGACCAGAGAAGACTGGGATCTAGAGATGGTTGGGAGAAAAGCTCTAAATCAAATCTTCAAATCCCTAGATGACAACATGTTTGAAATTATAGTTCATACCAAGACAGCAAATGAAGCATGGGAAGCTCTAATGCTAAGAAACGAAGGAACTAATGAGATCAGGGAGAACAAGAAGGATGTATTGATACAACAATACGAGCTGGTCTCAATGAGGTCTGATGAAGATCTGGCAACCTTCTTTGAAAGATTCAATATTCTCATCAACAATCTCAAAACCTTGAGAAAGACTTTCGAAAATAAAGAAGTCAATCTTAAGTTTGTAAGATCTCTTGGTGAGATCTGGAACACAAAGACAACTACAATAAAAGAATCCAGAGATCTAACAAAGATGTCCCTGGCTACTCTTTATGCTGTTCTGCATACTTACAATCTTGAAGTTGAGCAGAAGAAGCAGATTGATAATGCAAGAAAGAAAACCTTGGTTTTCAAAGCTCAAGAGAGAGTTTTGAAATCCATGGCAGAAGAGGAGAACAGTGACACTTCGTCTGTAAGTGAAGAAGATCTATCAGAGGAACTGACACTGATGGGGAAGAAGTTCAAGAAGCTATTAAAAAAGAGAACCTTCAAAAAGAACTTTCCCACAAAAACCAAAGATGCAGACAAGAAAGTCTACTACAACTGTGGCAAACCAGGACACTTTGCTGCTCAGTGCAGACGACCAACTCAAGACTCGTCTGCACCAAGGTTTAAAAAGGACCACAACAAAGTCACACCTGGGAAGAAGAAAAGAGGCAAGACATATGCAGCAAAGACATGGAGCGACACAGACTCTAATGATGAAGATATTATGTCAAATGCTTAGCTATGCCTCATGGCAAAAGAAGAAGAAAAAAAGCAGGTATTTGATCTTTCTGACTTAGACGCTACTACAGAGGAATTGAAGGAAGCACTTCGAGAAACCTCTGAAAGCTTTATTTCTCTTCTAAAAGAAAATAAGGAAAATCTAAAGCAAATTGCAACTCTCAATGAGAAATGCAATTTAAATAAAGAGACTAAAATAGTCTAATCAATGCTCAAGATAATCTGAAAGAAGCAGATGAAAAAGTGAAGATTCTCAATGTAGTAGTGGAAACACTTACTATGAGAAACACTGAGCTTCAAAAGCAGATAGATGTCTGGAATGGCAAGACCCTAGATCTACAAAAACTAATCAATGTAGGTCAATCCTCCCATGATAAAACTGGGATAGGATACAATGATTGGTTGAATAATAATAAGGATTAAAAGGTAATCACCAAGAAAGATGAGGAGACCACTGTAAAAGTCCTGCAGAAAAAGAGTATATCTACTGCAGCAGAGGAGCAGACGAAGAAAGCCTATACTACAGGATATGTGCATAAGAGTAATTACTCTGCTGCACAAACCATGCAGAATAGGAATAACTCAGCTGCACTAACAGTTTTGAAAACGAACAATATTCTCAAGAGATCTGTAATGCAAAGTACGATCTCTACTGTTCAACCTCAAAGGAACTGGAGCAGACTACCTATATATATGTATAATAAGAAGAGAGTAAGAAACTCTCAAATGCAATTTAGAGAAGGACCCCATGAAGCTCAACATACACATGCTCATGTCAAGAGCAGCAGACCAAATGGGGCAGACCATTGAAAAGCGCAAGACCAAAGGTCTACTGCTTTACTTGTGGCAAACTTGGCCACAAATCGCTTGAATGCTGGAACTCACATAAGAAGATAGTTCAAGTGTGGGTTCCAAAAGCTAACCAATAAGGACCTAGATAAGTGAGTACCATGTACAATGTTCTTCATGTTTTCATTACAGGAAAAGAAAAAAGGGATATGGTACTTGGGCAGTCAGGACATATGACTGGAGATAAATCCAACCTTGAAAATTTTAGAAAAGAAAAAGGACCTCTTGTCATATTTGGAGGAGGAAAGGCAGATACAACTAAAGATTATGGAACCCTTGATACAGGTTCTTTAATCTTTAGAGATGTTGCTTATGTCAAGGGCTTAGAACATAACCTGCTATCCATTAGTCAATTATGTGATAAGAACTATGATGTGTCATTTACTCACAATACATGTCAAGTAATAAATAAAATCACACAAGAAGTCAAATTATTAGGAATTAGAAAAAGAAATATATATGCAGTAGACTTCGACTCCTCACAGTACTTGTTTTTATACTAAAGAAGCTGAAGATACAAATTGGTTATGGCACAAGTGGCTAGCTCATTTGAACTTCAAAACCATAGCAAGATTATCCTCAGAAAAACTAGTAAGAGGATTCCCACAAATAAAATTCAAGAACTATAAGTTATGCGGACCATGTCAGGAAGGAAAGCAGACTAGGACAAGCTTTAAACCTTTAAACTCTTCAGAATCAATTAGGATTCTTGAACTACTGCATATGGACCTCTTTGGTCCAGTTGAGATAGAAAGCTTAAGTAGAAAAAAATATGCTCTAGTTATAGCAGATGATTACTCCAGGTATACTTGGGTAATATTCTTACATAAAAAGAGTGAAACATGTAGTCTGCTAACAAGTTTCCTTAGACAAATCCAAAATGAAAAAGGAATAGAAGTAATCACAATTAAAAGTGATCATGGTACTGAGTTTGATCAGACAGGAATAGATGTCTACTGCAATGATCATGGAATTAAGCATAACTTCTCAGCACCTAGAACACCCCAACAAAATGGTGTGGCTGAGAGAAAGAATAGGACACTCATAGAGGCAACTAGAACAATGCTTGCGGATGCAAACCTATCCAAAAGCTTCTGGGCAGAAGCAGTAAACACAGCTTGCTACAATCAAAATAGGTGCACAATTCATAAGCTTTATAAGAAAACCTCATATGAATTGTGGAAAGGAAAAACATCAAGTGTAAAATACTTTCATGCCTTTGGATGCATATGCTATACACACAACATTGATAAAAAAAACTATTTACAAAAATTTGATCCTAAGGCAGATGAGGCAACCTTATTAGGATACTCAACAAACAGCAAGGCATTTAGGGTGTACAATAGGAAAACACAGATTGTTGAGGAGTCAGTTCATGTATCATTTGATGAAAAAGAAACATTCTTAAGAGATGCAAATGTATTTGATGAAGAATGTGCATGCAATGAACAGGCTGAAGAAGTGATCATTAATATTGCAGACAAGGAAGAGTCATCTGCAAGAAATAATACTAAGGCAGAAGAAGAAGAAATATCTCAACAATAAGTAGAATCAAATGAACAAGATAAAGGAAGATGGATTAAGGCACATACACAGGATGATATTATAGGAGATATGAATACAACTGTGCAGACCAGGAGAGCAACAAATGCAGAATGCCTGGCCAGCTGTTTCATATCTGAAATAGAACCTAAGGTAATAAATGAAGCTCTAAATGATCAAAACTGCGTGGATGCATTGCAAGAAGAACTAAATGAGTTCGAAAGAAATGAGGTATGGTATCTCACACCAAGACCCAAAATCTATCTAGTTGTAGGATACAAATGGGTGTTTAGAAACAAGTCTGATGAAAATGGTACAGTCATCAGAAATAAGGCTAGATTGGTTGCAAAGGGATACTCACAAGAAAAAGGAATTAATTTTGATGAAACCTTTGCACCGGTAGCAAGATTAGAAGCCATAAGAATGTTCCTTGCCTATGCAGCATACCAAGGATTTAAAGTCTATCAAATGGATGTAAAAAGTGCATTTTTGAATGGAATGCTACAAGAGGAAGTTTATGTCGAACAACCTCCTGGCTTTGATGATTATGAACATCCAGATCATGTATATAGGTTAGATAAGGCATTATATGGGTTAAAACAAGCACCTAGGGCATGATATGAAACTCTATCAACTTTTCTCTGTGAAAATAAATTTGAAAGAGGGAAGGTTGATACCACTCTGTTCCTAAAGAAACATAAGAAACACATATTGTTAGTGCAAATCTATGTAGATGATATTATATTCGGTTGCAATAATGATAAGCTTTGTGAAAGATTTGCAGAACTAATGAAATCTAAATTTTAAATGAGCTTAATGGGAGAGCTAAAATATTTCCTAGGATTGCAAGTACAACAGGTAAAAGGCGGAATTTTCTTAAATCAATCCAAATACTTAAAGAATACAATCAAAAAGTATGGATTAGATAATGCTAATCATATGAAGACCCCAATGAGCACATCAATGAAGATAGAAAAGGATGAACCTGGAAAGAAAATAAATGAAACAATGTATATAGGAATAATAGGGTCATTATTATACCTT
Source organism: Drosera capensis (assembly GCA_001925005.1). Taxonomy (NCBI): domain Eukaryota; kingdom Viridiplantae; phylum Streptophyta; class Magnoliopsida; order Caryophyllales; family Droseraceae; genus Drosera; species Drosera capensis. Next base: position 20,495 of record LIEC01012570.1, on the reverse strand, counting down.
ACTACAAGCAGACCAGATATTCAGTATGCAGTATGCAGTATGTGTCTGTGCAAGATATCAATCTGATCCCATTTAATCTCACTATACTGCAGTAAGAGAATATTAAGATATCTCAAAGGAACTCCAAATCTTGGTGTATGGTATCCTAAGGATTCAGATTTTACACTAATAGATTATTCAGATGCAGACTTTGCAGGATGCACAGTTGACAGAAAGAGCACAAGTGGATCATGTCAATTTATTGGAGCAAGGTCAATATCATGGTTCAGCAAAAAATAGACTACTGTGTCTACTTCTACTGCAGAAGCCGAATATATTGCTGCTGAAAGCTGTACTACACAAATATTATGGATGAGGTCACAACTTACAGACTATGGTACAACGTTCTCTAAAACTTCTATATTTTGTGACAATACGTCTGCAATGGTTATTTCAGAAAATCCAGTCTTTCATTCAAGAACCAAGCACATTGATGTCAGATATCATTTTATCAGGGATCATGTGTAGAAAACTCATATTAAATTGGAATACATTCCAACAGAAAAGCAAGTTGCAAACATTTTTACAAAACCTCTTGATGAAAACAAGTTCATTCAATTTCGAGGAGAGTTGGGTATACTTGATTTACAACAATAAAATTGGCAAAAAATGCTTTACTACTCTACTGCATGTGTAGAATACAGACTAGCATCATTTATGAAAAATGCAGACTAGCTCTACTGCTAGTCTCTCTCTCTAACAAACGCTCAAACTCTCTCTCTCTCTCTAAAACTCTCGACCGCTCTACTGCACAAAGTCGAAACCCTAAGTTCTTGAAAAACACTTTAATTTGATTTCCAAAAACATCGCAATTCTTTCAAATCACTTTAAAATGGCCAACACACCATCAAGCTCATCAAAGAAAAGCCAGAAATCCTTTGAATCTCAGAGGAGTCCTTCAAGGAGAATTGAACTTCAAACAAGCGTTGTGTTTGACTTCAATTCAATCCGAGACGAGCAAGAAGAAGCCAGAGATATAGTAGACTTGATCGAAGAGGCTGGACTCAAGCCTCTGTGTGAACGAACAAGCACGATATATGATGATGAAGTTCTAGACTTTATCAAGAAGGGACAAGTTGCAGACAGTCTTCAGCAAAATCACTTACACCTCTACTGCAAGAGGAATAACCATCCAGGTGAACTCTGATGACCTTGCGCAATGCTTCAATTTCCCAAATGAAGATACAAGGATCATTCCATCAGAAGTCGTCGAGCTGGGAAGACAAGCAATGCTAAGTCAAGACAAATGGAATGAGGGGATAAGAACCATGAAGAAATTCTTATCCAAAGAACACAAACTGCTTGCTGACATCGTGAAGAAAGCTATTCTCTCTAGAGAATGCAGCAAAGATCAAATAACCTCCGATCAATAGGAGATTATGTGTGCCATCCTTACAAAAACAAGAGTGAACTGAGCAGGTTTACTCATGTATCAACTTGCGAGATCGGTGAGGGCAAGACTACCACTATTCGGAAGAATAATCAGTATCCTTCTCAAACAAAAAATGAAGCTCTCAGATAAAGAAGGAAGGCCATGAAACCAATCCAAGCAAATCAAAAGTCAAAAAGATAGGAAAAGCACCCTCAGGACTCACAAAGAAGCTTGCAGCCCAGCCATAGAAGCCTTTGGAAGTGCAGACCAGGCGAAAGGCCAAGCAGACCACTATAGTAGTGCAGACTACTACAGTAAAGACCTGATCTGCAAACAAGCAGACCAAGAAGAAGCCAACCCAATAGAAGTTGACAAAACCAAAGGCTACAAGGAGGAAAATAATTGTACATACCTCCAATGATGAAACAATATCCGACAGACCTGTTGCAGTTCAAGTCAAAATCAATGAGAAAGAAACCCAATCTACAATAGTATAAACTGAGGAAGTCATTGATCAGTCTGCAGTAGTGCATACTAGGTTGATAATTGAGCCCTCTTCATAAAAAATGTCACCAAAAGAACGAGAGATTGCATCCCTTCATGAAGCAAACATAGCAATTCAATTCCTCAAGGCAGGAGCAGGTGAAGACTTGAAGAATCTGATCTTGGAAGCCCAAGTAAGCTTTCAGGAGATAAGGGAAGGACCTCGAGCAGAGTTCAGACAAAGGCTTGCTGCAGAAGGGTACTCTCATGACGAAATAAGGGAAATTGAGGCCAAAATGTCAGCTCTTCATATGGAACCAACCTCAGTGGACTCTGCTGCACCAACTCTCACCATCAGACCCCTTGCAGCAGAACCAACAACCACAACAGCAATTGTTCCGTTCTTAGACAGTAGAATGGAAACTTCATAAATTGTAAATGACCAACCTACCACTACAAAACCTACTGCAACAGAAAGTTATAGATTCCCAGCTGCTTGCAGAAAGGACTCGAGCCAAGATGAAGAAAAAGATTGAAAGCGACAAATTGATTCTTGAGTTTGTGTCACAACACAATCTATCTATCAAGAGGCCAAGAACAACACCAACACCAACACCCATACCAATTCAAAAGGCGCCAGCAAGGACTACAAGAAGAATTACACGTTCTGCTAGACCAAAGCTAATTCCTCAAGGACCCAAAACACTGTATCAGATCAATCCAGACCAATCTCAAACGCTGATTGGTGACATTACTCGAATGACCGAATGGGAGATTCATCAACTGGTTGAACTCCAAAAGAAGGAAGTAAGCAGAACAACAAGACCTAAGGAGCCTCACTTCCTGATCAATGGACCACTTGAGTTCAAGGACTCCACGCTGAAGACAAGAAGACTTAGACATGCTCTCCTAAGGGACGTTGAGTTTGTCAACACTCCAGAAATTGAAGCAGAGCTCAAGAAAATCCTTGAGAAACACATCAAAGCTGCCACTAAGGAGGTCTATGAATACCTCTCTCGACCTGATCTGGGAGAACATCAACCAGCAGGTGATGATGAAGATGATCATGGAGGAGATCAACCTCAACAAGACCCTCATGATGATAAAGATGATATCATAGATCAAGTACCTAGTGAAGAAGTGCAGATGCAGCAGACTAAAGTAGAAAAACCAAAAGAACCTCCTGCAGCAGAGGAAGTTGCGGAAGATACGTCTGTAGCTGAAATAGGTGTTCCTTCAATTGAAGAACCAATGGAAGCAACACAACCAACTACAGTTGAGCAATCTGAAAGAACTCCTACAAACGAGGTTATTGCAGACGAGACATCTGTTGCTAAGGGAGATGCTTCTCCAGCTATCACTCCAGCAGAACTTCAAACAGAAGAAGAAGGTCATACAGAGTCCCCAACAGAAGAATCTGTTGCAGAAACACCATTGATCATCGCTCTTGTAGCAGGAGAACCATTTGATAAGCATGCAGAAGAGGGGCAAGTCACTCAACAACAGACAGAAGAATTTCCTGATTTTGAAGAAGACATACTTGTAGATGAGGTTACATCCGTCGAAGTCCCAACATATGCAGGTGAGTTCATTACCCCTGCAGACGAAACAACTGATGCAGACGAGGCCCCTTTGGTTGCAGCAGAGGCACATCAAGCAACTTCATCTCCAGATATTGAACACATAGTCTTTACTCCACCATCTGCTTTTGGCTTAGCTCAAATGGAACCACATGTACCCTCTGCAGTTCTGTAGCCTATATACAGTGATACCTCAGCTACCAAAATGGCTCCAACAGCAATTAAAGTCCTCAAGAAAGACTTGAAGTTGAAGTCCTATCTGTCCAACCACATGAGCAAGGTGAAAGAATTCCCTCCGCAACCTCATAAGAGACAACACAGTACCGACTGCGTCAGCTTGATCAAGAGATTTATGGAATGCACTCATGGATCAGAGCTGCCTTTCATGATCTCCTAGAAGTCTTGGAGCCAATTGCAACAGACCTTGCAGTAGAAAAGGAACTCAGAAAATCAACATTTGATAATTTTGGAGAGACTCTAAGAAATCTAGTAGCCGGAGTCATTGATTAGATGAAGCAAAACAGATCAGTGAATCTTCACAATCAACGAATCCACACCTCAAATTTCAAAAAATTCAAGGAGCAACAGTCTGCTTCACTACGCAAGCTCAATGCCACAATGCAAACCACCAAGCAACAGATTGATGAGCATATGCGCATCAATGACATCAAATTTGGTCTTCTTGAAACCAAATTGCAGGTTGTTCAAAAAAATATCTTTTTTGAACTCAAAAGGGTCAGAACGGCTCTTGAAACCCTAATCTCTACCCTCGATATTAACAAAAAGAGGTAGAAACAACCCGCAGACGAGGGACAACAGACTCAGGGGGAGAAATCTACTTCGTTCAAAAGGAAAAACTCCTCCGAATAAGGGAATGAGCCGAAAAGGTCTAAGCATCATAAGGAAGAATCTTTTGAGGAATGAAGAGAACATTTCAGAAAAGAGTCAGAGGAAAGACATCAGAAAAGCAGCAGAGAAAGCGAAGAGGAAAGAAGATACAAGTGCAGGAAAGGAAAAGAGCATCAAAGGTATACTAAGTTTGATCTCTTAATCTTGTTATGCTAGTATCAAGGTTCTACAGAATGTAAGATATTCGAAAACTTGTTGTATTACATAGGAGTTTTTGTTAGCATCAATTTAGGGAGAGATTGATAGGAATGTGCAATCCCTCCATTTGTATAGAAATTGATGTAACAAAACTTAGATGTATTAGTTATAATGTAGTTTAGTGTGTTTATGCTAGAAGTCAAGTAGCTAGTTACAGTCTAAGTCAGATGCCAGTGAGCAGACGGTTGCAAATGTATGAAGATTGTGTAAGCCACCAGATGCAGATTAGTACAAAGGACTCTGGATAAACAACAAGTGCATCAATAAGCAACAAAGAAACTCAAAGGCTTCAGGATCAAGGACTGAGCTTGCAGACGAGGACCTACATGGCAAGGCAAAAACTGAGTCAGATCTGAGTGCAGACAAGGGTTACAGTATGGGATGCAGACTAAGGTTGTGACGGAGACTGTGTGCAGACCAAAAGTTGTAGCAGAGGTGATTGCCAAGATAGGGTCAGAGGTATGAAGTCAGTCAAGCGAGGATTTGAGTTAAAGTAGCAACAGCACGGATTCTGTGGTAGTGGACTGCCAGCATCAGGAACGAGATGGTGGAGGATATGAGTGGACTCCTAGGAACAGTGCATTGTCTAGAAGAGTTCGTTCCTTGAACCTTTAAAAGGGAACCGATGAGGCTTATTGAGTAGAGCTGTTGAACGTGGATTTAAAGCAAAGTGTGCAAAGAAATCTAACAACTCAAAGATTACTCAAGAAAGCCAAGTCGTGAAGATACAATCGAAAGTGTCACTAGTCTGCAGAAGAACAAAATCTTACAGCAGAGTTCAGAGTTCGGATCTGTGCAAAGCTTCTAGGTTCTTTGTCTTTCATACAAGTTAGATAACTTGTAAAAGGAAAGTCTCTTGTAAACAAAAACAAGAAGATAATGATACTCACCTCTTGGGTTGACTACACTAGTCACCAAGGGAAGGCTGGATTGAGCTCTCGATCATCATTTGATATCGAGTGTCTGAACCAGTATAAATATTGTGTCCATTTACTGCTGTCATTATACTTAAACTTAGAATTGCTTCTAACAAATTATCACAGACGAAAAAGAGATAAAGACTCAAGGAGTTACAAATCTCGAGTGCAGACTAGATAGTACATCTGTAGACTACCTGATTAGTCTGCACATAATACTAGTCTGCACAATATTATTATTCCGCAGAAAAAGACCACTAAAGTCTTGTACAACCTATTCACCCCCTCCGAGGTTGAAACTCAAACCCTACAGAGTGTCTCTAGAAGACCAAGAGCATACGATCAACGAAGAGTCAAACAATATAGCAGATGTGGATGATGTGATCTTGGATTCGGTTGTATCTCAAACGAAAGGTCGCAAGAAGGAAACACGTATGAAATGTGGGATTAAACAAGCGAACGGTTCCAAGAAACTTAGAAAGTGTTCCTTGTGTAAATACTAAACAGATCACGATAGGAGAAATCAAGACAAAGTTATGGCACACAGATCATCCGAAGTACAATCGTGTTATGAATAAGAGGAAAAGTGACAGTGAAGTGAGTTGATGTGATATAAAATAGAAAATAAGAATGTTTTCATATTTTTTGAAGAAATATTTTCAAATAAGACAGTATTGTAATTATTATACGACATCCAAAAAAGACAAATATATATTTATTGTGGGACGGGGGAGTATTGTAGAAGAATGCTTGCATCAAAATCTCTGAATTTTCTCATTATTTTTCCCTTTTCGTTATACATAATATTATATTAAATTAACATATTTCCTCCGTCATAATTTAAGTGCAGACGTTTCACATGACATATCTGTCGATACAGAGTTTGATACGCGTGGAACGAAGATCAAACTTAGTTTTTTTTTTATAAATTTATCGTAAAACATTAATGATTGTATAAGTTACGTACTTCAACATAATATATTTTGTGGGACAATTAGACGTGATTTGATATGAAAACGAGAATCATATTCATGCATATATAATAATACAAAATACGTATATGTTATAATTAAATTAAAATAAAAAGAGTATAAAAATAAAAAAATATTACAATAATACAATAATTTTCTCAAAATTTTCAATCTCACGCTATAATTTTTAAAATTTAAGAAACATTTCAACACACTTTTATACCAATGCTCCAAGATACCATCTCATTTGGCATGGTGCACTGACTTCAAGTAGCTCATGTCATCTCCCCATCTCCCGATCTCCGCATCACCACCATGACTGCTTTTTTTTTATTATTATTATTATCTATATCTAAATTAGATTAATTCATCAATAAATGCACAATTGAGTTTGAATTGGTTCCATTTTATTTTAAAATACAACCAAATATTGAAACGATAATTATATAATTAATGTCATAATATAAGAATAGATATATTTATTTTTATTTTTATGGTTACTCAATTGTCATTAAGCAGTTCCATGTAAATGTTCGGAATCAAAAGATATATTTTTTTATGAATATAACAAATTGATGAATACGAGATTTTATTCACATGTTAAATTTTAAATTTTTATGTAAAGAAATTTTTGTCTTAAAGGTTCGTGAGAGAAAGAAGAGATAAAAAAAATAAGAGGAGATTCTCAATTATCTAATTTTTAACTTCATCGAAAAACAATGTTTACTGCAAGCACGATTCTGGGAGCTCATACACTATTCATGGTATTGTTCACCGCGGTCAAATTGACGAAATTCGGTCTTGATTTCGTAGTTTTTTGCTCCATTTCATCATGAATCGTGATGAACACGTTGCAAGCATTGATACCTAGGTTGGTAATGAAGTTGTTATTGCTCGGGAGATAGCTGAAACCGGATTTGTAAAACGCGGAGTTACTGTTCACGCGGTGAATCCGCAAGAAAATGTTGCGTCCGGGCACGGTGTGGTTTCCGAGGAGGGGTTTGTTGTTGGGGATGATGTTGCTGCTGTTGGGAATGTCATTCTTGTGCAGGACGGAGCTCTAGTGACTGAGAAATCGGGATTGAGTTCGAAACACTTTTCACGTGAACAGTGATCCGAAGAACACGAAAACATTGTTCATGTGACTAGTAAATCTTCGAATTTTTGAAATCTGGCTGGGAATGCGTCTCAACGTCCTAAACCTAACCACCTCAGGCAGCAGAGTCGAGGTCGAAGTCGTGCTCCGACGCGGAACTTTGATGTTGTGCAACCCGCCAAGTAAGGCTTCCTTGGCCAAGAACAAACCTTTGCGTCGATGCTGAATTCCAATCCGCTAGATAGGAAGATGAAACTCAGCTTCGTCGAACCGGCATGTGAGGATGGTCGAATGATTTTTGAATCATCGGAGGAGGCCATTGCGGAGGCAACGACCAAATAGGACAGCTATTTGGTGGGGTATTTCATCTCCGGGAAATTACCAGTTATGACCGTAGAGAGAGAGGATTGCCAAGAGCGATTGGAGCAAGCTCGGGTTGGAGGATGTGATAGCAGATGCCTTTGGTTTTTATTACTTCCACATATCTAATTCAGCTGCAAGGCAGAAGATACTGGAGGAAGGGCCGTGGTTGTTTGTTGGAAGACCCATTATCCTACAACATAGACTCCGGAGCTGGTGATATGCAAGAAGGCACATGACAAGGTGCCTCTGTGGGTGAGGATCCACAACATTCCCTTGGCATTGTGGACGAGCTCGGGATTGAATGGCATTGCCAGCCTTATAGGCAAATCACTCTACATGGATTCCTTCATGGAGAAAATGACCAAGATTGCATTCGTAAGAATTTGTACCGAGGTATGTGCGGACAAAGCCCTCACTGACCTATGTGAAGCTGAGGAATTCTGTTCTTCCCTTGAAGGTCGACTATCAATGGAAGCTGCAGATTTGCCCAAAGTGTCATGTTTTCGACCATGTCTGTAGGCCATCTACTGCTGTAACCACCGTCACTACTCCTATTGTTGACAAGGGAAAGAGTATCATTGTCGACAGTACGCCTACCGATGAAGAAGAAGAAGAGCCTCCAATGGGATCGTAATCTCAAAGAAGAGCCCGTCAACTACCCCAAAGCCGGTTCTAGCGACACTTGGGGAGGACACCGATGGCAGTGATGAGAGCTCCAAAGTGTTGAGCAGTGATGAATACGAGGCAAATGAGGAGAGCACGAAGGTCACGGACACAGTTCCAGAGACAGAGTCTGAGGTTGCAACGGGAGCAGCCCTTATTAAAGAAAATTCTCCTACATCATAGTTAAGAGAAGACACTGTATTGGAGCAGGTTATGACTGGGTTGACTAGTAAAGAACCGAAGTCCATGGGGGTTGCTTCTGACAATGAGGCTAGTCCTATAGCAAAAAAAACATAAGTGCAAAGAGGGTTTAGTACTATTGCTACACCTCGAAGAAGGTAATCAGTTTTTCCCAACCATCTGTACAGTTTTTATGCTTGTTGGGTTTTGAAATTTAAGAGGTCTAGGACTCCCAATAAAGAAAGAAAAAATTTGTACCTTGGTGAAACGGAGGAAGCTAAGTTTGTTTGTCATCCTGGACACCAAGGTGAAGGAAGAAAAGTACTCGAATATTTTTGCTTCGATGTTTCCAACCTGAAAATCCTATGCTAACTATTCTTGCTCTGATAAAGGAAGGTTATGGGTCGGGTGGGACCCTAAAGTCCTTGACTTCATTCCTTTATGTACATCAGACCAAGTCATTCATGGGAGAGTACGGTACGACGAGTAGGATAGAGAGTTCATCATCTTTTTTGTCTTTGCTGAGCACACTTTTGTCAGGAGAAGATCTCTATGGATAGACATTGAAGACAAGGGGCAAGTATTTGATGGTATTCCATGGATGGTTCTTGGGGACTTCAATGTAATCAAAGAGGTAGCTGATAGAAAGGGAGGCATGGATAAATGACTTCCATCCTTTGATGAGTTTCCTGTTTGTCTTGAAAACGCTACACTCGATGACCTTAGATATAGAGGCTGCAGGTACACATGGACTAACAGAACTCAAGTAGAGCATGCTTGCTACAGGAAGATTGACAGGGTGTTGTGCAATTCCAAATGGTAGACTGAATTCAATTTCTCGGAAGCTGACTTTATTCCCCCGGGGGTTTCTGACCATTCCTTTGTAGTTTTCCGTGTTGATGAGGGCAGGAAGATTAAGGCACCGTTCAAGTACTATCACTTCTGGTCTATGCATACGAACTTCCTTCCGACTATTTATGATGCATGGCAGGTACTTGTTTACGGGTGTACAATGTTCAGACTCTACAAGAAGTTGAAAGCCGTCAAGCTGAGGCTTCGAGATTTCAGTAGAAGGCATTTTCACGATATATCCAGATAGGTTCAGGCTGTTAGAGAAGACATGATGACAACACAACAACTTCTTGAGGTAAACTCCTTTGATGAGCTACTTGCTGAAAGGGAAAGAGAGACGGTCATGAGGTTCTCTCAACTGAGGCTGCAGGAGGAGTCATTTTACAAGCAGAAATCTAGAGTTTAGTGACTGCAGGAAGGGGATAACAATACCAGATTCTTCCACAACTATGTGAAGGGAAGGGAGAATAGGAAGCCGATTTCAGAGCTCGTTAGCCAAGAATGGACTACAATCCAAGGAGAAGGCCATTTGCAGGAGTTTATTGTGGACCATTTCAGCTCCTTTATGGAAGCTCAGCCGCAAGCAAATTCCATGTCTAATCTCATGCCTTTTGTGAAGAGACCGGTCCCGGAAGACTACAAGGAGCAGCTTACTGCCGAGGTAATTGAAACGGATATCTAACACACCCTATTCTCCCTTGCTCGAAACAAGTCTCCCGATCCTGATTGCTTCTCAGTAGAATTCTTCATGGATGCTTGGGATATAGTCCGGAGTAATGTGATTCAGGCTATCCAGGAGCTTTTTCAGAACGGTAGGATGCTTAAGGAGGCCAACTTTACTGTCATTACCTTGGTGCCAAAATGTGACAACCCCACACAGATCACCGACTTCAGACCGATCTCCTATTGTAATACCATTTATAAGTGCATTGCAAAGCTTCTTGCTAACCGATGTGCCAATGTGTTGCCTCTTCTTATTAATCCTTCGTAGGGTGCTTTTGTGAAAGGCACCCTGCGAAGGATTATCATCTCAAGCCATACTTGCCGAGGATTACTTTCAAGGTCGACATGATGAAGGCTTATGACACTCTCAGCTGGAAGTTTCTGAAGTAGGTCCTTGGGAATTTTGGATTCCCATAGCAGCTCATATCCTGGATTATGGAGCTCACATGTAGTGCTCAGTTCTCTGTCAACGTGAAGGGGGAACTTCATGGTTATTTCTAAGCCAGAGGAGGACTTAGGCAAGGTGATCCACTTGCTCCATATCTCTTCATATTGGCTACGAAGGTATTTTCCGAAATTCTTGATTCTGAGACTAGCAAACCGGGATTCAAGTTCCATTGGAGATGCAAGACAACCAGCCTATCCCACCTGTTCTTTACTGATGATGTGTTGCTATTCTTGGAGGGGAACTTGGAATCTATAGAGCTACTTAAGGAGGGGGTTGATCTCTTCTCTTCAGTCTCATGTTTGCATCCTAATACCTCTAAGAGTGAATTCTTTGTGGCGGGGGATGATGCCTCCATCATTGATTCTGCCCAACGTATTTGGGGATTTGGTAAGGGATCTTTGCCAGTATGATACTTGGGCATCCCCCTTACCATGAAGCGGGTGAAGGCCAAAGACTGTAGATCCATTCTTGACAAAGTTACTAAACGAGCTGCTAGTTGTGTAAATCGCACTTTGTCCTATGCTGCCAGGTTATTACATGTCAAGTCTATGCTGCAATCCATTCAAGTATTCTGGGCTGGAGTGTTCATGATGCCTAAGAGTGTACTCTTTGGGATCAAAAGTATATGCAGGAGGTTTCTGTGGAAGGGGCCATCATTGGGTGCTACTGGTGCGAAGGTTGTTTGGAGTACTGTATGTCTCCCTAAGAAGGAAGGAGGGTTTGGGCTTCGTCGGCTGCCAACTTGGAATAAAACCCTCATGTTGAAACATATGTGGGGTCTTGCCTAGGAGGAGAAGACCATTTGGACTGACTGAGTGCATGATAATCTTGTGCGCAATGACAACTTCTGGTCCATGAAGATCCCAAAGGCTAGCTCGTGGAACTGAAGACAGTTGTTGCAGCTCAGGCCATTAGCTCAGCAATAAATCAATTGGAAGATTAGGGATAAACAATCTATCAAGCTATGGTCTAATTCTTGGTTTTCTTTAGGTCCCTTGTATTTAAAGGTCTCCAACACCTTTATCTACAATACTCGAATCCCAATGGATACTACGCTGCACTCCCTTATTCAGTACTTATCCTGGCAGCTGCCTTCAGCTATTTTGGACTTGTTTCAAGGCTCCCTCCTTCCTGTTATCCATGGGGGACGGATGTCTGTTTTTAGGGTGATAGGAGAAATAGGGGATTCTTGACTGCCCAAGCATGGGATCATCTCTGAGAGAGGGCTCCAAAGGTATTCTGGTACAGACTTATATGGTTCAAAGGCAATATTCCGAGACACGCCTTTATTACTTGGCTAGTGGTGCGGCAAAGACTCCATACTCATGACCGGCTTATGGGAATGGGGTTACTGGATTGTGCTCTATGTGTTTTCTGCAAGAAGAAAACAGAGAACCATGATCATTTATTATTTTCCTGCAGCTTTCTTAACCCTTTGATACAAGAGTGACAACAAAATTATGCTTTACAATTTGTCCCTACTGGAAACTCCATCTCTACTGCAAGCGCCGTTTCTGTTGTAGACCCCGCCACTGCTGCAGGCTCTACCCCTGCTGCAGGCTTCGTCTCTGTTGCTGGTCTTGCTGGGAACTCTTGCATCGGATACTTTAAAGCCTTGCACCAAACACTCAAGGGGAAGAGGATTACAAGGATCATCATTCACTTCTTGTTTTGCAGCTTGGTCTACACCATTTGGAAGAACAGGAATGACATTGGTTTTCGTGTCATACAGCCATGCAAACATGCTATGAAGACTTACATGTTCAAAGCAGCTATGGACATTACCTATGTTAGGAAAGAACGTCTTAATGATGATGAGAAGAAACTATTGGTTAACTGGAAGATCAAACTCAATGGCTAAGTTGCTTATATATGTTCATGTTTTTTTAGCCATGTAATCAATTATGTATATACTAGTTCTACTCGGGAGGAAACTCTTGTAACACTTGTAATATGTGTGTATGCAACCCTGCATAGAAGCTTAGGTTTCTAATCATTAGACAGAGAGATTAGGGGAATGATTGATGTTGATCTATCCCATCCATACCTTGTACAGAAATTTATTATTATTTTCAATGGTTAAAAAAAAAAAAGAGGAGGAATGACAGTGAAGTGAGTTGATGTGATATAAAATAGAAAATAAGAATGTTTTCATATTTTTGAAGAAATGTTTTCAAATAAGACAGTGTTATAATTATTATACGACATCCAAAAAAGACAAATATACATTTATTATGGGACGCGGGAGTATTGTAGAAGAATGCTTGCATCAAAATCTTTGAATTTTCTCATTTTTTTCACTTTACGTTATACATAATATTATATTAAATTAATATATTTCCTCCATCGTAATTTAAGTGCACCCGTTTGACATGACATACCTGTCGATACAGAGTTTGATACGCGTGGAACGAAGATCAAACTTAGTTTTTTTTTATATATAAATTTTTCGTAAAACATTAATGATTGTGTAAGTTACGTACTTCAACCTAATATATTTTGTGGGACGATTAGACGTGATTTGATATGAAAACGAGAATCATATTTATACGTATATAATAATACAAAATACGTATATGTTATAATTAAATTGAAATGAAAGGAGTATAAAAATAAAAAAATATTACAATAATACAATAATTTTGTCAAAATTTTCAATCTCACGCTATAATTTTTATAATTTAATAAACATTTCAACACACTTTTATACCAATGCTCCAAGATACCATCTCATTTGGCATGGTGCATCGACTTCGAGTAGCTCATGCCATCTCCCGATCTCCGCATCACCACCATGAATGTCATGGATAGCCGCTAAATGAACTTTCCCACAACTCAACAGTTCTCCATGGTTAATTTCCCAACTAATCAACCAAAAAAGGTTGGAGATGGACAGCACAGCTGTGGATTCCTCTCCAAATTCCACAAAAAACCAAACATCACAGGAAGTGATTGATCTTTGCATATGTGAGTATGAACTCAACAAACTAAACAAACGACACAACACACGGATAAGACTATTAGTTCATTTCCAAATGTATACCAAATCTAAGTCTTGCTGCAAAGGTGAAAACAACAGATAACCCCATTACCTATCCAGGATACAAGGTTTCAGTTCAATATGATATAGTGATGATTGTATCCAGCGTCAACCGGATTCATCAGTAGCTGGAACTTCCATTAAAGTTACATTTATTCTCCAAAACAGATTGCTTCTCCAAATTGCAGATTTCAATAGACAAACAGCTTATGGCTTCGTGGGCTGCCAGGACTGATGCCTGGTCCAGTCTCTCTGCCCAGGATTCAGGGCATGCCCTTTAGAATGGTATATGAGCTGCTCACCCTCTCCGGAGAAGTTCTCCTTGTGTTCAACTCCATACCTCCCTGGCTTCAGCATCAGCAGCTGCACCACATTCCATCAAACAACTTGTCAAGCTCATCATATTCACAAAATACGACCAAGATCATATGGTTGCTCACTCTATCTCTCTATGCTAAGAGGAGCTAACCTCATCTCCCGTGTGATCAGTTATGAAATGAAGCCAGCCATGCCACTCTGGTGGTACTTGAGAAGCATTATAGCGATCCTTGCTTCCATATTCGACCCATCGGTGTCTACCTGCAAATCAACATGGCAATAAATCAGGCACATACTTTATCACGAAGTATGAGATAAAATTAACCGTTAACCATCTATTCTTTCTCCTTTCTCTAGTTTCAGGGCAGAGAGAATGGATAGTAGAAACCGACGGTGTAAATATCAAATCTACCCACTGCTAGAAGTTCAATTGACCTCAAGTTTTGTGTTTAACTCTCTTAGTGACGAGAAACATCCTGCTTTTCGGAGCCCAAGTCAAAGTCCTTCTAGATCGTTTGCCACTTCAACCCATGAACTCATAATCCAAGCCCTTCAAGTGAGGAGGAAAAAGGAAGGAACATGAATGGAATTTCAAGCTTAAGAAAATATACCATGACATACTTGCCCTGAAAACATAACACAATATTTATTTGACAATGATGTCATTGTATGATCCTAGTTGAGCCCACCTATCGATTAAACTTACTTTTGTATCGTTAGGGCATCTTATATGCGTCTGGTTTTACCTACTCGAAGCACTGCATTTTTCTGGTCAAACACCCAAACAATACAACCAGAATGACAACAATGAATGATATAATGAAATTGTTGCACGACTGCAGGACTCTCAAGCATCCATGCAAGAAATTAAGGATAGGCAAGAAGGGGCGCTACTAGATTGGATGAAAAACAATATTGTGAACAGGCGGAAAGAAAAAGAGAAGAGCTAACCTGCTTGGGTGTTCCCAAGCTTCTCATAATATTTGTTGCCGAATTTATCGACACCAACGAGTGTTGCCCCAATATTGTGAATTTTGGTCTGCCTATGAAAATCAAAAAAATGGAGAACTTGCGAATGTGTGCGCATAAAAAACGAGGTCATCATGAACAAGGAATTGATCCACTTACAATAGGTTGCCATCCACAAGACAGTTCCTGCACTCACACAATCAGTAACCGAATGAATTAGAGCAAAACCATAATTTAAACAAATCATAACTCTTTGGAGCTCTATGATCAGATAATCAAAAATTAGGGTTATAGCTGGAGCAAACACTACGAGTTTCATGAATAGTATTCGTCAAATTCATAATACTCAATCCTCATCCTCCTGCAAAATCGTTCAGATATTACTCGAAAAAATAGCAATTGCTTGAAGATCCCCAAATCATCACCATAAGATTTTGACTATGAGAATTCAATGAAATTTCAGTCTGAAAAAAACGTTGAATCGAAGAAGAATGAGCAGGTGACGTAAAAGGGGGAAGGACGTACAAGTATCCTTCTTCTTTGAGCTCTCGAATGAATGTGCCGAGGCCTTTCTCTCTGATCGTCTTCAACACATTCCTCACCAACGACGCCATCCTCCTCTGAGACGATCACGCAAGGCCGGTGAGGGTGAGAAATTTTGTGTTAATAAAAAGGCAAACCCTCCCATTGATCACCAATGTTTATGTTGAGTTTTATAAATACACACATATAATATAAAAAAATACGAATTTCTGGAGCGTAACAGAAAATTTTTCATAGATCAATAGTCTATATTTTCTCCCTTTTACATCAATTATAATCTTATTTTACGAAATATTAGTATGACAATTAAATATTATTTTATATAAAATTATTATAAAATATTAGTGATATTTTAACTTATATTTTTCTACTCGGATCCATTCATGTAAAGTAAATGAATATCACAATTTTTCAAAATTTATGTTGAACAATGTAGTTACGATTAAATGTTGTAATTGATGTCGGAGGGTGGGAATATGTCATCGGAAATACGTGTATGCAATAACAGACAGCGTAGTGGCGATAGTAAATAATGTATGTTAATGATTTTTTTTGTAAAGTGAAAAATTTATATTATAAGTTGATAAATATGTATAATCAAATTTTTAATGTATTTTATAAATAAAATCTGAAAATATACAATTAACAAGTTATTATATAAATTTTTCAATTTATAATATAATTTTCTCAAACTACTGTATTACATCAGTCACTATGCTATTTTTACAGCCCCAACGACGCGCCCATATGCCATTTTCCTTTATTATGTTCACAACTTTTTCTTTCAAAAAGAAAATAAAAGAACAACATAAATTCGTGGGGGAAAAAAACTCCACTTCCTCCATCCCTTAAACCACAAATGTTGAATGAAGATAGAACGCCATTGATGTTTTCGTGTATAATATAACGTTTCTGGTTTCCTTCATAACATATGGCACATTCGTACAAGCCAAATGGCCGCCCAGCTGGTATCCGCCAGCAACTACTTCCATTGTTACCCCGTTGACTATGGTCCTAAATCCAACAAATCGTTGTCCAATCTCCAAATTATATTCTGAGATAAAAAAATTTCGGAGAATTACAATAAAATGCCCAACAAAAGTTTAAATCACACTTTGATGTCCAAAATGTTTGATGGCACATTTAGATATCCATTATAAGTTTCATTTACATTTTGGTGCCTCAAAGTGAGTAAATGACTTAAATGCCCTTCACCAACCTTGTTGGCCTCAAATTCATCTTCCTCCCTCAATTATTGATCCGCCGACGTTCCAAAACAACTACCAAAAGCTCTGCTCCCCGCCACCAAAACAAATACCATTTCGACACCCAAACATCACTATCCGATCTCCTGGAATCCTTGCTCAAGTCCGACCACCACCATTTCAGCGTTGCACTTGGTCAAATTTGTCGAATCCATCATTTTCGTCCGAGTTTGTTCATTTGTTGGATTTATGATGGATAACTTAAGGCTTAAGGCTTCAATTAGTTTATAATGGTTGGATTTATGTTGAGCGGGTGTATGAAAATAAGTTTCAATTTTGAGCGGAGTTTATGAATTTGTTTTACTCGGTAGCTTTACTGGATGTCCATATATTTTTTTTTTTTTTTTTTTTTTTTTTTTTTGTAAAATCGAGAAATTTGATGTGTTGATCTTGAACTCTTTCTTTTAGCTATGGATATGCAAAAATGAGCCCATGTCAGAAGCACTCGACGCGGAACTAGCGCTTTGCATATTTGAAGGCGAATGTTTCTCTTTGCAAATTCCCAGATCAATGACGCTTACAAACGTGTATGAGCAGTTGATGAACAAGTGTCATCGCATTAATCTTATGACGATGGTTTTTCGATATTTTGCACTTCAAATTCGGAGTCATGTTTCTCTCATTACGGATAACGATGTTACGAACATCTTGCATGTATACGCATGTGCAAAAATTGGTGTGATCGAGATGGAAGTAGGGAGGAGGACAACACCAACTTCATCTTCATGAAGCTCGTCTATGTTCCTCCACATGGAAGGTAGTCCTTCAATTGTAAAAATATGCACTTGACATAGCACTGGTTGTTAGTTCACTATTTATAGTAAAGCAGTTCACATCTTGTTATATTTTGTAGTTCTCATTTGATAAAATCGTTCAGTTTATAATTGTGTATATGTAGTTCATGATTAAATATTAAGGGAGTTCACAAGTTTATAATTCGTAGTTCATCGTATACAGTTCACGTTTGTTAGAAAACAGTTTACACGTCTAAATTATTCAGTTCATATCCACTTTAGATTGATTGTCTTTATTTTTGTTCATATGAGTGCAGGTCTGGAGTGGATGGAAATCCCAGTGTTTTAACGACACTTATCTTCGAGAACATTTCTATCGAGTTATGACGTGATTGTATTCGAGAATGGCATGACTTACACCCATAAGAACTATGATTTACACCCACAAGAACTGCAAATGGAGTGTTGATAGCTGTGACTTACACCCATAAGAATTGCAAATGGCGTGTTGATGCTTCAAAATCAAAGCAAGACGCAGAGTTTGCTATAAGGAAGTGCGATCTCACTCATATTTGTGAGATTGACTTAGCAAATCGAGGACACCCAAAAGGTAAGTTTGTTTGAATATCGAATCTGGTGAAAAGGAAGTTACAACATACACCAAGCACACGACCATTTGAGATCATGAATGAAATTCAAGAAAGATATATCGTTCAACTGTGGTGTCACCATGCTTGGTGAGGAGATTCATGATAGAGCACGATGCTCATTTGATTAGTTACGTACATACTATACGAATTCAAAGATCGTGAATCCTGAAAGTTTTGCTGAGTATGAGGTGGACCCTGTGACAAAATAATTCATTTGTCTCTTCGTAGCTTTTAGGGCATCCCTACTTGGCTTTGTTCGAGGGTGCATGCCTACAATATTCATGGACGGTACCTTTATCAAATCGAAATACCATGGTTGTCTTTTGAATGTGACGGGGCTAGATGCTCAGAATGGTATTTTTTTCTATTGCATATGCGATTATATTAGGTGAAGACAATGACAATTGGGCTTGGTTCTTGATCGGGATCATTTGTACGTAATGTAGACATGATAATTAAAAACAATATAGCCAGGAATTCAATGAAGGATAATGTGTGTTAATGACTTAACGCACTTATCTTTTTGCAACTCTTTTTGTAATAGAGCTACGTTGATTTTCATAGAGCTACCATGATGTTTGTAATTCAGGATTTCAGGAATGTAACATGAAATTAATCATCTAAATCCATGTATAGCAGGTGACTACCATGGTGTTCGTGATTCAGGATTTCAGGCATGTAACATGAAATTAATCACATTAATTTTATGTACAGCAGGTGACTGTCATGGCGTTTCATAAATTCATATAATGTCATATATTTGCAAGGTTCTCAAAATCCTTTCAGGATTAATAGTTCGTTATAAAAATAATATTCAATCACCACACGGTAACACACATCAAGAGCAAACAATATTTAGAAATCTTTATTATACTCTATAATATTCTACAGGTTGCATCGTTACCCTTTTAGGAATGCAATTTAACATTCAAGACAAACAAGAATATAAAGATTTTATTTTTTTATTTAACATACAAGTATGTTATCAATCAATCACACAAATCAAGTCACGCACACACAAAATTTAGGGTAACGATGTGTGTTACTTTGTCATTTTTATATAATCTGATAGGAATGTGAAATCCCTCTATTGTATAGAAATTGATGTAACAAACTCGAAATTATAAATTGTAATATAGTTAGATTGTTTAGATTAGAAGTCAAGTAGGAAGTTGCAGTTAAGGTCAGATGCAGGAGTGCAGATGGTTGCAGATACAGAGGGCTGATGCAGACCACCTGGTGCAGACTTCTATAAGGAATCTAGATGAACATCTAATATATGTACAAGCAACAAAAGAATTGAAGGCTTCACTTGGAAGACTGAGCTTGCAGACAAAGACCGCGATGGCAAGGCATAAAGATGAATCAGACTGTGCAGACGAGATGTTGTAGCAGAGACTGTGTGCAGACGAGATGTTGCAGTAGAGACTGTGTACAGACGAGGTGTTGCTGTAGGCTGGATTGCAGTAGAGATGATTGTCGGCATAAGGTCGAAGGTTTGAAGTCAGTCAAGTGGAGATTCAAATTAAAATAGCAACGACACGAAAACTGGGACAATGGAATACCAGCATTGAAAACGAGATGGTGGCAAACACTAGTGGGAAAGTGACCCCCCAGGAACAGTGAGTTGTCTACAAGTGAGGTTCGTTCCTTTGACCTATAAAAGGGAACCGGTGAAGCTTGCTTGGTGTACACACAAGATTACTGAAAAAAGTTGAATGCTGTTGAGAAAGGATTGAAGAGTACAAGAAAGTGCAAAGCAATCACACAGATTCAAAGAGTACTCAAGAAAACTAAGTCGTGAAAGCAGTGAGGAATATCATTAGTTTGCAGAAGAACAACTCTTGCAACAGAGCTCAGGATTCAGAGTTGTGCAAAGATCTAGGTTCTCTGCTCCATATACAAGATAAAGATCTTGTAAAAGGAAGATACTTGCAAGCATAAACAAAAGGATAGTGATATTTCCCTCTTGAGTCGACTACACTAGTCACCAAGGGAAGACTGGACTAAGCTCTCGAATATCAGTTGATATCGAGTGTCTGAACCAGTATAAACTTTGTGTCATTTTACTGCTTTCATTATATTGCCTTAGAATTGTCACAGATAAAATACAACAGCTCAGAAAGAGATAAAAGACTCAAAGAGTCATAAAATCTCAAGTGCAGACGAGACAATCTCTTCT
>LIEC01012569.1:0-11109 GCA_001925005.1 Drosera capensis | reverse complement strand
ATAGATATTTATGTATTTCTCGTCATCCGACATGTTGCTGTCCCAAGACAGCACAACAAGGAACCCAAGCCCAATAAGAACTACAAGCATATGGGTCTAGGGCCTAAACCAAAACCATTCCTAAAACCGATGATTCAGAATTCAAACCTAAGACTTACGTCACCTGCTTCGTGGGACACAAAACAAACATCTTAGATACAGGCTTGAAAAGGATGCCGTGCCTATGAGCCCAATGGACCAAATCCCAAAACTGGTATGGACCGCGCCAAGGTCGGTTCAGCTCAATTTACAGGTAATTTACAAACTGGTTCTGGCCCAAATGCAAGCCCAAAATACACTTTATCCCTTATACTTTGAGACAATTAAATCCTCATATTTTTTTTAATTATATAAATATTTTATTTTGTAATTTTTACTTTTGAAACTTAACCTCCAATTTTTAACACATTATCTTATTATTTTTAAATTCAGAAAGATTATCTGTTTATTTTCATGATTTTTTTTCCCAAATACAATGTGTAGTCGGCTTATCAATGGGAGCATTACTAGCCCATGAGGGTTCGCCCTGGCCTTCGTGCCACAACCCATCAAGTATTGGCAACTAGACTTTCGATAAGAGTTATCATAACATGAAAATATTAGGTCTCGTTTGATACATGAAATAAAAGATCCCAATAATTCCATGTTTTGAACACAAAATGTACCGTCAAATAATAATGTCACCTAATAGGATAATTATCCCCTCAATACTAGTGACATCTAGTGGGTGTCACTAATAATCCCACCTAAATGAAATTGTTCGTCTGTTGCTCGCCGGCCACCTGCGACCGTGCATCGTCTGTCGCCAATAATCGTCGGCCGTCGATCGTCGCCTGTCTCTGATCACCGTCGTCCATCTCCAATCAACGTCGACCGTTAGCTGTAGGCCATCTCCGCTCCACGTCGGGCCCGATTGCTCGTCTCCGCTCCATGCCGAATACCGCCATGTGGTCGCTCACTGTTGACGATTTCCCATCGTCGTCCAATGTTGACCATCACTAGTCACCACTATTAGCCTTTTTTTGCTTTTTGTTTTTTTTTTTGTCATTTTTGATCCAGCGGATTAATACTGTAGGAATTATTAATCCCTTGAACATAACATGGTTGGAAAGGATATATAATCCTCTGAATTAATATCGAACGATTGATGTATGAATGAGATAATATATAATAAATAATTTAAGAATTATAAATTAATTTATTATTGATACAAGGATTAGTTATTTTTATTTGATATAAATAGGATTAAGACAGTAAAGTCCATCTAAAGTCTATTTAAGTCAGGAGCGACAATTGGGGATGAGGCGACCGATGGCAGTCGACAATCAACGATTAATGCTCGAGGTTGGTTAAGTCAGGGCCAACGATTGGGCGTGAGGCGACGGATGACGGTCGACAATCCACGATTGATGCTCGAGGTTGGTTAGGTGGTAGCACTACGAACGCAATACACAATGGTTTTATAGTAGTATTTGTAGTACTTATGCTGACAAATGTCATTAATAATATCATGAATTGAGGTGAGATTGATAACAAAAGAGATTAATGAGATTATCTCTTTTGGTGAGAAAACTACTCAAATGCTATTTTTTTAATATCAAATATGAAATTAATAAAATTAGTTATCCAATTCCTTTTATCTTTTATCTTGTGTATCATAAAGGTTTTGGATTAATAATCCTCTCATTCATTAATAATGAGGTATTATCTTATATCCTATGTAACAAATGAGGTACCAGTTATTCAATTATTTATTTGTAACCATAATTTCTCCATCAGATCCTAGCTACTAGTACTACAAATTAAGGGTAAAGTATATGTGGCGACACTTTTAACGCCATCATCATAAATAAATCAAGAGTGTGATGAATATATATTATATCACATTTAAATTTAGATATATTTATATAAAAAAAAAGATTGAGTTTAAAACATGAATAGAAGATGCATCTTAAGATGATAATCTAATATTTAATAGATTCACTATCATAAAATAAGGTTCATATCTTCACACATATATATATCTTTATATTTTAATCTGAATTATTAATTTATATTAAATTATGTTATGATATAGTTTCTTTTTTCCTTTTCATAAAAACAATATTAGAAGTTGCAAATGGCTACTCCTCCCCACCAAACTCACACCCCGGACAAATATATTCTTTTCGCGCTCGTACCCACCCAACCCAGCCCACACATCCACTCCTCGCACGAAGGGTAGTTGTGGAATATGGATAAAAACAAGGACGGGGGACTCCGGCCATTGCTTTTTGTATAATAAATAGCTATATTTGATCTCAAACGTTGGATTTTCAAAGTAACGGTTCAAGTTTAATAAAGCATGTGAGATTTGGTTTATGTGGTTTCGATTTTTTGATAGATTTTTTTTGTGGATTTACTTTTACATGGGGATTTTTTTAATCTGATATATTTTAGGTTATATGTTTCTAAGGTTTAACTTTTCTTGATATAGTTAAATTTTCTTTTTCCATAATTTTTAATGTTTTTTTTCCATAACTTTTCTTGGTATAGCACCCGGCTGTAATTTTTGGTACAGCCGGAGATCCAGGTTCAAAAAGAAAGAGGGTGTATACTATTCGAAGAAAGTTTGAAGGTCATGACAAACAAAGGTTCTCCAAGCATGTGTGAAACACAAAGGGTCTTCGATCATCATTCATCACGGTCACGAACTCATCTCAAGATAACGAGAGACACATGGCGCGATCCCATTCGTCGACTGAGATAAGGCGAGAAATGAATGGCTGCCCAAAAACACTCTATCCACACCTGATATCCTCCTCTTCATACACACATTCATAGTTTTCCAACTCAACCAAAAATACCCACATATCATCCCAAGTAGCAAGGAAATTTCCCTTGCATCATCATAATGACTGTCATCACAATGACATCTTCCTTCCTGAGCATGCACAAACCACCCTTCGTCTCGCCTCGCCAACGTTCCGTCGTGGTTGCCAATGCTAAGATGGATATAACGGCTTCAGTCTCCTCTGAAGCGGCCATCTCGAAGAGGAGGGATCTCGTGTTTGCGGGTGCTGTTGCTGCTACATGTGCTATCGCGAAGATCGCGATGGCCGAGGGGGAGCCTAAGAGAGGCAGTCCTGAGGCTAAGAAGAAGTATGCTCCTGTTTGTATTACCAACCCGACTGCGCGTATCTGTCGTAACTGAGGATTCGATTGTTTGGGTTACGACGATCGAAAATGATGGGTTGTTGTTGTTGCTGCTGCTGGTTAATGAATCGTTTCAGTCGTGTAAAACATTTGATGTTTGGTTCGTCGTAATACATGCTTTTTTAACAGTACTTTGTTTTGTATTCTTGATGCGCTAGTGTAAACAATCCTGAGTGCTAAAAACTTTCAAGACTATAACATCATCAAAGACGAATTTGTTCCATCGAGATACAAAGATAACGATGTGCATTATCCCGTTTCCCCGGACCCCATTTTGGGAAAGGGAAAATAAGATGGTGGTTGTTGAGGAATAAGCATTCAGCTTTGAACTTCATGGGAACATCATGTTTTCATGATGCTCTCCATGAGACAGCTGAGATGGATATAACATAACTAGCTTACAAGGAAGCACAGGAACCCCATAAGTTTACGACACTATGTTGAGCAGATCAAACCCGATGGAGACTAATTCAGATGCATCTGCTTGTATAAACCTTCAACCATAGTAAAACAATCTCTCAGACTCGAATCCATACATCACAAAAGTGATGATCCATAGCGCAGATTAACCTGTTGCGCATAAAAAACAGTTATAAACCGATATAAGGATATTCGATCACAAGCTAGCGCTGCTGCGACAAGGGACATACACAGGTGAATACATATTATCCATGAGCAGAACTCATATGCTACACTTCATGTCATAATACAACTCGTGTCAGACCGCATAATCACAACCCAGGTGATCTCTCTGTATGCACAGCACCAAGGTGTGTACCAATGGCACCTTGTCATGGCTCGACAAACAAAGCCTGCCAGAGAGAACCTGTCTAGCACGACCTCGTGCCCCTACACAATAAGAACAATAAACAGAAAAAAAACAACCCCTCCCTGAGCCCCTTCCTTAGCCCAACAAATGCCCTACGAACCCCGACATTGGCAAACTACTACCTTAAGGTTTACCCGGTTGTGAAGGCGGTTCCTAAGAACAAACATCCTTGTGCATCGAGAATGTCACAACAATGTTTGCCCTGATGATCGTATTTTCAGTCGAGATCCATCTTGGTTCGCTGGATCATCTGCCCTCAATGGCTAGGAGCTGTAACGATCCATCTCTCATTAGCTTCAAGCTGAGACTGTAGAAACGTTCTCGTGAGTACTGTCTCGATGCCTTTCTCCAATCTGTACCGGCTTTCATCATTGTGGCAAACTCCCCGTAGCTTATACACCCATCCTTCAAAAAAGAACACGATGTGAAACTTTGTTAAGCATATTACATCCCATATTTGACTTTACTGAATAAGAAAATTTACTTCTGGTTGTTTCATAAATTTATCTTAAAAATGACCATAGCTAGACTGGTATGTGCACTCATGTTAAGAATGGGTTGGTCATGGCTCCGAAACCTCTGAAACAGGATCAAAGCCTTCATGAGAAGAAACACTGATTATCAAGAAAATGGACTACACTGGAGGTCCGAAAATAGCAGTCATCTAAGTTTAAAAGTGAGCGGCAGAAAGCACAATGAGGATCTATCGAGGCGTTTACCTTGTCTGTGTCCACATCATGCATGATCGCATTGACGACCTCCTCACTGCTGGAGTCAATATCATCATTTAAGGCATCAGTCAATTCCTCCAACTCAAGGTAGCCACTGTTGTTCTTGTCAAAGATCGAGTAGGCTCTGTGCAGGTGCTCATCATTTGCCATCTTCTTTAGGAGCACTAAAACTGCTACGAACTCAGCATAGTTCAGGGTTCCATCCCCATCAACATCAGCCTGTAGAAAAATGTTCAGATTCGATACATCATAAGTTGCCTAAAGTAGAAAAAAAAGGAAGCTAACAATATACTCCCTCCGTCCCATGAAAAATACAATGCACGCATATATAAACAATAAAGTTATTCATGTTACGAATCGTTTGTGGGACGAACATGAAGTTATGTACTTCAACCCTGAACCAATGACGTAATTTTATTTCGTTGTTACGACGAATAACGAAACTCCTCAAAATACATATTGAATAGTGGAGTGATGATGCAATGTTGCATTTTTTATGGGACAAAGGGAGTACATGCTAATGAAGGAGCATCGTAATAATATTTTGTCATTTTTATGAGTCTTCCATCATAAACTTCATCCTTGATACTCTCACAAAAAAAAAAAAAAAAAACCCTTAATCCGAAGAAGTGCAGGTGTGACTAGACTATAAGTTTAACATATTTGACAGCTTCAATTTAAATGAATCAAATAGCCAAGCAAGTGGAAAAAGGCATCTCTGACCATAATATGCATTGTTTTCAATAACCAATGACAAAAAGCTGGACGACAGCAAGTTTATTGAAATAATTATCGAGAATGGAGTAAGATGAGGCTTACAGCGTCCATTAAGATTTGGAGATCCGCATCAGAAACCTGTTGTCCTAGTTTGTGTAACCCAACACTCAACTCTTCTAACTTTATCTTCCCTTCCTTCCCTTTTGTCAAACGCCTCTTTTATACCTGCAACTTCTTGTACTGATAAATGCTCGGCAATCACCTATGCAGGGGACATCTCAGATAGTAAGCAAACAAATCATGCAGGGCAGTGCCAAAAGTACTATTGTTTGCAACAACTATGAAAAAAGAAAAAGAAAAAAAAATCATTCAAGGAAGAAAGTCTTAAGAGTCTAGTTGAATGCCCTTTGGACTAGAAACCTTGACAATACATCAGCCCCTTATTATCATGTCACAAAATTGGGCTATCCGATTTGAGTCCTATCTTCTCTAACACAATGTAGAAAACTAAGCCTAAAATGAGAGGCATCCGAATATAATATGCATACAGGCTTCGGTAACTTGATCACCTGACCTTGAGATACACAAAATCTAATGATAATATAGCATCAGAATGAAAGGCTGGATTAGATTAACAGTCATCTGAACCTAGCACTTCAGAATTGTGTTTGAATCTTTATCTGTGTCAAGTCTAGACACACATTTCCTTGATGTATATTTGCAGTCGCTAAAGCATGAAAACTTTGTCAGTACCCTTAGAGCCTTCTTCTTCAATTTGTTCATCACTGAAAACTGCTTCAACCTTGCTTTGACGGTCTCACCAAGTGACACATTGGGAGCTTTCTTTGCATTTACCAACCATGGATGTTCTGCGTTTTCCAAGAAAAGTTTATCTGAATAAGCAATAGTTGTACCATAATTGATCAAAAATAAACTCCACAATTGATAGGTTACCAAGGAACTTCTTGGGCCGTGAGCCGCTTCTTTGGATCCGGATCTAGCATCCTCTTCACAAGGTCTTTAGCATTATCCGAGACTTTAGGCCAAGGATCTCTTTTGAAGTCGATGACCGATCGAATGATAGCTTGTGCTACTCCTTGCTCAGTTTCTGAATAAAAATTGATAAGAGTAACTTATCAGAAACACATTGAAAAGAAACAGAAATGAGCCACATGCATCTATTAAAGCACTGTCCAAAATTAGAAATACACAAGTATAACTTTTAAACACTGTCCAAAATTAGAAATACACAAGTGAACACTGAAGCTGGTAATATGAGGCAATGTAATAACAAACAACCTGCCCAAAAAGGTGGAACTCCACAAAGCAAAATGTATAGGATAACGCCAGCGCTCCAAACATCAACTTCTGGTCCATAGTTCCGTTTCAAAACTTCCGGTGCCATATAATAGGGGCTCCCTACAATCTCCTGAAACTGTTCACCTGGAGAAGCAACTGTTAGATTCAGGGACAACAAAAACATGAACAAAACCTTGACATGATCGCCTTAAATATATCATTCTGAGCACAGAAAGACAATAATGCAGTACCACAAACTGTTACAGGGATGTACCTGGCTTGTAGAAGACGGCCAATCCAAAATCAATTGCCTTCAAGGGAGAATTTTCCTTCTTATTAGGAAAGAGAAAATTTTCTGGTTTACGATCACGATGTATCACGCCATGCCTATGACACATCTGCTCAATGAAGGAAAACGATAAATGAAGACAAAATATACCAGCCCAGAAACATGATATGGTAAAGGAACTGTGGAAGCGAGAGAAAGCAACAAAGAACACTGAAGAGAAGTAGATCGCAATGACAATAAAACTTCTTGATGGCAGTCCCAAACATGCTCAATAGTAATGCAAGATCTAAGGAAAAACTGATATGGCGTAACATTGGGTGGTATACAAATACATCGAATGAAAAAATTAAATGGGAGACAAATCTGCATATGCACACTGCCTGTTGGAATCCATATCCATAAATACTAGAATTTGGCAATGTTATACGGAGTATCTGAATTCAGCAGGCCACGATAGCTCAATGACATCAACGATCCTAGTCTCGCCCAATCTCAGCACACATCTTGTATCATATGACGACATAAAAGGAACTCAAATAAGCTGATAAGGACACAATACTGAATAGTCGCCAAAATTTTTGGCGCTAAAGGCTTCTAAGTGAAAGAGCAAGCAAGACTTTCCAAGCTTACGTAGTAAAAATTACAGATAGTATTCTGTATAAGTAGGATCTGAAATCAGAAAAGAAGTCTGATCTGTGAAGTGGAAAAGAAATCTAGAGGAAAAAGGAGCATATATTGAATTGGTCTCTGTTCAGATAACATCATAGCTGAATAGAATCCACAAGACAACTATGCATAATGGGACTTGGAGGACTGGTGTGTATAAGAACATCAAAGCAACAATATGTTTCACCAAGTGCTCCGCTGTTCAAGTACTGGTTGTATTAGATAAAGTAAGTGTATCATGCTATCATTTCAGGTAAATCTAAGACGAAACCTCACCAAACGACCAGAAAGCATGGACTCAACCGTGCACTTGGTGATGTTGGAATTAATCCACATAAATAACTGTAACCTTCATATCGAATTATTTAGAATAAATCATAAGCGGAAGCGTACCTGAATCCATAAAAGCAAGCCTTTAATCTGGGATGAAGATCGCCTAGGGTTAGGGTCTTCCAGTTGATACACACGCTAGGGTTTCTCTCTCTTGCGATGGGATGCCAGAAAGATATAACGTATATTCAACCGGGGACCATAACCTTCATATATATAGTGGTTCTTAACCCTAATCAGCCTATCATCAATTAGAATCAAGCCCGTGGTATCTACACAAATGGGCCCTATACTTTATATGACGATGTATTGGCCTACTTAATATTAATATCCATAGGACCATAAATATTTGGGCCAAACTGTAAGATAGCACATAACATACAATTAATCCGTATAATTAAATTGTCCATGTACATATAATATGAGTCCATCAATCCAACAATCTCCCACTTGGACGACATACTCATGTACATGCACAAACCTTAGTATTGTATGTTATAATATAACCTTAAGAGCTCAATAATGCCATCAACTTGTAATCGTCATCAACCAATCCGGTCCATCAATCATATCAACATAGGATCAAAGAAATCTATGTTACATTGACATAACTAGATCCAACAATGATCACGTATATCAATATAATCAATGACATGGATCAAGTATAGGCGTGTAGCATGGAAATAACATAAAGTGTGGTCCGAAATAGTATGTCTATTTCCAACTAGTCCACCTGAAACTTTATTGAGATCAATCTCAAAACTGTAAGAATACATTAAACTTTAAAACTATAAATCTGCAGATACAACTTGAAAGAAAAACATAAGTTTGACACCATAGAAACAGTACATAACAAACTCCCACTAAAATCCATAATCCTCAACTGATTTGACACCCATATGAGCAATATGCTCATGAAACACTTTGGGTGGCAATCCCTTAGTGAGTGGATCCGCAAACATGGAGTTAGTACTGATGTTTTCTATGGATAATTGTCCTTTCTGTACTCTTTCTTTCACAACTCAAATTTGACCTCTATATGCTTCTGCCTTGGTCAAACTGTTGTTATTTTTTAGCATAAAGGACTGCTGACTTGTTGTCACACAATAACCTGCATGGCCTTTTAATGCCACTATGCACAATCGAGTGACAAAAGTTTGTAGCCATAATCCTTGATTGGATGCCTATATAGCCTGATGTAGATTTCAGACTATCCTGACACCCAGCAAAATCGGAGTCGGTATACCTAATGATCTCAAGCTGATCCGACCTCCGATATGTGAGCATGTAATCTTTTGTTTTTTGTAAGTACCGTATGACCGTTTTGACTGCTTTCCAATGGTCTACTTTTGATTGCTGAGAAATCTGCCCAGTATCCCAACTATGTATGCTAGATCAGGTCATGTGCAAACCTAAGCATACATTAGACTCCCTACAGCCGAAGCATAAGGTGCCTTCTCCATTTCTTTGGTTTCAAAACCATTCTTTGAGCACTAATTGAGACTAAATTTGTCTCCCTTAGCAACAGGGGTGTCACCTGGTTTACAATCCTGCATGCCATATCTCTTAAGAACCTTATCGATATAGCCCTTTTGTGAGAGTCCAAGAACACCTTTGAGGCGATCTCGATGTATCTGAATTCCTAATACAAAAGAGACGTTACCAAGATCTTTCATTTCAAATTTCTTTGAAAGAAATCTCTTAGTTTCGTGCAATAAGCCTATATCGTTGCTGGCAAGCAGTATGTCATCGACATATAAAACCAGAAAAATATGCTTACTCCCACTGAATTTGTGGTATATACAGTCATCAGCTATATTTGGTTCAAAACCAAAAGATGTAATGACATTATTAAACTTGTGATACCACTGACGAGAAGCTTGCTTGAGCCCATAGATGGATTTCTTTAATTTGCAAACCATTTTCTTTGGATCTCCTGAAACAAAGTTTTCTGGTTGTTGCATATAAATTGTTTCTTCAATGTCACCATTAAGAAACGCTGTTTTCACATCCATCTGATGAAGCTCAAGATCAAAATGTGCCACTAGTGCCATTATTATCCTGAAAGAGTCTTTCGATGAAACCGGAGAGAAAGTCTCTTTAAAGTCAATGCCTTCCTTTTGAGTGTAGTCCTTAGCGACAAGACGAGCTTTAAATCTCATGATATTGCCCTCTGAATCCTTATTGGTTTTAAATATCCATTTACAACCAATGGGTTTTACACCTTCAGGCAATGAGACAAGCTCCCAAACGTCATTGTCACTCATGGACTTAATTTCATCGTTTATGGCATCAATCCACTTTTGAGATTTAGAACTTTCCATAGCCTGACGGAAGTTGATTGGATCATCTTCCACAAGTCCAAAATCTGTTTCTTGTTCCTGGAGGAAGACAAAAATTTCTTCCACCATTTCCAAGTTTACCTCATGTTCTTGGAGAAACACAATGTAGTCATCCGAAATTGCATTTCTCCTCTCTCTAGTGGATCTCCTTAATGACGCTTCATGTTCTTGAGATTGTTGAGTTTGATCCTCATTAATAATATCAGGGATTTGATTAGGGAGATTATCAAGATTGTCTTCAAGTGGAATTGTTTCATGATCCCTGTCAGGAATGACAACACTCTGATCATGATCAACAATAACTGAGGGAAGAGACACATGTTCTTCCTCAAAGATAAAATCTCTAACTTTATCTCCCCACCCCCCAAACTCAACATCCTCAAAGAACCGGGCATTACCCGTCTCAAAAAAAGTTCTTGAAGTGGGATCATAGAACTTATACCCCCTTGACCTTTCAGAATATCCAACGAAATAGCTACTAATTGTTTTAGAGTCCAGTTTCTTTTCATTTGGCCTATAAGGCCTTGCCTCAGCTGGACAACCCCAAATATGTAAGTGCTTTATACTGGGTTTTTTTTCCAGTCCATAGTTCATGTGGGGTTTTAATAGTAGCTTTAGTTGGAACTCTGTTAAGTATATATGCTGCAGTTTTCAATGCCTCTCCCCATAGTG
>LIEC01012568.1:15455-149164 GCA_001925005.1 Drosera capensis | reverse complement strand
AAGGACGAGCAAAAACACACAAAGCTTCAGTTTTCAGTAAGCTTCCAAAGCAGGTTTCAGTTTTCAGAGCAAGAGCAAAAGCAAATTTTCAGCTTTCAAGCTGAAAATTCCAGAGGCACCGCTTGCAATTTCAGAGAAGCAGGTTTGGATGAAATTGGGATTTTGGAGCGGATAGTTTCCATTACTGTTATCCCTACTGCATTTCATTACTACTTCTAGTGTATGCCTCAAGTTTTAGGTCTAAAACTTGAGAAGAACAATTGTACCTGTTTGTTGGATAGTGCATTTTGCCGGTGTGCGCCCCGCGGTTTTTTTACTCTCCAACTTGGGAGGGTTTTCCACGTTAAATATTGTGTCTGTGTGATTGTGGTTGCTTCTAGTATTCCGCAAATAGTTACTGGGAACCTAACAGGCACATGAAGCCTGGAATGATGTGATGAAATGCTGAGCCCCTGTAGGGTAACGCCTTCCCCAATTGCCCAATTCCTTTCTCCCCCGTACATAGAGCACAAAAGTTTTCAGCAGTTTATGGTGTGGTATCAGCAAAGAGCTCCATCACAATCCGCCCTGCTCTCGCCTTCCTATTAATATGCCAAAGAATACCTTGGGGTTCGACATATTATTTCTGCACAATGTTCAACCTGAAACCAAATCAAGATTTCAGATAGAAACACGTTCAATCAGCACCAGATAAGAACCAACGGCATACATTTCAAATCTATTCTAGCGAAAACACATAGTGCTACCCAAATGCCTCAACTCATCAACCCTAAAAATTGAACCACGAAGTAAAAAACATGGAGAGCCCAAACAGCGACTAATGATGATCTTCAATCTATGCATCAAGAAAAGATATTAAAACATCAAAACACTCAATTCCATACGTAAGTTCAAAGTAGAGACGATGAGAATGTATCCTATTGGAAGTTGAAATGAATCAAGAATGGCTCTAGTCAAGATGCAAGTAGAGACAACGAGAATGTATCATGGGCACAAAGCTCAGGACCTGCAAATGCCATGATGGTTCTTCTTGACAAACATTTCAATCGGGATTTGATCAATTGATCTCATTAGATGCATCATCCCCTTTACATCCGCAAAGATTGTTATAAACTTGTACGATTATTCTGTATTCGAAGTGAATCCAAAGCACTTTCCTGAAGTTGGCGCACAAATACCACAAATTCGCAAACTCTATTCAATTTGAACAACATCTTACTCACCGCACCAGTAAGCATGCATGTAGGCTGGTAATAGAATACTTTAAAGACTTATTGGTTCAAACACCTAAGCAGATGGGCGCCGACACAAGGGGCTGATAAATGGGTGTAGCGGGTGATAAACAGCTAATTTATACAAGCAGGGGGGGTGATAAGTGCTGGTAAGCCAAGCTCTGATGTTAGGCAAAGATAAAGAACATGAGAAAGAAGTATATTTAGAGCAAGGGATCGTACTTCCGAATTTTCTAAGTTATATCAATGTGTACTCGAACAAATGAATGCTCCGTATAAATGATAATTACTTGATTTGATTTGGTTCTTCACGATTGATTCCACTAATCACACTATATGCTACAAAACTTCTTATCGTATACAAATGACACCAAGAGAAAGACATATGGGCATCACTATACATAAAAGAAAAGAACACAGCTCCTTACATCTCAAGCAATTATCTATCATTACACAGAACAAGAAATAAGAAACCAAATCAAATCAACTCCACATTCTAAGCAATCATAAGTACCAAATCACAGCGACAGCAACAACAACAACCCGGAAACCCCATCATGGAAACCCCATCACAGCAGTCTTATCATGTTGTGAACAACCGAAAGATTGTTTCCTAATACATATCAATATTGGAATATGGAACCGACATATCAATGTGGCACGTCGTCAATCGGGCAATCAACTCAAAGCCATCAAACAAGAATCAGATGCCACCAGGAAACAACAGATAGCCCAACAAAGCAACAATGCCTAAATGTCAAGCCAAACTACACAGAACTGCAGCAACATTGCTTTTATGAAGAGATACAAAATCTGAGGACAAACAAGGGAATGTACCAATTCGAGATAGATAAACAAACCCAATGCAGAAAACTTCGGCCAATTCATCTGGGCAATGTGAGGCACGTTTCATCGCCTTTGAAAACCCTAGGAGAGAAGGGGAAACCCCTAAAAAAGAAACGAAGGATCAAATGGGTATTTGCCTGGAACTGTTGTGACTTGTGAGTTCTATGAATGAGAAAGGAAAAATTATGTTTGTGTTAGCCTGATTAGTAAGATTCAATCATCAAGAATTTAATTAAATGGTTATTATGATTTTATTTTTTTTGGTCTTTGTTTTTTAATTTGAGAAGTCATAAAATTTAAGTAATGATAGTTAGATTTTATGTTACAATTGATAATTTTTTTTATGATTAGATATAAATTGGACAAATCCAGATAAGAAACTCATAATGTTACCTTGCGTGTTGATTCTTTCGATGCTTTCTTATGAGTGCATTGCCTGATCCCTGAGGTTCAGAATCTCATATTGTACATATATTATCTTCTTGTTGTTTTCAACATTTGAAATCAGCATTTGAAAATTTCCTTTTTTTCATCAAATGAAATAATATCATTTTGAAATACATAATTTAAATAAATTCTTAATATTTTATGATAATTTATTAAAAAAACAAATATTATATTGAATATTGACAATTATAATGAATAATTTATCCATATATTTAAACAAGATTCTCAAGTGTGCCTCTAGGGTGATATAAAATTCTTATCCCCATATCTATTACTCACTCCAACCCATAATTTTTATGACGACGCATATTTCAGAATGTTTAGTTATTATTCTTAATGATATAAAAAAAATTAAATTGATTCGAAATTAAAATTTATAATTTAATTTATTATTAATATCACATAATAATTTTATAAAAAATAATATTTGACGATACTAAATTATACTTCAAAAATAGTGTTTTTGGGATACAACTAACCCACATGAGTCTCAAGATGATCATCAAATCTAACAATTGATATCATTTTCTCGAGCTTCTTCTGTTGCCACTTGACTTCATCATCGTGCTAAGCTTTTGTTGGTAACACCCAATAGTCATCCTTGAGTTTCTTGTGTCATCCAATACGTAAGCATCATATTTTTCTTAGGTTTTAAGTTAACAACGAGTATTCTAGAATATATATGAAAGAGCTAATCTTTGTTGCATTTGTTTATTGTTAGACTTTGCACTTTGACATGATTTATTTAATTGCATACATAAACTAGTGAAGCAGTATAGCATATGGTTTTATGATCTCTTTGACTTTGATCGTTTTTCA
Source organism: Drosera capensis (assembly GCA_001925005.1). NCBI lineage: Eukaryota > Viridiplantae > Streptophyta > Magnoliopsida > Caryophyllales > Droseraceae > Drosera > Drosera capensis. Next base: position 145,820 of record LIEC01012568.1, on the reverse strand, counting down.
CTCCTACATTCCTTTATACATCTAAAAGGGACAATTGATGGCTTTATCATGGTTCTTAATCAGTGATAATAAATAAGAAAGACAAGGATCAATTCGTTTATCACAATTTATTTTCAAATCATGTTGAAAAAACAATCCTACATCAAATCCGAAACGATAATATATATATACGATCAATTATGGACTATCGGAAATTTTTATGTTGAGAATTAAGCATTATTTTTATTATTAGTAAAACAAAAGTCTAACCGACATATTAATCGACAGGATCAAACCTCATTTAACAATTTATCATGTAGAAGATTTGAATTTGTATTCTCATTGAAATTGAAGATTTTTTTGTTATGAAATATTTATCATATGGATGCGAGGGACTCCTATAATTTCAGAAACTTTGTTCCCCATGTTAATTAGACGAATCTAATCCGTACACGGCATAATCACCTGAGCCACGCACCGACTAAATACGTGTTTAAACTTTAAACATCGAATTTAAATGACTCAAAAAAAAAAACAGAAGGTTTCTAGAAGCAGGTCAACCTCGTCGTTGACTTAGCGTGTCAAACGTCTACGTAAAATTTTGTCCACATGTAGCCGTTGTTGCAGGTCTGGACACAACTACAACTCGAAATTTTCAGTCAAAGACACTTTTGAACTTTTCATTTCTGTATCAAAATCATCACCCCAAAATATTTTTCCCCTTTTTAAAATTTATTCGTAAATTTGCGCTGTCTCTTTGTTTTTTTAGGATATCAGAACACAAAATCAATCTTGACCAAGAAAAAAAAAGTTCACAAAATCAATTTATATATTATTATAAAATTCAGATTAGGTGACATCTTAAATTTTGTTCGTAATGTATGTCCTCCGTTTCACATATTTTACAAGTTATAAGTATTTTATATTATTTTATATATATAAATATAAGTCTCGTTTTCATATCAAATCACATCTGATCGTCGTGTAATATATGTTAGATGGGAGTACGTAACTTACGCAATCATTGATGTTTCACGATAAATTTATAAAAAATTATATTTAAATCATTGTTACACCCATGTCAAATTTTGTATGGACAAACTGTAAAATCATATTATTATAAAATTTTTAGGAGGGAGAAAATATATATTTGGATTGGTGTTATTCTATTTTTATCTATCGATCGATGTACTCTACAAATTTCGATGACATAGGGAATATGAGATTCATAAACTGAGCAAAAAACTAGGTAACTCAAAATTAAATGCAGCCTAGGGTTATTTGAAACCGAGGGAGCAACCTATCGGGGTTTTCTCCTCCTATATTTCTTAAGGAAGGGAGTTAAGTTAATAATAAATTGTTTTTTTTAATTATAAGATCAAAAATTTGATATCTAAAAACAGGTGATCTATATATAATATATATTAAAATATTTTTTATATCCTATATTTAATAGAATTATATATATATATATATTCCTCCCCTCTATCCTTTTTAACCAAAAACGGTACTCGTTGAGTCGTTCATCATATTCATATCACATGTTTCAAAAATTTCAGGCTCTACACTTTGGACCCCACACAACGGGACACCTGTTTCCTTAATGTTCTTCCCTCACGTCCGCGCTCTTCGTTCTCTTTCTTCCCCAAGTCTCCTCGTTTCCCAAAAAAGGAAGCAAAAACAAAACAAAAAAACAAAACAAAATTATGTTAAAATAGTATTGTTTCAATCTCAAAAAAATTATTGACAGCTCATGGGAAGAAAAACAGGTTATATGTGAAGATATTGTTTTTCGATGATGGGTATCTTCAAAAGATATCAAAACTCCTCGATTCGTGATTAGTGAAAAAATGACTTTCATACAATTAACACAGTCATCAATAATTATAAAGAATAATGCATTAATTATGTTATAGAGAAAATAATTAAAACAGGATAATTGATTATACATATAAATACTCAAAATTGTAAATATATTATGCCAATTTACCCTATGATCCTTCTCTAAACCAAACAAAACACTCCACAAAATACCTTTAACATAACAACAACATCTAAACTAGAGTTACATTCACAAATCAGCCACACGTAAAATACATACAACAAAACAACTCAAAACAACAAAAACAAACCCAAAACGGAAACCAAAACACACCACATCTCCTCTCCTCCCAAAAATCCCTCCTCACTATATAGACACACACAATCACACCTCTCCTCTTCATTTCTCCTCTCTGTCTCCACCTCTACACCATCAAACGACGTCATTTTGGAATCGAATCCATCACATCAATGGCGACGGACGAAGGAGGAACTAAGAAGAAGAAGGCAGCGGCGAAGGATCAGAAGATGATTGATGCGCAGAAGGTGTCGTTCTACAAGCTGTTCGCGTTCGCAGACAGACTGGATGTCGTTCTGATGACGATCGGCACGGTGGCGGCGATCGCGAACGGAGTGACGCAGCCGCTGATGACTTTGATACTAGGGCAGGTTATCAACTCGTTCGGGAGCTCTGATCCTCGTAACGTCGTCCACGAGGTCTCCAAGGTATAATGATTCGATATTTTGATCGATGGATTGATTTGTGTTGGATTTGGAGATTAGTGGTTTGATTATTGATTGATTGGTGATGGTGTTAATGTAACTGATGAGTTTTTTTACGCTTTGTTTTTAAATGATTTGGATCTTGATTTTGTGTTTGTGTATTGTTTTCTGTTGGAGTTTCGAATTATATAACAGTGGAGTGTGATTAGGTTTCTGTTGGGAATATTTGTGGTCAATTTCCCATGCCAGTGTTAGATGTCCACACGCGAGTTCTACGATTCATTATTATTTTTCAGACTTGATTTCTTAATATGATATCAGAGTTGTGATGGAATCACAAGTTCGATTCCTTTCCCTCATCTAGTTATTGCTTGTAAGGATACATTTTTTAAGTACAATGCTATCGTGTGAGGAGAAGTGTTTAGTTAGGGATAAATTTGTGGTCTATTTACCGGTTGAACTTATGATAAAGTTCGTTCCATCATGAGTTCTATAAAATACTCAATGTGTTTAGACTTTGGAGTAGATAATATGTAAATACTTTGGTTGTTCTCTAACTACTAGACTTAAACCAAAACAACCAAAATATCTAATTTGGAATATCATGACTGATGTCTTCAAACTAGTATATATAGAAAACACTATGTTTATAAAGTGGATGATTAAATCTTCATCATTTATTCCTACGCTTAATCTTACGGTTAATATTGAAATATACAAATAAAGATATTATCTGTTATAAATAACAATATATCTCTAAGATAATAGTCATTTGGTGTTGGGACATGAGTTTGAGTCCTACATGTGTGTTACCCCGATCTGATTTAGATGTTGAACAATGTTCTTAGATTCTCTTTGTGTATCAGAATAGTTTATGTCGTCATGAAAGATAAATGGAGACCCGGCCGAAGAATTTCTTAGTGGCATATTGTAGCTAGGTGCATTAGATAAGGTGAGCTAATCTAAGCCCGTTGGAATAAAATGAACAATTGATAAGTAATTTGAGTTCTATGAACAATTACTTTTGTTTGGTTTGGTTGACTGATCATTACCTAATCTCTAGGCCAGGTAGTTCGGATATGAGTTTTCATGGTACAAGTTTGGAATTAATTACTCACAGTTTAATGACAGGAGTAACTGATAAGGAAAAAGTTGGTTTCATGTTGATTAGTGTATGATTAAATATGGAGAAGGATTAACTAGTGGTTAAAACATGTAGCATTAGCAATTAATTAAGGGAGAGATGGAAACTTGCCCAAGCATGGGAAAGTTCAGGGAAAGCTAAAACTCATCAAGTAGCAACACGGGTGGGTTGCCTTTTCCCCCCTTCTATTTATTGGGATTTTTTAAATTTTTGGATACATTTAATTTTAATGTTGGGCAAGAAAGGTGTGTGGTATTGGTGGAACTGTGGAGGATAATGAGAATGACATGGTGCTTTTTTGGAATTAATTGAATAGTAGTTGAACTAAATGTTTTCTTGAATGATAAGTTCAGTTTGATCGTGAGAGGTGAAGGTGATGATTTCGCACAAGTATTTGTCAACATCTCTATCTGGTTTGCTTTTTGTCTGATGCATGACAAGCTTCCGATTTCTCCTTTTACTTGTTTGTTATTGTTTTTTTTTCTTTCTTTCATATAGACTTTTTGTTCTTGAGAGTCGTAACTCGTAATATTTGTCAAATTTAAATCGGGACCGAAGCCCGTCATGCTAACCGAAGCCCGTCATGCTAAACCAAGTGATAGATTGTGTATTCACGAGGTTTTGATCCCACAACCTCGAGGACGAAGTTCAGTGTATGATATCAATGTAATTGAATTGAGAATATTAGTTTTCGGATGTCAAGCCAGGTGACGTTAAATGGTCGATGAGCAGAAATCATCTGTTTGTCCAATAGCGTCATGTTGTTACAACGTACTACGATTTGATCCTTAATCTGCTAAGAGTGAAGCTATATACATATAGTGTTGATTGCTGTAACAATTATCTTATTTAGCAAACTCTGTTACTGATACACTATTTTTGATTTCTACGAATGCAGGTCTCGCTCAAGTTTCTATACTTAGCTGTATACGCGAGCATAGTATCCTTCCTACGTAAGTGCATGTAGTGCATTCAGATCTTAAAGTCATTCTTCTTTGTTATATGTTCCTCTGTTCGAGTATTTCTACAAGTCCTAGTACCAGGATTTGAAACTACTACAAGTTTCAAGCTATGACAATCTGATTTTCTTTGTTGATGCTGATTTTGATAAGCTAAACGGAATAGCAGAACTTTTGAAGCGTAGCACATCAGTTAAGTAGACAACAACCAAAGAACTGCAGACCTAATCTTTCTAACTAGAATTCCACATTCACATTTTAGTATGATTTGATATGATTAGTTCATTTCACGCATGTTTCTCATATAATTACTGATACAAGTTCAGGCCATGGCTCATCTAATGATCTTTATCATGAACTAATAGCTCAAAATAATCTTTTTCCTGTTAACTGGACAAATCAAAGTGTCCATTGCCATGAGAATGGATTAGTAGTCATATATTTTTAGCAATCCTTGTTTGGCATGTGGTGCACTCAAGAAATTCATATATGCTTCTTTGCTCTCATTCTGTCCTTTGTTTTTCCTTTCTGGAAATACGCTGTAGAAAAATGCTAACTCTAGTCCATCTACAGAGGTATCATGTTGGATTATGACTGGAGAGAGGCAAGCAGCACGAATTCGAGGACTTTACTTGAAAAATATTCTTAGACAAGACATCGGATTTTTCGACACTGAAACCACAACAGGGGAGGTCATTGGAAGAATGTCTGGTGATACTATTCTCATTCAGGATGCCATGGGTGAGAAGGTAAGATCCTACACCTGTGATCGAGAAACCGAACACAACATGGCATCCTTCTATGATCTGAGACAATGCTCACTATTTAGAACGAAGCAATCATGATTAATGCATACTTTTGCGATATTTTAATATGACAGGTTGGGAAGTTCATACAGCTGATGGCAACTTTCCTTGGAGGATTCGCCATTGCCTTTATAAGAGGATGGCAGCTTGCTGTTGTTCTTCTAGGGTGTATTCCAGCCCTTGTAATAGCAGGAGGAACCATGGCATTGATAATGAGCAAAATGTCGAGCCGTGCACAAGCTTCCTATGCAGAAGCAGGCAACGTAGTCGAGCAAACTGTAGGAGCTATCAGAACAGTAAGAACCCTGAAGCCTTTCTGATTTGGTCGGTATAATGTTCAGGTGAAACTCTGTATACTGATTTGTGAGTTCTGTTTTCTTGCACACACAAGGTGGCATCCTTTACTGGGGAGAAAGAGGCTATAAGAAAATACGACAAAAAGCTCATTGATGCTTACTCCTCCACCGTTCAACAAGGACTAGTCTCGGGTTTAGGACTTGGCACCTTGATTTTCATCATATTCAGCACCTATGCACTTGCCGTGTGGTATGGAGGAAAGTTGATCATTAGTAAAGGCTACAATGGAGGTCAAGTCGTCAATGTCATGATGGCTATGTTGACTGGCGGAATGTAAGTATCCCTTAAAATCCTGAAGATAGTGAATTCAGGCATAAGCTTTTATGCATTTGCTTGCAATCACTACTATATTAAGATATATACTAAATTAGTGATAGCCAGGTAATGTTAACGCACTGATTTTCCTTGAGCAGGTCTTTAGGCCAGACATCTCCATGTTTAAATGCCTTCGCAGCTGGACAAGCTGCGGCATATAAGATGTTCGAGACTATAAAAAGAAAGCCAAGGATTGACGCTTCAAGCAACGAAGGGATGCTGTTAAATGACATGAAAGGCGGCATTGAGCTTAAGGATGTGGACTTCAGATACCCAGCGAGGCCAGATGTTCAGATATTTTCAGGATTTTCATTGTTCATACCGAGTGGAAAGACAGTTGCTCTTGTCGGGCAGAGCGGAAGTGGCAAATCGACTGTGATTAGTCTTGTTGAACGGTTTTATGACCCTGATGCGGGTGAAGTGCTCATCGATGGTGTCAACTTGAAGAAGCTTCAGCTTAAATGGTTGAGGCAGCAGATCGGCTTAGTGAGTCAGGAACCTATTTTGTTTGCAACAACTATCAGGGAAAATATTGCGTATGGAAAGGAAGGTGCAACAGAAGAGGAAATTAAGAGAGCACTGGAACTTGCGAATGCTGCCAAATTTGTTGACAAGCTCCCCAAGGTAATCGATCATATTTTTCGTTTTAGAGCCCTATTGCTGCGTGTAGGCCAACTTTTCCCCAACGTGTCATTGCTTGGATTCGATTCTAAGTAGTGGCATGCAATTTATCTGTTTTTGGATTCGAAGCTGTTAGCAGATTCTGTTTTCTGTCTTTGTATCTTTGTGGTTGATGTTATGTCTTGTGCAGGGGCTTGACACAATGGCAGGAGAGCATGGGACTCAACTATCTGGTGGTCAAAAGCAAAGGATAGCTATTGCCCGAGCCATCTTGAAGAATCCAAAAATCCTTCTCTTAGATGAGGCAACTAGTGCACTGGATGCCGAGTCCGAACGCATTGTACAGGACGCACTAGACAGGATCATGTCGAACCGGACCACTGTTGTTGTTGCCCACAGATTGACTACCATAAAAAACTCCGACATCATAGCAGTCGTTTATCAAGGGAAAATTGTGGAGCAAGGTAAGCCTTGTATTTATCTTTAGAAACGTGAACACCTTATATGATTCTTATCTAGAAGAATGCAGACAAGGTGATATATTTCTACTGCATCTATATAGTAAAACTGGTATGTAAGTCGTGCATGTAATGTTATCCTGATTTTGGTATTGATTTAGGGACGCATGATGGCTTGATCAAGAATCCCGATGGAGCGTACTCGCAGCTGGTCCGGCTTCAGGAAGGAGCTAAGGAAAATGAAGCTCCCCGACCAAAACCTGGTAGCTTTGACATTAATTTAGAAGCAGATAGATCCGTGGGACGATCAGGCAGTCACAGATTATCAATAAGATCAGCAAGTCAACGTTCATCCAGTGGCCGACACTCTTTTTCAGTCCCATATGGCCTTCCTGCTCCCATTGGCATCCAAGAGTACCATGTAGAAGATGATAACATTCTAGATGATGAAGAGGCCAACAGAAAGCGGCAGAGTGTCTCCATTTGGCGGTTGGCCAAACTTAACAAACCAGAGATACCAATCCTACTGCTTGGAGCAATTGCTGCATCAGTACACGGCATTATCTTCCCTATATTTGGTTATCTAATCTCAACTGCCATCAGAGTCTTCTATGATGTGGACCCACATCAATTGCGAAGAGACACAAGCTTTTGGGCGCTTATCTACCTGGTCCTTGGCGCAACCAGTTTCATTGCGATACCTGGTCAGAATTTCTTTTTTGGGATGGCAGGCGGCAAGCTGATCAAGAGGATTCGCTTCCTGACGTTTGAAAAGGTTGTTCACCAAGAAATCAGTTGGTTTGATCATTCAGAAAACTCAAGGTGCGAGCATTTCTTCCTTATTCAAGTACACATTTCGCCATCTTTTCGTGTTTCCTCTTCTTCAAGAGCTAATAGGTTATTTGATTGTGTACTTGGTTTTCAGCGGTTCTATTGGTGCAAGGCTATCAACAGATGCCTCAAACGTGAGGAGTCTTGTAGGCGACCAACTTGCGTTAGTAATGCAGAACACTGCAACTATTGCTGCTGGACTTGTTATCGCGTTCACTGCAAATTGGATATTGGCACTCATTGTTCTAGCTGTGGCGCCGTTTATGTTTGCACAAGGATATCTTCAAGCCAAGTTTATGAGGGGATTTAGTGCAGATGCTAAGGTCCTCTATTCCTGTCTGAATTATTTATATTGTTCTTTTTGCTCTGAACTCAGAAGTTGCTAAGTTGGACTAATTTTCTTGTATGTTTTGTGCAGTTGATGTACGAAGATGCAAGCCAGGTAGCAAGCGATGCTGTCGGAAGCATTAGAACCGTTCAGTCATTTTGCTCCGAGACCAAGGTGACAGATTTGTACGACCAGAAGTGTGACGGTCCGAAAAAGCATGGTGTTCGTCTTGGGCTTGTTAGCGGTGTGGGGTTCGGGTTTTCCTTCCTTTGTCTCTATTGTGTCAATGCTTTCTGCTTCTACATCGGAGCTGTGTTAATACGCCATCACAAAGCCTCATTTGGGGAAGTTTTCAAGGTAGATTATATGCCACAACTCCCCTTCGGTTTGTTTTTTATGTCGATAAGAGATTTCAATCGAAGCTTTGTCCGCTAATCTTGAAGGAATTTTTCGTTGTATGCAGGTTTTCTTTGCTTTAACGATCTCTGCAATAGGTTTATCTCAAAGCAGCAGCATGGCATTGGATAGCAATAAGGCTAGGGATTCGGCAGCTTCTATATTCGATATTATCGACAGGACGCCTAAGATTGATTCAAGCAGCGAGAAAGGCATGACACTGGAATCTGTGAAGGGCGACATTGAATTCGAGCATGTGAGCTTCAAATATCCAACACGTCCAGATATTCAGATCTTCAAGGACTTAAATTTAAGCATTCCTTCTGGCAAGGTAAGAACAAGTACACGCCATAGCATAGCTTTAATATAAGCAGCTCTTCATTATACTGTTTGAATAACTTTTACAATATTTTTGCAGACGGTTGCTCTTGTCGGAGAGAGTGGAAGTGGGAAGTCCACGACGATTAGCTTAATAGAGAGGTTCTACGATCCTGATTCAGGTCGCGTACTAGTGGATGGAATAGAAGTTCAGAATTTAAAACTGAGCTGGCTGAGGCAACAGATGGGTCTAGTGAGCCAAGAGCCCATACTCTTCAACGAAACGATCCGCACCAACATAGCATACGGCAAGCAAGGCGAAGCCACCGAAGAAGAGATCACAGAGGCTGCAAGATCAGCCAACGCACATAACTTCATCTCGGGCTTGCCCCATGGGTACAACACATCAGTCGGGGAGCGCGGTGTGCAGCTCTCTGGAGGCCAGAAGCAACGTATAGCCATCGCGAGAGCAATCCTCAAGAACCCCAAGATCCTCTTACTCGACGAGGCAACCAGTGCTCTAGATGCAGAATCAGAACGAGTCGTGCAGGAAGCATTGGACCGGGTTATGGTGAATAGAACGACCGTGGTGGTTGCACACCGACTTACCACGATCAAGAACGCTGACATTATAGCTGTAGTAAAGAACGGAATGATCACGGAGAAGGGGAAGCATGACGAGCTGATGAGGATATTGGACGGGGCTTACTCGTCCCTCGTCGCACTACAGATAAGCGCATCTGCGTAGGAGTCACTCCCGTCAACTGTTGATAAATACTGGTATTCGATTCTTTGGATTGTTATGATGCCCGATAGGATGTTGGTCGCCGAGTAAATGTTGCACACGGAGATATAATAGTTCTCCGTGACGCCGGAACTGTTAAACTTGTGTTATACCTGTGGTGAGAAGGTTTTGTCTTCGTTAGAAATGCAACTGTGTTATTGTAAGAGAAAAAAACAACATCGATATTGTTAGCCGTAAACCTTGACAAGGAGCAAAAACACACGGTTCATCTCCACCGGCAAAACAAAACACGTTTTCACTGTTGATACAAACACGTTTATGTGTTTGTAATAGGCGAAGCATTCACCTATAAATAGCGTAACTTCCAACTTAGATTAATGTACCTCAGCAGCAATAAAGAGAAATACAGAAAACGGAAAGTTTTCCCATCAAATATCTTACCTCGTCACACCACCATCACGATCTTAAACGAACAGATATAACATATAGATTTTTCTGATTCTTTTATGGTTATGTCCATGAGTGATTCAGTCCAGGGTCATGTTTTGGACATTCATGGCTATTTGTGAAGACAACGGCGTCTGCATGTTCACAGTGCTATGGAGTTGTGAAGGAGTTGTGATCGATGATTTAAGCACGAGAAACTATTATCGAATTAGGTCTTAGTAGTGTGCTACTCGCACAATGTGCACGGTATTTAATCATGTTGAATAACATATCGATATATGCTTGCTTGATCTGCTTGATCAATACAAAATACATATTATATTTGTCTCAAATATATAAATTATATAATATATAATTGGCGACGACATGGTGATGTTTGTTGAGGTGCAAGGGTGGTTTGGGGGCATTGTGACGTGCAATATTGTATGTTTGAGAGATTTTTTTTCGAGTTATAACTTTTTAAAAAGTTGTATCTACGGAATTTTCTGAATTATTTTGTTTGAAAATATTTCCTCATTTTTTGTGTCATGATTTTCAATTCTCTTAATTTTAAATCTTCACCGTTTCATTTGTCTAATAACACAAACTTATATATTGTTAATATCAAACTCTATTAACCTATAATTCCCAGAAGTATCATTTGAGAAATCTAATTCCCACAAAATACCACATAAGATTTTAAATAGTCACAAGATACTATTAGGAACTACTGATACGGCTATTATGCATACTAATATGCATGTTATGACTACTAATATATTGGAACAACGAGTATGCTTTCCAAAATCTGACTGAAAATATTAATATACCAATCGAAATCTGATCAAAATTACTAATACTGTTCGTCAAACAAACGCTCGTAACTACCCCAAGTTAAAAATTTCCATCAAGAACCCAATATGCCAACAATTACACCGAATACACAATGTTTGATCTGGGCTATGTGAGATTCCCACATATCATTTCAGGCTCTTTTGTTTATTCAAAACCCCTTTTCATCGTATCCAAATATAAAATATATATTCCTTCTGTCTCATTAAACTTATAACATTATACAATAATTATATTATTTAATATATATTTTGAGGTTTATCGTCATAACAACACAACAAAATTACACGAACAGCATAAGGTTGAAAAAAAAAACTTAAATTATCATTAGTGTTTTACGTCAATTTTGTATAAAATGATATTTGATAGTCACATCGAAGATTCGTAACACAAAAAAAACTTTTTGTGCCGCGTGTGCAAAGGTTGTACTCCCTCCGTCCCATATAGTTTACAACATATACATATTTTGTAATATTCTATACATATGAATAAAAATCTCGTTTTCATATCAAATTACGTCTGATTGTTATGTAACGTGTATTAGGTTGAACTACGTAACTTACACAACCATTAATATTTGACGATAAATTTTTAAAAAAAATATTTGATTGTGGTTCACCCATATCAATCTTTATATCGATATATTTTTTCGATCAAAAAATTATATCGATATAATTCCTCAACAAAATTCTTGTTGAAAAAAAAAACTTGAAGCATAGTTGCCCTTGATCGGAGCTCCCCACATCGACAATTTGGATATCCAATTGGTGGAATGGAAATGGGTTTGATAGATTTTTACAAAAGGATTGGTTGGGAAGCGGAATCTTATCCAGGGTATGAGGACTACTTGGGGTTCTTCTTGGAAAGATTCGTCTTCAAGGTATGGTGTTGCTTTTGAGCTGTGAAAGTTTGCATGGGAACAATTATCTCTGATGTGTGTGATGGGATTGCAGTTTTTTGGTTTTGTTTCTTTAAACATGACGGATGTTGGGTAATAACCTTGACATGAAACACGTGTGTACAGTACACACGCGTGTACAGTAACGCCGACCACATCACCGACCACTGTTCATCTCCATGTTTTTGTACAAAAACGTGTTTAGCATAGCTTGTTTCATTGCTTATAAATAGCTAGATTTGTAAGGATAATAAGTAGCTTAGATTGAATAAGAAAAACAAAGAAAATGGACGGATTTGTCCCACCAAAGATCTGAGACTCAACCAACATTTGGTATCAGAGCAAGGACGTGGTATGTTCATACCCGGTTGAGGAGTTATCGGCCAAGGTTGCATACCATCAGAGTTGCGCAGCCTCCCAGCCGAAGCCACCGCTGCCGTTGATCGAAGCCACGAGACCAGCCACGTCGGAGCAGCCGCGTCGAGACCCGACGCCCATGATCCGCACAATCGACGACATCCACCCTCAAACTCTCCATTGAAGTCGCGTCGTTGCTGCGAGAGGAGACACCACCACCATCACATCCTCGCTCTCGACATCATTGACTAGGACTACCGTCGTTGCAGAGGTTCAAAGAAAGAGAAGGCGAAGGAGAAGGAGGAAAGCGAAGGTCGAGAGGAAAGTGAAATCGGAGTGATTTCAGGGGAAAAGGGATGTCGCGAAGTTGGTGGGGTGATAGAGGCAGGACTGAAGAGGAGGAAGACAAGGAGGCGTGCGCTGTGCGGGTTTCTTTTGAGGAGATAAATGAGGGGAAGTTGTGCATAAAAGAAAACAGGGATACGGAGAAAGCAGAAACAAAACAAGAAGTTTGTATTTTTTTTTTAAAAAGGATATTTTGTTTTTGGAAAAAAATACACACCAAAAGTTTTTTTTGAAAGAAAAAAAAAAACAAAGAAAGGAAAAGTGAAAACAACGTGGGATTTTGTTTTGGTTGAACAAACGGGGTTTGGTTTCTTTTATTGTTTTTTTATTGTAAAAAAAAGACATAAGGGTTTGTTTTTTTTTTTTTAAAAAAAATACTCAAAATGTCGATTGTTCCCCAACATGTGTCGAAAGAGAACGCCGGAATGCCGTACCATTATCCGATGCTAAACTCCTCAAACTACACGGTATGGGCAATTAAAATATAGACGGTCCTAGATGCCCAGGAAATTTGGAAGACGATCGAACCAGCAAAGGAAGAGGAAGTTAGTCCAAGAAAGGACAAGAAGGCGTGTGCTTATATCATTCAGGCAATCCCCGAAGATGTGCTTTTTCAGATTACGAAGAAAAAAAACGGCGAAGGAAATTTGGGAGAGCCTCAAGACGAGGTACCTAGGTGCTGATTGAGTAAAGAAGGCTCGGTTGCAGACATTAAAAAGTGAATTTGATGCTCTGCGGATGACAGAATAGGAGCCCATTGACGAGTTCGCCGGAAAACTCAGCGGCATGTCCTGCAGATTTTCTAGCCTTGGTGCAGATCTTGAAGATGCTGCACTAGTCAAGAAGCTACTTGATTGTGTGCCAGAAAGGTACTTCACAGTCGTTGTCGGGATTGAACAATTTTATGATCTTGAGACGATGCCGTTCGAGGAGGCCATAGGGCGGTTGAAGACGTTCGAGGAAAGAATTCGGCTCCGCGAGAACACCGGTAGTGGTTGGAGTCAACTTATGTTCACCCGTAAAGAACGACAGACACCCCGGAGGAACAGCACTAGGGAAGCTTCGTCATCTGATCAGGAATACGGATCCGGCACCTCAAACCGAAGTAAAGACGAGTGGCGTGAACGAGATCGTGGAATGAGCGATCGAGATGATAATTATGCAGAACGACAAGAAGGTGCGGGAGACACCGGTAGCAGAAGTCGTGATAAAAGCCACATCAAGTGTTTCAACTGCGGGAAGATGGGACACTATGGTTCGAAGTGTCGCAGCAAGCGGCGGAACGACGAAAGACAGTACACATACGCTGCTCCGGACGAGCCAGCGTTATTATTTTCTATGTCTCAGAAGGAGACACGAGCTAAGCAAGATGCCATACAACCCAGAGAAGAAAGGGTGGTGAAGATGTTTTACCATGGCGAGGAGGAAAAGACATCAGCTAAGGATGTCTGGTACCTAGATAACGGTGCCAGCAATCATATGATGGGACGACGAGATATGTTCCAAGAACTTGATGAGAAGATCATTGGGGAGGTGAGGCTTGGCGATGACAATGTCGTTCAAGTCAAGGGCAAAGGAATGGTCGTGTTCCAATGCAAGAATGGAGATCAGTATATCCTCCATGAGGTATACTACATTCCTAAACTTTGCACTAATATCATCAGTCTTGCACAAATGACAGAGAATGGAAGCGAGGTGAACATGGTGGGAGATGTCATAAAGGTGTATGACAACGGCAAGTTGCTGATATTCGTGAAGTGCACATCGAATCGTCTTTACAAGATTAGTTTGGAGTTAGCCAAACCAATCTGTCTCCTAGCAAGTTTCGAAGAACCGGAAGGTGTGGTAGGTGCAACAAATTCAGCTGATGGTTATTCGCCACCTGCGACAAGAGAGGCAAGTCCATCTACCTCGACTTTGCGCATAGAAGTTCCGGGTTCCCTCGACACCAGCAACGGTGAATTCCAACGACGACGATGGCGAGATCGTCGACGAACAAGGATGCCTAGACAGCACAGAGGCAATGATGTGGAACTTCAACGCAAGAAGCCTGGTTCCCTCAAAAAGGCAAATTGGGTCGAATTGATATCTGGTCCATCTAAGAAGAATGGCGTTGACAACAGCGAGAAAAAAACCGATGGTTTATCGGAGCAGAGGCTCAATAAGTAGAAGAGCAAGAAGGTTAGAAATCTCTTCAGACTTAGGAAAATTAGCATGGGAGAAGAAGCAGATTGCATTCATGCCAATTTGGTAGACAGGGATGCGACGCGGAAAGAAATGTTGGAAACATTCATGAAGGTGGGAAAAAAGCGAGAACCTCTACTAACCAATCTTCAAACAAAAGTGAAGAGTCTCGAAGAGAAGTTCGCAAAAATACAGAAACAGAAAAAGGTCATCGCATAGGCATTATGTGAGACCGAGTTTATTGCAGCCACTGCAACAGCATGTCGAGATCTTTCGATTAAGGAAAGAGTCATGTCAAGATTAGGGGGGAGTATGTTGGGTAATAACCTTGACATGAAACACGTGTGTACAATACACACGCGTGTATAGTAACGCCGATCACATCGCCCACAACTGTTCATCCACCGGCCACTGTTCATCTCCACGTTTTTGTACAAAAACGTGTTTAGCATAGCTTGTTTCATTACTTATAAATAGCTAGATTTGTAAGGATAATAAGTAGTTCAGATTGAATAAGAAAAACAAAGAAAAGGGATGGATTTGTCCCACCAAAGATCTGAGACTCAACCAACAACGGAAACAAAGGTGGACAAGACGGTGAAGGGAGAGGATACGTTGGAGGCGACGGTGGAGGAAGACGGGGAGGACGATTCGAAGGACGAAGTTGTTAACGGAGGACGCGTGGCTGGCAGTGACAGTGACAGCGTCGACGACGGGGCAGAGGAGGAACGGGGAGAAGGAGAGAGGAAGAGAAAGGGAATAGGACATCATCATCATCTATGGTGGGTTTTTGAGTGGTATTTATTGAGAGTTAAAAATTTTATATGATATTTTTTTTAATGTAGTCTTTTAAATGATATCATATGTTAATTATTATAATTAATATATTTATTGGTAATAAATAAAAATGATTAATTGAATTTATAATTTGATCGAATATTTATAGATATAGTTTTTTTTATCAAATCAATAAGTTATCTAAATATTTTTATGTTTGGATATTTTTAGATTTAATCTTTTTTATGTAGTGAATATATACTATATACTATATACTAATCAAATAAATATGATTTTTTATTCAGCTGAAATATTTTAATCTTAATCGTTTAATTTTTCATCCGATAATTCTGAATAAATATTAATAAATATAAAACAATACAATCGATAAATAAATTAAAAAAAGATTAATCAATAAAATTTATTGATCAGTCCATATATTCTAATTAAATTTTTAAAAAAAATATAATTCAAATATCTTATCAAATATTTTTGATAAAGGTCCAATCGGACCCCATACTTCATTTCTCAATTTCAAATTACACACATCGATTACGGTTGTGGGTAAAAGTGATATTCTAAATCCCGAATTAATATTAAATTATAATTTAATAATAATTAATTTGCATAATCTTTAACAAATAAGATGATTCATATCAAGTATTACCTTATCCGTTATATTATCTTTCTTTTATCATACGATCATCATTATTATTATTTTTTATCTTTTATCCTGTGTATTATTGCAAGAGAACTAGTATACTACTCCTACTATATAAGGAGAGATTATTGGTCCTACAAAAGATAAGTAAGTGCTGCAAATAATCATGGTTGTTTTATCTCGTATAATTTGTTTGGGAAGATTTTACATAGATTATACATAAGATGTTGAAATTATCGATTATAGATAATAAATAATAGATTACAAAAACGTTTTATAAATTTATGGTTAATTACACACAACGTTGTGTATGATTGAGATTAAAAATCTATTTTTATATTGAATAAAGAGAGATAAATGAAAGTTTAATCTTATTCTTTTAATCTTCATATACAATGATCAAACCACATATAATCTTGTATGGCTAGCCACACTTCCATTTGTCCTATATTTATAATGTATTATTCTCTTCGTATTATAATAAACGTAATGATTGATTTTTCATGAGAATTTTGAAAATTCATAAATATTGAGATAATGATATAATTATTATAAGATATTAAAAAAACTAAATATTGATAAATTATTAAACGGGAAAAGTATTAAAATATTGGAACCACAATGAGTTCTTTTCCGTACACTATCACCAAAACCTCTAATGTGATGCATTAATTTACAGGATTTATCATCAAATCGCTAGGATTCCATGAATCTTTGATCAATGAGAGGAAAAGTATCGATCCAAGCTCATGTTCAAAAGAAAAATGTCCTAACGTTTCCCTACAACCGTCTCCTTATACGTATCTCAAACTTTCCATGTTCTAAGGTTAGGCAGTGCCCAACTGTATAGTAGCCAGTAGAATCTGCTACGTTGATAAGTTTTGTTGTTTTTCCCTACCAAGTTTAGATAGTACAATAGTGTAGTCCAACACATTGTAAGCACATATAAAAAGCCATGTAGAAAGGCATTCAATGCATCAACAGATCATCAAAAGTCGGAAGAAAAATTTGCTTTCAACCATAATTCAAGGTAACCCTCTTCGTCTTTGTTTTACGAGTAATTTTTAAGTTTAGACATACATATATTTGCTTTATACATATATTTTTAAATTTACGAGCAAGAGTTTCTTGTTGTTGATTTCCCTTCTGTGTTACATACACCAATATGTGATAATGTTCATAGTTTTCATGTCTTGATGGAGAAAGTCCACACATTTTGGTGGAGGTATATTCATGGATTCGGGTTCGATGGAAATTTATTATTCGATAAAATCAAACATTGCACGAGAGACTTTATCATCGTTTTCATTACATAAAACAATCTAAAACTGATCTAAACAAACTTATCTAATGAAACTGTTACAGTTTAATGAGCACTGAGGACAGATTAGCATCCCAACGCTTTCAGACAAAGTTTATTTTCTCCCTTTTACAAGGATCAACAAATGACAATCCAACAACGAATCTCCCATCATTCAGTCATCACACTATCAAAATCCACCCCTTTCACGTGTCGTTTTTCGCCCTAAAAGTGCTCTGTGAATCCTAAAATCAAAACCCCAGCTCACAAAAAACACGACTTTGAGCCCATTTTCGATGACCCAATGGCAGCAATCGATGACCCTTTTCACCATTTCGACACAACCAGGGAATTGAGTGCTGGATTTGAGTGTTAAATCGAGGGTTTAGGGTTTCAAAGGTGCGATTTTGATAAGTGAAATTTGGGATTTTTGTGGGTTTTGGGACTTGTTGTGACGTGGGATTCTGTTTGTGTTTGTTTTGTGTTTTTGGGTGTTTGTGTTTGTTGCAGTTGGTGGCTGAGAATGATAGGTGCGTACTGTTTGCTGGACTCTAATATGGATTCCCAGGTCTGTGATCGTATGAATTATTGAATTTGGCTCATTAGTTGTTTGTGTTGCATCATGCAAGCTGAATTGTTCATGTTTTTGTAGGAGAATGATAGTGGCACTCTTTCTTTGACACTCTCCTCTGGATAGTGTTCCTACAGTAGTTAAATCAATCATGTGTCTGGCAATGCGTGAATTCTCCAATTATAAGGAGAGTTTCTCCGAGAGGTGCCAAAGAGAGTGTTGTTAGAATCTGTGAGGAAAATGCTACGCCCCCGCCAACCCTGGTTACTGGGTCATTATCAAGAACCGGTTTCCAAGGTGAGAAATGTCCCCACAGATCAACACATGTTTTTAGTATGCTTTGGCTTCGCTCACACACATGAAACTTCCTAGTACGGTCACACATCCCTATATCACTCCAAGTCATGCACGCTTTACGTCGGAGTTCTAAAATGATGGGTTCCGAAAAGAAAGGTGTATCTTGTTGGTATAAACAATCTCATTAAACCCTTTTAAGCCAAATCTTGGGGGTATTATAGAAATATTTTGCTTTGGTTGACAGGTGCAGACCTAATATGTCAAAGAACAATTTAAAGTCATTGTGATCTATGTTGGCAAGGCCAAAAGGTAAGTAGCTTGACATAGAGGGAGACTGGTGAGCCCAAAATGGAAGTATGTTGGTTTATGGGTGGCTGGCGAGTCCATAACGGATGTATCTTGGCTTAGGCAGGTTGTGCCAAGTTGCATATTCGCCTGGTTGGATAGTCCTAACAACCAATAGGGTTAAAAATGGTGATTGAATAGTTTCAGAATGGAAACGTCAATGATTTTGGCACAATTTTCATGTGCTCATGTTGCCTGTCCCTGAAGGGCATGGAATACAACAGATTCTGCACTTGGGATTTGTTTACTGTGTTTGTGAAGGTAGGGAATATAATGTTTCGTTAGTTAGTTCTAGTGTTTTAGGTACCGTATCCATCTGATACTGTACTAATACTAGTACATCATTCAATGAAAGGTTGTGATTTCGAGTCCGATCTGTTTGTTTACCTACTATAATGTGGTTGTTATTTGTGGCATAATTTGAGAGTGGCCATGGCATAATGCTTATCCTATAATTTTAATCCATATCATGGATGTAGTAAGGATATAAGATGAGGAAAGACAAGACATGTATCCTACTTATTGAACATGTATTTGTCACACCACAGAGGAAGAGCTCGATGGAACATGTGGTTGAAGTTGAACAATGATCAATTGTTAATGGTTTTACCTGATTGAAGATGAAGGTTTATAAGATGAATGTTGATATATATATATTTTTTCAGATGGCAGATGACAGGCCAAGGTTCATGGTCGATGACGCCCTTATTCAAATGGGATTCGGAGAAAATTTCAAGCATTTGTACAATTATACGCAGGATTTGGATGGATTTCTGAAGCAATGGAGATGATGCTTCTATCCTTTGTGGGACCTGCCGTCAAGGAGGAGTGGGGCCTTTCTTCAAACCAGGAGAGCCTGATAACTACCATGGTGTTTGTTGGCATGCTAATTGGAGCTTACTCATGGGGCATTATTTCAGATAAATATGGAAGGAGGTGAAACTCTCGAGTAATGCTCATAAATTGGCATGTATGTGTTCAATTGACCGTGGCTAATATCTAGATGACAACATACAGTCTACCTCTCCTTCATGATATAAGAAGCCTGAAAATTAAACCGGGCAGGTTGAGCTCAGAAAGTTTGTGACACATTTCGAAAGTCAATGTAGCTCCCTTCTTCTCGTGATGGTTTTCTTCATTCGCATCTTGCTGTTCATCCCTTTTTACACTTGTGTCAAAGCTTGTACAAAGTTAGGGTCTACTTATTGATATTCTGATGTGCTCATTGAGTAGAGACGTATCTAGGATAATAGTATCAGGTTCAGAAAGCTTCGCCATATTGCTAAAGCTTATTGAGGAAGATGTGAAAAATGATTTCGCATCATAGCAAAAATCTTCAGTCTCTTCCTTCTTTCATTGCATGATACATAGTTTGCTATGTCAAAGCTATAACCTGACCATCTCCAAACTCATGCTTAATCTATGGAACTAAAAAGGTGCGTATTCATATAGTCTCGCAAGGTGCAAGGTGTGGTGCATTACCAGAAGGGGAGTGGCTTACCACTGAGTCTACTCCACTTGACATGCTTAATCTATGGAACTGAACCCAAAAATAATTTGCGACATATTTGATTTTTTTTTTCATCTCCAAAGTTTTGTCTATGAACAGTTTTATAGTTTCTGTGTTAATGTCGTGTGACTAAATGTTTTCTCTATTTACATGGTTTTTCTAGGGGAGAAAAAGGAAACACATGAATCAAATGTGCATGATTGTGTGGGCTTCCATCCTCATGTTTCGCATTTGTTTGAATTTGTTGCATTATTCCATGAAAATATGTCAAGCGTGGTTAGGACAATTTGTCGGCAAATGCAATCACCTTTTGCTACCAGCTAAATGTCGCTTCGTAGTAGTTATATGCTGCCTAGTCGCATCAGCTTGAAGGGCATCTTGTTAGTTTTGCGTCGAAGTTCAAAGGATTTTATTTCCTCCTTTTCTTTCTAAACTGTCTAGTTGTCTCCCATATAATCTGGTTAGTCAGACGCCTTTCATATGGGGTTTAGTTAGTTTATGACATAATGATTTTATATTTTTCACTGTCATCTGACCATCTACTTCATCCTCGACAGGAAAGGTTTCCTGTTTCCTGCTATGGTTACCTCCGTTGCCGGATTCCTAAGTTCTTTTGCTCCGAACTATGTTGCTTTGATCATCCTCCGCTGTTTTGTCGGAATGGGCTTGGGAGGTGGACCTGTGATGTTGTCATGGTTTCTAGAGTTTGTCCCTGCTCCTAAAAGGGGTACATGGATGGTGATATTCGAGGGTTTTTGGACAGTGGGAACCATCTTGGAGGCGTCACTTGCTTGGGTACAAACTTTATCTTGCTCATCATTTTATTTTATTTTTGACAATATTTTTTTATTGTCAAATTTGATATTGTCTTACAAATTTGGTCTTGATATACTTTGAGACATACCCCGAGTCCGCTAGATAGTGCCTTGTATTGTTGGTTAGTTTTTAAAACTGTCCCGCTTTGCTCTTGTAGATTTTAATGACAAGATTGGGTTGGCGATGGCTACTTGCTCTCTCCGCAGTCCCTGCTTCATTTCTTCTCGTATTCTATTTCAAGACACCTGAATCACCGCGATACTTGTGCGCGAAAGGAATGAAACAGGATGCTGTTAAAGTTCTAGAGGATATCGCGAGAGTCACTAGAGCCGAACGACCTTATGGGATTCTTGTTCTGATTCCCAACAAGACGAAGTGACTGGTTTGTCCTCGGAATCAGCCAAGACCAAGACCTCAAGTTTTCATGTTCAAGGAGTACAGTCGCTTTTGAAGCTTTTTCACCGCAGTTGCTGAGGTCGACCTTGCTCATTTGGGTCGTTTTCTTTGGAAATCCATTCGGGTACTATGGACTCGTGTTACTACTGAGTTGACTGGTGGGAGTAGTAGTTGTGGAGGAAACCAGACTAAGATGGGGAAATCTGATGCTGTGAACTATAAGGATGTGTTCATTACCAGCTTCGCAGGTATAATTGTTTATATTACTTTTGAAGGTTCAGTTTTTCGCCATTTAAGGAGTTTGACAGCGTTTTAAAATTTGATCCGTCACAGAGTTGTTTGGGCTGCTTGTGGCTGCGCTTACGATAGA
Organism: Drosera capensis; assembly: GCA_001925005.1. NCBI lineage: Eukaryota > Viridiplantae > Streptophyta > Magnoliopsida > Caryophyllales > Droseraceae > Drosera > Drosera capensis. Next base: position 123,914 of record LIEC01012568.1, on the reverse strand, counting down.
TAGAGTAGGGCGGAAGCTGTCCATGTCATCTATGTTCTTCTTGTGTTTCGTGTTCCTTTTTCCATTGGTGTTTCATCAACGCGGGGTTGTTGGGTATAACAACGGCGCTTCTGTTTAGTTGTCGTGCATGCATCATGGCGACTGAAACTATAGTGTGCATATATTGCCCAGAGGTAACTTTTGGAACCTTTCGCATCATCCCATGTTGAAATGTTTTTTTAGCATGGCTTGATCTTTCCCTTGGTTTCTGATTAGGTATACCCAACAACAGTTGGAACCACTGGCGTCGGAGTAGCAAGCGCAATGGGAAGGATCGGCGGGTGTGCCCGATTGTGGCTGTAAGTTTGGTTCAAGGTTGTCACAGAGTTGCCGCCATCTCTGTTCGAGGCAGTCGTGTTGGTCTCTGGTCTCAGCATGCTACTCTTCCTCTTTGAGAGGAAAGGCCGCGAGTTGAAGGATAGCATAGCCAGTTTATGAGGCTGCAGAATTCGTGTATCAATAAGCGGGAGCATTTGGCAACAGGTCCAGTTGCACAATCCCAGTTGCTTTTTCAACTACAATTGGGATTGACCGTCTACGTAACCAGTGTTCGATGACAGAAAATTATGTATAATCCAATCGCTGATGGTTTTTGTTTATTATTCATGAGGTTATAATGTCAAAACTCTGCTGATATCTGCTCAACCGCACTAGTTATAACGTTGCATGAAGATTGAATCGGCATAACCCACTGTCCAACGTGATGCTTTGACGAACGAAACAAAAGCCTACGGTTGTCAATGTGGTTCGCTGAAATATGTCGATAGAATAGATAAAGACATAGCACATAATTAGGAGTCCATGGACTGCTACGGACCTAAAAATTTCTACGCATAAACTAATGTAGCATGATAGTCGATAGATATTCAACATGTTATCATAAGTACTAGATATGATAAGAGATTGGCTTACGCTCGAAGGAGATAACGATATGTGATGAACAAGCTCATAAATGATATGATCAAATTGGGATCGAAGTTACATAAAGCGACTCCTACTCCGGCGAAAGAGGTCATTCATGCCATGTATCCAATTTGGGCATCATATGCTTCGCTGGGACTTCATAGTTCTTACTCTACAAGCTCAAAGTAACATCACTGTGACCCGACTTATGTATTGTAAGTAGCAGTTTAGAGTTCTCAGACTATAATGCCTGGTCACAGGATGCAGTTTAAACTATACGTCATACAAGTAACTTAAATATTCTACATACCCGTCCACTACTTGATTTATAAGTAACGATAAATCCACAAATAGAGAGAACAAATCCTGCCTCAGAAGGCCGTTTGCTTCAGTCGTGCTTGCATTTGCGGATCCATCTACGGCTGATAACTACTGCTGCATATGCAATCCCAATTGTCATTAGAAGCAACACTGCCATGAAAAAGAAAAAACCACGAATAAGCTCTATGAAGTATGCGAATCGGAAAGCTGAACGGAGAATAGAATAAGTGAGATGAAGAAAAACATAGAGAGGTCTAGTTTCCCCTCTCCTAAATCCAAATCTTGGTCAAGTGTTTGAGTCGACCAGATGTCTTTTTATGCAGCAGCCAACGACAAGGACATGGTCAAATCCCAACAGAACTCAACCTCGCCTTTTAACCAAACTCAGGGCACGTAAGGGGCGGGATAAAATTCCCAGCTTGTTCAAGTTTTGGTAACGGAAGAACAGCGTACCTGCTAATGTGTTGAACACCAGGATCGCCAACCTGTATCTCACAATCCACGGCAAATCAGCTTCACGAGTACACCAATATTTCCCGAAATCTCCTGCTTGAGCAAGTGGCAGCTTCCCTGCTTGCAGATCAGACAATGACATATTCACTCCGATAACTGCTGATCCCTTCGCATCCCTCAGCTCAACCTCTAGTGTCACTGGACTTGCGCTCCAGTTAATCCGAATAGCACCGAAGTTGGGTTGCCCTGATCATGGACACTCGCATATTATACAATAGAAGAGAGCTATTTTATTTTATTTTATTACCTACACGAGAAGGGAAACTTAGGAACAGGATCAGACAGTACCATATGTACATGACTTGAACCTGCAGTTGTGAGTCTTTACCCGGACCGTGGTCGGCGTGATCCATGCTAGAAATCTCACCACGAGCCGCAATGGTGATGGGAGTGTTCCCTCGACGGATTGTGTGAGGCCACTGGAAGTGATATCATACAGTGGGTAGCCAGTGGCACAATCATAACGTGCGATCTCTCCGTAATGCACGTCGCCACTTATAAACAGCATGCCATCTCTCTATACAAAAAATAAATTAACAATATATATATAACAAAAATTAAACAGCCACCACCAAAGCTTGATATCTACCAGAAAGCTAACTGGTTGGGGAAACTATCCCGTCTTCAAGCAAGCCTCTAGTACAGATAAAAGGCAAAGGCTTATCCGATAACCAATGCACAAGACGGGTTATAAAGAAGCAGCAGGCAGGTATCTAGAAACGGTAGTTGCCATACTGCGGCATCTATAGGGCCACGGTTTTTGCAGATATAATAACCCTATATTTCAGTTTTTTAACACGGGAAATGCAGTCACCTTAGTGTCCGCTATAAGTTGAAAAAGACGACTTCTCTCCTTAGGAAAGCGCGACCAACACTCTGTCTGGATAAAAGGAGCAGTAGTAGCTGAGATATTTGATAAAACCTGAACATAAAAATCAACGGTCAATCTACTAAAACATTACCACTATCTGTGCTACACAACAGCAAAAGAGTAACCTGATAACGTGCAACGAGTCCGTTGTGCTTGCGGTACCTGAATAGAAGATACAATAACGGTAATGGCCGTTGGAGAGCCATGCATCTCTTTCTGAAGCCATGCCCATTGTGAACTTCCTAAGATAGTTCCATCGCTCGACAAAGGATCTCTATGGTATCTCGTATCCAGAATTATAACCTGAAGCAGCCCAAAGAACCCACTTATAACTGCTATCAAATTCATCAGCTAGAATGTTAAACTAGCTGTAACAGCATACAGAGATCAGAAACATATGAGAGATTCTCGGGACCCAATTCAACAACTCAGCTTTCTTAATAAGCTGATATGAAGAGTTGAGCATTGAGAATTTCAAACATAATATCATAGGATCAATTACATTGGGAAGTTCAGGTACCTTGATCTGTCTACCTTCAGGACCAAAGGTATACGATGTATAAACGCCAGCCTGCTTACGCCTACAGTATCAAAGATTTATGAGATTCACCATGAATCCGGTGGCTGAAAAAGCCTCTTGGAATATACTAATAGTTGATACATGAGAAAATAGTCCTCCGAATTCGTAAAGCAAGGAACCAATGGCACCTAGGGCTATCAACTGGTTCATCAAGAAAGTCCAACATGAGCCTTTGGTTGGTATCTTTCATGCTAAACTCTTTCCCCGCGTCATTTAAACCATAGTCATGGTCGTCCCATGTACCGATTACCTGTTGAACAGGCGATAATGCACATTAGGTATAAACTCTTTTCCAAAACCGACACCAGAAAAGACTAGCATTTATCAATCTAGGGATAAGAAAAAGAAAATGATGAAAAAGATGGAGGGAGAATATGAAGAGGAGAGGGAAGTGATACCTTTGACATATTGCGAAGTCTGGAATAGCCAGGATTATTCTTAGCCTTCTGATATCTAGAACTCATCTCATCCTCTGAAGTAGGGTAAAACCTTGGAACATTTTTCCATGGCCCAATTGTCCTTTCCTGTCCGAACAATCTGAAAGGCCGTTTAGCGTCTCCATAAATGTTATCTCCCATCCAGATAAATAAGTCCGGACTGAAGTCAATAATGGCATTCCAAATTGGCTGTAGGAAGTCATGTATGTTACTACAACCGCAATGCATCAAGAAGTTACATTCATATGGGAAAAAACTCTGAAATCAAATGTCAAATAGCGTGCAAACCAGTGCATGTTTGACAAACTTGGGCAAATTCATTCCAGTGCTTATATTGTTACCAAGTTTTTTCTAGATACTCTATTGATAGAAATAATTTTTCCATCTCAAACCATACTGTCTCAAATCCTTTATATATCAGCTTCAGCCAATTTCTTCAGTAACCTCACCATTCTCTCATTCAACCACTCAACTCTTTTGAGCACTATACACGGATCCTTTTCTAACATATCGCCTCCATAACCTTAGGGGTTGTTCAGTATTGCTTTTCAAAATTGGAGAAACCAAAACCAATAATAGAAACAGATAATCACAGCAAAACCAAAATCACTTTACGAAATAAAATGATTTTGTGTAAAGGAATCTTGAATATTGTACTCGGATGAAATAAAAAACAAAACAAAAAATCATTTTCCTGGTTTTTTATTTTCTACTTCTGTTTTCATCCGTTTTAAGAAACAGAAAACTGAAAGAATACCAAACAATTTTGTTTATTCAGGTAGTGAAATGAAAATAAAAAATAGATACATAAGTAATATCAAACAAACTTTTCTGTCTATGCTGCACCATTGCAATTAGCCAAAAAGTTCCAATATCAGACTAGCTCTGATAACTGCAATTGGGATACCATTCGATCAATAAGCTTCATATTGATTTTCCATTTACCAGATGCCACCACCAGCTTTTATTTGGGATAATGAATGGCTAACAGAATAGTCTTAAACCTTAAGTAGAAGGCCTGTTTAAACCAGTATTGTCACTTCACCTAATATTGTTCTAAACAAAGCAAACTTATAACAGATAGAGAATAATGCAACTAGAACGCCGAGGAAAAACTGCTAGATGATTGCTAAACTAAAAAGAAAATAAGCAAATAATGTCCAACAATCTGGAGAAACATCTTATGATCTTAGACATCTCTAGAATATTATTATTTACTCCAGCGAAGAAAATCAAATCCAAGAAAGAACTTAGGAATTTCTACTCCAAAAGTTGGAAATGAAACAGGCATAAAAGAAAGTGGCAAAAGAAGGTGTAGCAAACCTGAGGAGCACTTTGGTTGGAGCATGACCCAAATGCAATCCGACTTATCAGAGCATCTTCGGGAATGACAGCAGTAGAAATGCCAGCATTAATCAGACAAATAAAAATGGCAGAAACCAGCCACCTGAACACATCACCGATGAATCATTTGTGCGCCATGAGCAAAGAAAAATGGAGCAATGATTATAAATAATAAAAAAAGCTTTTAATTATTTTAAGGTTCGAACTCTCAGACTAGATCTCCAAACCTCACTTCAGCACCTATTTCTCAATATTAAATCAGTCAAGAGAACATGAAATATGTTGCTTATCATTACTGGCTTTGTCTTGCAAGGAACGCATTGTAATCAACATGCTTTTGAAACAAATAGCTACTGTTAGTTCAGGATGAAAGAATGACTCGGTGTAAACGAGAAACAAATTAAAAGGAAAACACAACCAGCAGGCTAAGATTGCTAAAATGTTACTCAAGCTACGAGAGGGTTATAAGACACATTTTTTTACCTAAGAATTCTAATACATAGCAATCAAAGTATTCCTTATGGACATAAATCTAACCCGTAATAGAACCATTTGTTAAGAGTCCAGCCTCAGATTTGATTTTAAACAAATACTCTTTTTTTTTACTTTTCAATCAAGTTAAACTCACTTAACGTTTGAAGTTTTTATATTGATGCATTCACAGGAGAAAATCCCAACACCAGAAGGCTAAGCATTTTTTTTATCAAAAGTTGTCCAAGCACTCCCTACTAGATAAATCTAACCACTGTTCAGTGAAGCAGCATCAAAAACCATCATGGCCCAATACGTTTAATGGGATCACAATTCACAAATGTCCCTAAACAAGAAAATAGGTGTTTAATTAAGCAAATCAACGAAATGTCAGGCCCAACTTAAACCTGACAACAAGCTGCTTAATCAATAATGCGGCATAATGGCCAATTCAACAAATCATGATATAAGGACTCGATTAGTTTGCATTAGTGGTATGGCCCCAAATCAAGCAACTCACATGTTAGCCACAGAAAAGCAAGAGAGTTCCTTGTATCAAGGATCAAATATGAAATACACACTGCATAGAAAACTTCAAAAATCACAGGCGGGATAGCAATAACAGGACTTCCATGAAAGATAACCAAATCAAATAGGGTTCTTTTTTTTTCCTCCTAAAAGCTCTTAGAAGCAATTTTGGTAGGGGTGGGATGGCATGTGGATTGTTCTCGGTCCATCCAATCCTGAGTGAGCACTCTACTGTCTACAAGTACAACATGCAAGATCAAGTTTTCCCCTTTCTACAGTACACCAATCTTCAAGCTTAAATTCCATTTACAGCAACATAATTCCCTTGGAACTTTTTTGGTCACTTTCAATGACTCGCCTTCCTTTTACAGTGGACCTCATTTAGCCAATGTGATCCCGTTAGTATCCCTATATGGTCCGTTCATCATACAACTTAGAGCTACAAAGAGGACCTTTACGTCCTTAATAGTCCTTTATCGTCACTTCACATCGCCCACTTTCTAAAAAATAATGTCGGCTAGAGCACAGATCACAAATCCAGGATCATGTCCTCATAGTAACATTAACGTCAAGGGAAAACCATCCTGGCACATCACATGGCAAGCTAGCATGATAACTGAATTCCTAAGCACCAGTGCCTCCTCCATTTACAAAAGCCCACATTGCCTCCTTTGAATTAGCGTTGTAAGCCATGGACTTCATGATGCTCAACAATTCAGAATTCAATAGGTGAATTTGAGGAGCAAAATGAGTATGTGTGACAAACTTCAAGTATGTGCAGGACGTAAGGTGTTTCAGAAGACATTCTCAAATCAAGTAAATAACGACCTTGTGCCCGCAAAATAATATATCTCCGTCGCCTTGATAGTCGAACGAAGAAAAGAAACTTTGAACTTAAAAGCCCCTAACCCGAGTCTGCACCTTGAAACTTTTAAAGCTCCATTTTAAGCGAAAAGCAAACATTACGGTCATAGGCGCCCATCACGCGAAAGAAACAGATAACTTTACCAAAATGAAAGGCCTCGATGTCGGGGCTAATAACTAGTAGGGGGTTTCTTTTATCAGAAAAAGTAATAAAAAACGAGAATAACCTAATTTCGAATACCCACAATCATACAAGTTGAAATGCGAAAGCCTAACTCATAGGAATGAACTTAATCATGGGATACAATCATATAAAGTTCACAGTTGTAAGCCTATCAATAAATTTTACAACCACTCCCCCACCTCATCACAAGAACTATTGTCCTGTGTCACACCCTTCCCTATTCTAACTAACCTGATTCTAATTCTCCTACCAAAACTCACCTTCTAAGCCAAACAAAAGCACCCTACTCCAGTTAGAACCCTCCAATTAGATCCCGTCAGCTATAAAGTTTCAAAATGACATAAGATATCATGAGTTCGAACCTCGTTTTCTCGTAACATAAAAAAAGGGAGGTTAGCATTGCCTTACGGGTTCCCTAAACCCCACATTCAGATACACAGGGACATCCTACTAAGATGCGCTCCGTATCTTGGTCACAAAATTTCTGTCACACACTCAGTATCGCTTCCATGTAACGAACGTCATGTACATTGGGCTTGCCTAGCAATTTGTAACCATAAATACAGCCATCCAATTCATTTTTATCCGCTTATTCCCCGTACATTCACAATTACATCCCTCTTAAGTAAACACCTAATACAACAAGTATCACTCCTATGATCAAATCCTACATATCGCAGAGCGATCTTATAACTATGAATACCAAATCCATCCGCACAAAAGAGTAACGCAAAATCACCAATCAAAAAGCATATTGTATGTGTTTAAACCTCATCTTGAAAAATCACGGCGGCGGCAAGTGATCCTCGCCGTTGGTGATCAGATGATGCCTCTGGTGTTCTATAATTTCGATCACGGCCAATAGTTAGGTCGGAATCGGTCGCTGTCCATTTGCGCTCTCGCACGGTGGGGAACGGCGGCGACGGCAACGACGGCGGCGGAGAAACGGAAAGAGATGGAGTTGGACCGGGTTCGATGACACTGTGGATTTAGAATATGCCCCACAATAACGTTTAGGACCCAAAGATTCCGGAGTTCAGCATCTGTTTGATGTCCACGCTTTTGTTATGTTTTTATTTATTATTAATTGATATAGTTGGAAATTATTATTTTTTTATAAAATGTGATTTAAATTATTTTTTATATTTTACAATAAATTTTAAAAAATATTATTTAATTATTTTACGGATCATTCATATTGAGTTTAATTTTATGAATTATGTGTCTATTTGTTGTATTTATTATGACACGAAGGGGGTTATTGTTAATAACGGTTTCATTTTTAGTTTAAAAAATGATGGGTGATATGGTGTCTATTTAAAATCAACAATATATTTATTTCGTTTCATAAAAACGTAATATTTTTTAAATTTTGATGTCTTCTAAAAAATACAATATTTTCATCTTATGAAAAAAAAATCTCCAAAATTATTTTTATTTTACATCATCTCATTTCATCGTATTATTTTTTATTTATTTTTTCTCACTCCTCTTTCTAAAAAAACCAAATAATAAATGGGTCATTTTTATAAAATTCAACATATATAAATTCTATGGTCGTCAATTTGCTGCATGTTTTATGGGACGAATGGAATAGAATTTTAAAAAAATATATGTTTTGAGATTTAGGCTAAATTGATATAAGTGTGCCACTTGACTATTAAGGTTTTATCTAAAGATGTAGCTTCAAATTACATTTTAATCCTAAACATTGATTTTTATTATATATATGTCTAAAATTAAATGTATCAAAACATATAAAACGGTTCATTTAATAGCGCGTTATGTTTGATGTTGGGAGAAATGTTTTTGACGTCAAATAGCAACTACGAACAGATAGCCCCTAGTTAGGTTCCTGGTTGTTGCAAGGTTTCCATTCATAAAGACTCACTTCTTGATGGTGATATTCACTCATGTAACTTGTCGTTTAATCCCAAAGAAATGTCCGGACCGAATAGTGTATGTGCCGCGTAACTCATGTTCTGGTTTGAGATTTATCTTCTTATGACATGGATTTAGTCAATCGATCAATTAAAGACCATTGAACCTTAGAGAAAATCCAGAGAGAGAGGTCTCCAAGCATTGTAGAAGTACTGTCTATGAAGCAAAGTAAAAAAAAGAGCCTTCGTGTTCTTTCGAGAAAAGTTCTCATTTGAATATGATAGGATCAAGCTTCCAGCGAAATCCGATATATTATATATACAACCCACTCATAAAAACTATCCAAGAGTAAACCAATCAGTGTCTTTTTCGGATTTTGACCATATATAATAAGACTATTTGTTGGATTAATGGACTTATATTATATGTATATCGATAATTTACGGATTAATTGTATATTATGTGCTATCTTTCGGTTTGATCCAAATATTAGTGGTCCTACGGATATTAATATTAAGTGGGCTAATATGTCGTCTCATAAAGTATATGACCTAATTGTGTAGATACCTACGGACTTGATCATAATTGATGATGGGCTGATTAGGGTTAAGAACCACTATATATATGAAGGTTATGGTCCCCGGTTGTACATATGTTACATCTTTCTAACATCCCATCGCAAGAGAGAGAAACCCTAACATGTGTATCAACTGAAAAACACTCTAATTGTAGGCGATCTCCATCCCAGATTAAAGGTTTGCTCTTATGGATTCAGATACACTTCCATTTATGATTTGTTCTAAATAATTCGATATGAAGGTTACAATATCTATGTGATTTATACCAACATATTCGCGTTAAATTACCCTGTGACGTTGCCGTCCCACAAACTATTATAAACCGTAAACTTTGCCATGACTATTTTATACTTTTATCTACGTGTGACGCAACTCAATGTACGTGTCATAATCATAGATCATAAATTTCACATCATAACGTATTAGCTGTAACAAATATACTAGCCTACAAGCTCTTTACATACTGACCATAGACAACTGTTACGTTTGTTACATGACATGCTTCTAGACATAGTGTCAATTTAGGGTTGTTGCCAACTAACCACTAAGTTTATGTTTTAGGAGTATTAAAAAAATAAAATGGAAAAACTATGTCGCTCTAGACTCTACGAGTCATTGGTCATAGATGTTTTTACTTTTATTTTTAAAATTATTATGCGTAATATTTGGTGACATTAATGTGAGCACTTGTCTGGTGCAGGCTGCAACACCCCACCACGTCCTCGGCGAATTAGGTTCCATCATCACCACATACATGCAACCACGTTTCCATGTCCATTTCCATTTAAAAAATGTAGGTACGATCGGTCCAAAATTAATCTCAATACTAAAATGAAACATAACTCCGAGGACAAGTAACTCCTATCCGATGTGAACAATCACAAAATTAGTACATCCGGGGGTGTATGTTATCCTTGTAATTGTGTTTGATTTTTTTCAAATGAAAATAGCATTAATCCTTAAAAATATTGAGTCGTGAAATATAATTTTTTTATTAGATTTAAAAATATTTATTTATTTATTATGTTATCAAATAAAATCGTATTTTATCAGTTTTAATACGAAATCATATTAAAAATTCATTAAAAAAAATAATCAATATATTTTTCACTAGTTTTTTTAAAAATATTTTAATATCAAACATCACTTAAAAAATTAAAATAAGCATCATACATTTATTTTAAAATTTTAAAAAGATCCTGTGTCTTTCATGCTTTTTTTTCCCCTCTTTTTTCAACCGATCAACCGTCGTAGGAGTGGCGGAGACGGTATAATTTCCAGTGCTCCTAACACGTGATACGTCCCGTGACCCGATGGTGTTTATTGGTGGCTTTGTATCCATTTTGTATTCACACCGGTGTGAAAATGCACGTTCAAGTTTCAAAATTCCAAGTTGTAGTTTGCGCCTTTTGGATTGAGCTTCTTTTGAAAATCATATACTTCCTCTCTCATGTATAATCTGTAATATTTTAATTATATATATATATATATATCGATGTAAATTTGATACACGTATAACGACGATTAAATATAATTTTTTTATATATTTATAATGAAACATGTGAGTTACAATCTAATATATATTACGGAACGATCATTGATTCGATATGAAAATGAGACTTATATTTATACGTATAAAATAAAATAAATATATATTATAAATTATATACAACGAATGGAATATTGTTTTTTGTTTAAACTTCAAACGTAGATCAATAATAGAATATAAAGATCGTTTTCAACAAATCTCAGATTTCTGGCATTGTCGATTCAAAATTTATTTCAATACATAGTGTATTAGAGACTGTAGCTTACATTGATTGTATTCCTCACAGATTAAAAACAAAAAAAAAAAATTTGATTTTTGAAAAAATATGAGTGCAAATGTAGTTAATAGGCTGAAGTTACTGCAGCCTCATTTCCCTTTAAATATATAGCTTTATACTTTTTTCGTTCTATAATAACTATAATATATATATTTTTTATATTATTCTAACACATAAATATAAATCTCATTGTCAAATTAAATCACTTTTTATTGTTTCGTAATATATATTAGTGTTGTCGTACGTAACTTTTCACAACCATTGATGTTTACAATAAATTTACAAAAATCAGACATTTGGTCGTCGTTGCATGCGTATCAAATTTTGGATCGACACACGTGTCACATTCAAATGTTGCGCTAATTTTGGGATAAAGTGCGAAACAACTAAGGATTATCCTCACCCCACCTGATAAACGACTCAGCCAAACTCCTCCAAAAATAAAAAAGATTAGAAGATCAAAGGATTTTCTTTTTAAAAAGGATACGAAGCAGCTAAGAGCAAATCCAATGTAACTGGATTATGAGTTGATATAGTTATGCACGGTTCACCTCACATATTTGAAATTTAAAGATTGTTTTTTTTTAAGGTTTGAAATATAAAAAATTTAAAAAATTGATTTTATAAACTTTAATCAATCAAAAATAAAATATCAATCACTGCAACAATTACTTTTTTTTGTTCCACTAAGATTTATATTTGATCGTGAGTCACGCCATACTCTTGCTAATCTTGCCGACAATCTAAACAAGACAACACATTACGCTATGGAATTGGATTAAATTTTACTAACTCCACGAGAAGAACACACAAATTTTCAAACGTTATCAGTATTTTCGAGGTCGAAAAAAGACAACAACTTTACTCATCTCCACATCAAACATTCACATTTCTCATGGCACCCCTCATCACGAAAACCATCACACAAAACCCAAAACAGTTCTCACCCCACTCAGAAATCTCAATCTACCAGTCTCTTTCATCACTCATCAACCCCCACACACAGCAACCAGCCCCTCACTTTATCAGGAAAAATGAAACATTTCCCTATTCATTAATCACCTCAATCGAGTGTTTAACCAGCAAAATCTAGTTTAACCCAGTTAGGAAAATGAATTACCTAATAACAAGATATCATTTTCATCATCTGGGTAGCCACCAATTTAATCACCAGTGACAATATTCATTCTTATCTGTGGTGTCGATTTGTGAACAGAGTTTTGAGTGATGCCGTCGGGTTCAAAGAAGAGGAAAGCGAAGTCATCAACGAAGAAAAAGATGCAGCAAAAAGGAGGAGAATCAGAAACCCATATCAACGGTGACGATTACTTAACTGGGTCTCACCCAAATGGTATAATTTCCAGCGACTTTGGTCCCATTTGACCCCATTTCGTTCAATCTTATACACCTGGGTTGAGTTGTGGGTTATGATCTGGAATTGTTCCACTTTGTATTAGTGTCGTTTTCTTTACTTTATTGTTGTGGGTTTGTCGATTTCTGATTGTGGGTATCCGTCAATTTCTTTATCTGGGGAAAGGTTAGTCTATTTTTTTGGGGGTTTGAAGATTAGGGTTTGTTTGAACTTTGAATGTTTGTTATTAGTCCATTTACACTTGAGGTCTACTATTCCTTGTTGGTTTTCATCTGGGTGTTTATGGGTTGACTACCTTTTTTAAAAAAAATTGGGTTTTTTTGATTTGATTTGATTTGATCTGATCTGATCTGATCTGATCTGGGCTTTGCTCAGTTGGGTTTGTTCATTGATTGACTGGTTCTTTATTGGATAGTAATTTGTTGAATTTGTAATGGATTCGGCTTTGGTAGAGAATGACGAAGTGAAGTCAATCGAGGAGAGGGAAAGTGATGGTGCTGAGGAAGTACTGGAGAAGAAAGATGTTGAGGAAGCTGCAGTAGAGGAGGAGGGTGCCAAGGAAGTGGAAGAGAGTGTTGTGGAACCGCCCCTTGAGACGATGTACAACGAGGTTGAGATGATTGTCGAAGAGGCGAAAGGGGACCCTGTGCCGGTTACGGAGGTCAATGGTGATGATGGAGAGACAGTGGAGAGTTCTCTTGGATATGATGCGGTCGAAGATGGGGTTTCTAATGGTGTCGGGGTAGTTGGCGATGAGGTTGTCGATATGGTTGAGGAGAAGAGGGAACTGAATGAGTTGGATGACAACATAGTAGTGACTGGAAGTCCTGTTGATGAGGAGGTGTTTAAGCCGTCAGAGTATCTGGCCGAGGAGGCGATTGATGTTCCAGCAGGCGCCTCTATTGAGGAAGTGTTGGATTTGATCGAGGAAAGGATCGTGGGCGATGAATCATTGAAGCAAGTGGTTGCGCCAGCTGAAGAAGCGATTCCAATCACTGAAATTCCTCCGGTCGAGATTTCTGAAATTGCTGAACCGGTTGAACCCGAGTTGAAGGACAACGGAGTTGAAGCTCCCTCAGAATTGTCGTCCGAGGCACCCATATCTTTTGAGCCTCATTTAAGCTCGGATGGTGTTATTGACTTGAGTGAAAGCACGAACGGGGATAAGCTTGCTGTCCCTTCTTCTATTGATGCTACTGTTGTTGTGGATGATGAACAGTCGAAGACTAAGGTGATTGAGCCAGTTGAGGAAGCAACAGATGAAGCGGATGCTGTCGAAGAGTTGGAAACTCAAGAGCTATCTGAGGCAAAGGTAGATGGTCCTGTTATTGTTACGGATCCCGAGGCTGAAACTGCCACGGACGTGAAAATTCAGGAGAACTCGGAGGAGCAGACTGTCGATGCAACTACTGTTATTAGTCGGGAGGTTGGTGATGTCAAAAGTCTGGAGGTTCCTGATAGCTCAGAAAGAGAGGTATGGCTTTTGATTTGGAGGAAGTTGACAGAAAATAAGAAACGAGGTGGTTTCGATTCATACTTGTGCTTTTTATGTGTATCGGATTCTTGATTTCTGATGTTTTGAGTGTTTGTGCTCGCAGCCATTGACATCTTCCGCTCCACTGGCGGCGAGGAGAACTTCATGGATGAATTGCTGCGGACTTTTCGAGTTTTTTCAAGGGGCTAATAGATAAGTAGAGGTGGGTTTTTATTGCATCCTGCTATAAAACATTGCATCTCTTTGAGCTACATCTTATTGATAATATGGAGAGAATATATGTTCTTGCTCTTTCTTGTGTTTCATACGAGCCATGCAATGCCGGTACGGCTGATGATAGCACGTTAGGACGTGCAATAGTTCTATTGGCTGATGATAGCAGTTTTCACGATATTTGATCATGTTTGCTACTTATGTCATTATCCTTCTGGTAGTTCTCTTTCACTCATCTCATGATGTTTGTAACTGTAGATATATTGCCTACCAAATTTTTTTCCCCTCTTTACGAGCGGGGACTAGATTTATGTTGGTTGTGGATTTGACGACCTCAAGGCATTCTCTGGATGTGAAATTGAATGAGCATATTTGCATTTGTTCTCGTAATATCAAGATTTCTGACATGGTGCAGTTGTTCATCTTAAACCAACCTGTTTGTCACGGGCCGAATTTGGCCCAATGAAAAGCCCGTGACACATTGATGCGGCCCATAAAAATAGCCCATCAAAGATGGCCCAAGTTCTAGAATTTTGCGGAAGGCTCGGGAGAATTCCGGAGAATTCTAGGACATTATATACATATGTAGGGTTTGGTAGGGTTTGCTAGATAATTGTATAACCTTCTTGTAAACCTTAGGAAAGGAAGTGTCTAGAACACGGAGTCTAGAATTTTCCTTAGAGTAGTATATAAGGAGGGTTTGGCTCATTTGCCAAACCATCCTTCGGGAAGCCATCCTCAAAGAGATCCCAAGAGTTGTAAGCATACAAAAATCCGAGAGTAATACCAAGTGTTTTCTTACGAGTTCCATTTCTCTTACGAGTTCTTACTTAGCCATTGAAAACGAGCGAGTTCGGCTGAGTTCAAACGAAGGGTGGGAGTAGTTTGAGTGCCGCACGGGTTGTGAGAGTCTAACCCCGTGACATGTTGCAATGGCTCAACGCATGGTTCAATTCTAAATGTCGATTTTATCTGTTTGTTCTTTTTCCTTATCCTTGAAGGAAGGTGCTTTTACTCTATTCTATACCTCGAGTAGGAGTCGATTCTCTTTCTCCTTTATCCCTAACAGAATCTTTTTCTTCGAGGATTTCCTTGTTAAAATGCACCTTCCGGCTTTCGAGTCTCTCGAATGTGCTACTAATACCAGGAGGAATAATTAATGAAACTTAAAAAAGTATTGAGAGTGTGTTGGTGGACTGTTTCCTGTCCTGCATTGGCACTGTTTACTGTTGGAATGGATAGTCTTGATTTTTAGTTTCACAAACTTGTCCAAATGGATAGTCTTATTGGAATAAGATATCGTGATGAAAGGTAGCAACCCCATAAGTCCGTTTGTCTGAGCGTATTTGTCAAACGTGAAAATGCTCTATGAAAAGTAAGCTGGATCTAGCAAGTACTTAGGGCGGCAGAGAACCTGCTCGTTACCCATGGTTATATGTGGAGTGAAAAAAGAAACCAGCTTACGTGGGTGATTCTACTACAAAGAAGTTGGATGTTCAGTTTTCCTGCACCTTCTTGGGGAAGTAGTTGTGTGATTTTTAATTAGGGCTCATGGAATGTGTCATGATATATGTATGGTTAATAATAAATAAATGATTGAGATTAAAACAATACAAATCAAGGATATGGTTGAGATTAGAATGCGATCTTTTAATCTTAACAATTCATTTTTCACGCTTAATCTCAAACATTCATTTTACAATATAGACACATTTATGTTAGAATACACAGTATTGTTTCCCTTGTAGTTATCGTTCCCAATAATTCTTAACTTCTCAACTATTAGCGAGGCAGATAGTATTGTCTGTGATGATTGCTTGATTTTACTTTTATGTATGCGTCTACTTACTAATAGTTATATTATGATCTTCATTCTTTGATTCCTGGGCTGGTAGTGACCATCACTTTTTGCTTTGGCTGCAGACGCAAGACTCAGAAGGTTACCGTCGAAGCTCACCAAGTGCATAGACATATATGCGATCAGTTCAATATAATACAGAGTGTTTCGGCTTTGTTTTCGTCCACCGGGTGAATACCGCCCTGTGAACATCTTTGATGAACAGCGTTGCTGTAGTTTTAGTAAGTAATAGCTGAGTAGTATTGAATGTTTTTGGACCCCAGACCGTACGATATGCGTGTTTTCTCCTCCATCTTTTGTGGGTGTGATATACTGGTTTGCAACGATTGCTTCCCTAGGATTTGAATTGTAAAGATTCGTTTGTTGGTATTGTTTGCGCTTGTTGCGCCTGGTTTTGCAAGTCGGTTTTCATAAAAGGTTGCCATGAGTTATCGTTGTTCATGATTTGGTAATGGCAGTGCGGCACAGGTGTGAAAATTTTCTTGTGATCACCATGGGCCACGGGATTATATTT
This sequence comes from Drosera capensis, assembly GCA_001925005.1. NCBI lineage: Eukaryota > Viridiplantae > Streptophyta > Magnoliopsida > Caryophyllales > Droseraceae > Drosera > Drosera capensis. The sequence goes on along the minus strand of LIEC01012568.1, from coordinate 107,122 downwards.
GATATGTTTATGGTTATTGTATCCTGTCGCATTGCAAAGACATTTGTATGGTTTTGGTGTTTCTCACGCTTTGCCTTGGTGAGATTCTGGGCAACAGAAACAAGGAACTGGTAATCCTCTCTCCGAGGCAAGCCGCTTTTATTCTCTGTGGTTGGATACATGATCAAAAGCCATGACAGCATAATGGCATAATGGAAATATACAGTGAAAAGTGAAGCGGCGTTCTAGGTTCAGCTTTGTTTACGTCCTTATTAGTCTGTGAACGAGACCTGCTCCGTGGATTACTCCGATGTATAGGAGCTGGGTAGCTGATAGGATTATTGTGAATGCTTCCATGGTTCTCTGCGTAAAACAGCAAAGATTTTCTCAATTTTCATCCGTGATTCAGGAGTAGGATAGACCGTCAGCCATCTTATCGGAGAAAAGGTTCTTACCAAGCGAGCGTTCCTGTGTTGAAGCTCGATTTCTTTGCAAGCAATTCTGCAGCGAAAGCTAGTGTGTTGTATCAATTAAGAAATGGTTGCCGCTGTGATTGAAGCAGGCAAGCTCTCAGCGCTCCGTGACCGGAGATGGGCAACTCCAGTGATACAACTAGCGACCCCAGCTACTCCAGCAATCAGGGGCAGCATTCCCCATTGGAAAGTAGATGGGCGAAAAGTGTGCCGGGAGTTGCAGCCCTGGACCTGTTCAACGAAACCCTTGGCCAATTCCATCAGCATCCTTTACATACGAAAACCCCTGAGAAACAAACATGAGCAAACATTGGAGGCTTAAAAGAGCGTGTACCGATGATGAAACCATGGTCGATGGCTCTGTTCACAGCCCATCCACTAATGCACATCACAACGACATACATTCAGAAGTTGAGGAGCAGGAGCCCCACGACAGCAGGCTTCGTCGGGTATACCATGATAACTATATGCTATATCCAATGATAAAATGAAATTTTTGCAATGAGAATGTTGATTATTTGAGGTGAAAATGAGTACAGGATAGTTTATACAGTGCAGAATGGGACTTTGGTTCTTTGCTTGAGAAGGCTGTTGGCTTGGTGCAAAAGGGCTTTGTTTGAACAAAGCTGGTTTATGGCTTTTGATTAGTTTATTCTGAGTGATCAATCTACAGAAACATCATGTTCGTTTCTAAATTATCAGTAAAATGAGCGACGCATGATACATGAACACTATCGTGCGACTTTCTTAATGATAGTACCCGATCAGCATTTCTCAGTACTCCATCGTAAGGTCAAACTCCTTCCCATCAAAAGAATGAGATGACATAACTTAGAATCTGAAAACTATAGTGATGTATTTACCGACACGCATAAAAGGAACGTGGCTCTCGTAGCTCAGTTGGTTAGAGCACCCGTTTAGTAAGCGGGAGGTCTTGAGTTCGACTCTCAACGAGAGCATTTTTTTCTGGCTTTTTCTTCCTTTTCCCCAACTCCGTAAACGTTCAACCTGCAATTGAATTCACCATTTTTATCCCCCTCCATGCTTAAAACCCTCTCAAAAGCTCAACTCACTCAACGTCGCCATGCTCCGTTTCTTCTCATCTTCCACACTCACCTTCCCAAAACCAACCCCAATCTCACTCCATTCCCAGCTCACCTTTTTCCTCCAAACCCACCGCCTCGACGACGCCCTCCGCGTCTTCGACCAAATGAGTACTCAAAACATCTGCATATACACCAATCTGATCAAAGACTACCTCGCAAACAACCGGTTAACGGATGCACGCCAACTGTTCGAAAAAATGCCCGTAAAGGATATCCCGGTTTGGAACGTCATGATCAAGGGGTATTTGGACAACGGGGAGTTGGAGAAAGCGAAGGAAACGTTTGATGTGATGGGGGGAGGAATACGGTTACGTGGACGACGATGGTGGGAGGGTACTTGAGGTTTGGGAGGGTGGAAACGGCGAAGGGGTTGTCGGAGGAGATGGAGGGGTTCGCGGATGTGGCTGCATGGAATGCGATGGTGTCGGGGTGTTTTGGGAACGGGAGGGTGGAAGAGGCGATGGAGTTGTTTGGGAGGATGAGGGAGAGGAATGTTGTGACTTGGACGTCGGTGATTAGCGGGCTTGATCAGAATGGCAGGAGCGGGGAGGCGATCGCGTTGTTTAGGAAGATGTTAGGAACTGGGATTGAGTTGGCGGTTGAGACGCTGTCGTGTGTGATCATCGCTTGTGGGAACGCGATGGCGTTGGAGGAAGGCATGCAGGTTATGGTCACGTTGTGGTATCGGGTTTCTTTCCTCTTGAGTATCTGTCTGCTTCGCTGATCACGTTTTACTCGAAGTGTAGGCAGCTGGAAGACTTCCGCCAGGGTTTTTTACGAGAAGGTGTATGATAATGTGGCTGTGTGGACCTCTTTGTTATCAGCTTATAATCTGAACTCCGAGCACGAGGATTCGTTCTGTGTATTCATTGACATGATGGCGAGATCTGTGCTTCCGAATCAGTCCACCTTTACTAGCGTGTTGAATTCATGTTGCGAGATAGTGGCCATCAACAGGGGCAAAGCGATCCATGGAGTGGCGATTAAGCTGGGAATGCAAAGGGATACCTTTGTGTGCAATTCCCTGATTGTCTTGTATTTCAAAGCCGGAAGTATGAAAGATGGAGAAACAGTGTTTCAAAACGCGTCAACAAAGAATCTGGTCTCTTGGAACACGATGATCGTTGGATGCGCCCAACACGGATATGGAAAATCAGTTCTTTCTCTGTTTGCGCAGATGTTACGTGCCAAACAAGAACCAGATGAAATAACATTCACCGGCATGCTTTATGCCTGCAGCCACTCCGGTCTGTTGAGTAAAGGGAAATCTTTCTATCGATACTTCAGCCAAAACAGATCGATATCGATGAATCTCGAGCACTATGCTTGTATGGTCGATATCATGGGTCGTTCTGGGGAGCTGGAGGAAGCCGAATATTTTCATACACAAGCTGCCCATTAAGGCCAATTTTAAGGTGTGGCTGACTCTACTAAGTGCGTGCAAAACTCATTCCAACCTTGACATTGCTGAAAGAGCTGCAAACCAGGTCTTGGATCTTGAACCTCATTGCAGTGCAGCTTACACTTTGTTGTCCAATCTGTATGCATCGGCTAGGAAATGGACCGACGCATCAAGATTAAGACAGGAGATGGAAAAGAGAGGAGCAACAAAACTACGAGGACGCAGCTGGCTCACAGAGCAGGGAACCACGCATGAGTTCCTATCAGGAGACAGCTCCCATCCTCGTATCTTACAAATATACCAAAAGTTGGACAGAAAATGATGAAGGAACTTGGTTACATCCCGGATGAACATTACGCTTTGCATGATGTTGAAGATGAACAAAAGGAAGCTGACTCTGTTGCGTCATGGTGAAAGACGCATATGATCGCCTTCGGGTTGATAAGCACCGGAGAGGGCAGCCCTGTAACGATATTGAAGAGGGTATGTGGTGACTGTCTCCACCATCAAAATCATGCTATCACTCAAGGGACGGGTTTTGTTCTTGTGGAGAGGACTGGAAGGCTTTGAGATTTATACCGACCTCTATGTGCAACCCAGACCCAGACTTAATGGAGCATGCCGCTCCAGGAACCCGGTTCGATGCTCCTGCCTCCTAGTACGTTTGAGGCCACCAGGCGACCATTGTGCAGACAACGCATGGGTTAGGGATAACATCATCTGGCATTCTCTTAAAAATGTCAAATGAACAACTTTCTCATGCTCTTAACAATGGTGAAATCGGAGAGCCAGATATAAGTTGCAGAAAGAAAGTTGTCTGCTATGTTTAAGGCAAGTTGCAGAACATAATTGCTCTTGTTCATATTAAGCAAATTTCCAAGAAAGAACTCTCAATTACAGACTAGACTCATTCCAATACAAGCAAAATCGTTCCGATGAAAAAATTATGCACATAGGCTCTTCAACCTAGCCAACTTGTTGGTAGCTACAACATTGAGTTGTGCAGTTCGTTCGGCTATCTCCTTGCTCTTCCTTGTGGATACATTGTGAGCAATTTGAACACAATACTTCCTGCATGATTTCAAAGAAAATATCAGGAGATGCCATTACATCAACAAATGCACCAGACCTGACGATGAACGAGTTCTACCTGTTATGCATCATGAGCAACCATTGGGCAGATAGTGGCGGGTTTTCTTGTCAGAACCGTGGCCAAATGTCACGCCCTTGAACTTCCTTCGAACCCCCGTGAATCAATACCCTTTGGCCTGCGCCAGCTTGGCTGTGTAATAATCAAACGTCAAGACAGTAACATAGAGAATCACATAGAATGACCATAACTTACAATGCATGAGGGCGTTGACAAAGAGCAGTAAATTATCAATATTATCAACCAATGTAAACAGGGATAACGTAACAGAAAGCTAACGAGGAAGGAAGCCAACTGTGTCGCAAAGACCTGTTAAGTGATTTAGCCCGTTAAACGAAACGCCCAGCTACAGATTATACTCTGGACATTAGATACCTTGGGCATTAAGATCAAACAAATATATACATAGGGGAACAAATTTAAATTCACATGAAATGAACTTATATTGAAATAAAAACTAAAGACTGCAGTCTCAGCCGAAAGATGGTGATATTTGATTAAGATCTTCAGCTCAAATCAGGAAGAATCAATGTTTCCATCATTGACTGCGAGTCTGTAAAGCACTTCTACGGTATATGTAAAAGTACCTAAAAATAGTTGAATATAAAGAACAGAAAAGCATTTGTTTATCACACAAATATGCTAATTGCTTGGAGATCAGATGGTAGTGCATGTAAAGATTCATCACTATACAGCAGAATACATTAGGGTTAAATATATCCTCATTTCTCCTTGCAAATCGCACATTGATTGTAATCCTGACTAACATAACATACATAACACTTTAATCAAGCAATTAACATTACATAATTAAAAAAAAACTCAATAAGACACCTCAGAATCAAATTTATTTTTACTCAAAACACTATACTGCAAAGGGGATCAGAAATGATAACAGTCAATCACCATCTTGCATCTACTGATAGATGCAAGTAAGACTGGGGCGACATACTAAATCATCATTTCCCAAATCAAAATCAAATCCACATCAAACCACAAAACAAATTACATTAACCCAAAAAAACCTAAACAAGGTATCTCGAAGAGAAATACCAAATTAAATAATTACATATACCCAATTCACATACCAAAAACAAAACGATTATGAACAAAAATAACAAATACCCAATTCGAATTATAACATTATCAACCCAAGTCATAAAAATCAAAGACAGTCAAAAGTTCATTTCAGAATCAAATTTCTATACTTTGACGGAGATCTTGCGATCGCTTTGAGGTCGCTTGAACTTCTTGACCCTCTTCTTCACTATCATCTTCGACAACAATGGCACCGCCATCTTCACTGAGATCTAGCGACCCAGTTAGGGTTTCAATTCCTCGCCGACTCCGCCGAGGATTTTATTTGAAATGGGTTTTCTCCGCTGCTATTTTATAGAGAATGAACGAGAAATTAGGGTTTTGCTTGAGTTGGGATGCGGCCGGCCCATTGTGGAATGGAAGGATTGTAGGCCGAGTTCGGAGGTTTGGGCTGGCTCGTTTAGAATTTGGGATGACTCGAGACTTGAAATGGGTTAATTGTACTGTTAGGTTAACAACTGATCCACATATTAATATTAATTCTTTCAGTGTGTCTTGGGAAGCTATTTAGAACCGCCATTTATTTCTACGTTACTTCGCATCTAACATGTCTAACATTGATATTTAAAAAAAAATATCATTGGTATTGGTATAAGTAAACTCATCAAACCTTTAAAACCAAACATTTGGAACATTATTATAACTCATTGTAATTCTTTCGTTTCATGAACTTGGTAACGTTTCTCTCTTCATATATTCTTTTGTAATAAATTTGAGGAAATTTGATATTCATCTAAACGAGACGATTTATATTTTTTATTGGACTCGGATTATAATATATAACGTTTATTATAATTAATATTTCACGATATTTTTTACAAAACAATATTTAATCGTCTCATAATAACTATCAAAACTTATATCTTTTTATATATTCAATCAAAATAATACAAATATATAAGAGGAAGGGAGTAGAAGCTTTCATGATCCAAATCAAATCTTTCAAACAGAAAAAATTGATTTATTTATTTATTTATTTTGGATGTTAATGAAAATTGATCTTTCCATGAAATCATTACATGACAAAATAGACATGTCCAAACAAAAAACATTGAAATTCAGTAATAGTAGTAGTAGTACTGTTTGTGAAACTTTAGTGGTCCAAATTGCATATGGATTGTTCCAAATGAACGTGCTGAATGCTTTTCTTCTAAGTTTTAACCATGATCGCACGGCAACATCTCAATTTTCGAGCAAATAAAAACGTACAAGACTAAAATTGTACGCGAAAAAATGAAAATGTTCATCCAAAGTTTTCCACGCATGATTAAGCACCTTCCACACGACAATCTTGTTTGACTTTTCTGGATTATATTATAGAAGACGTTATATCCTTCGTGAAAATTAATAAACCGTTGTAGAAAAATATTTGATTACATTAAAAAAACTAATGCATTTTCAATCTCTCTTTTTCTTTTTGTCAGAGCTTAAAAAACATGCTAATCTAAGATGTGTTTCTATGTTTAGTTCTTGGATGGTTATATATTGACAGACTTATTGTATTTTATTTTTATTTTTTGTTGACATATTATTGGACCTATCATCTTAATTGATAAGTTAATTTGTTAATAACCACACCTCTCTATCTCCATCTCCATCTCCGTTAATATCAACATATCCTGTCCATGATGATAATATTTGGGTCATTATTGTTGTATATATGTATATTTCACTAATTACATGTTTGTTTTACAAACTCATGTCTCCTTTCTGACACTACAAACGTGAACTTATAAGAAGAACCCATGACATGCAAATGAAGGAGAGACATCTACGGTCCTTATATCTGATGTATAACATACTAATGGCTCCAACTCCAAATAACTCGCAGTACACGACAAAGGTTGGGTTTGTCATATCACCAACGATCTCCATAAAGATGGAAACTAGTATCTTGTGAACCATTTAGTAGACTACGAGAGTCTATGACTATTTTGGATTTTAGGTTACTGTTAAGATAGCATTATATAATGAACTATTTTGGATTTTAGGTTACTGTTAAGATAACATTATATGATGAATTTTCTATGATCAATTCAATTTTTTTTAAGTAAAGTTGGTTCTACATATCAAAACATCACGGAATCAGAAGTTCGATCATATTGTGACAAAAAATATTAAAATATATATTTGTTTATTTTTTATTATCTATTTAAATTTTTAATAAAATTAATCTCACCACAGATATATATTGATTATTCGTCCCCTGACTTTAGGGACACCGACATGATTATACATAAGAGTAGGTAACAATAGGTATATTTCAAATGAATCCACACTATCCATTTTTTTATGGAATTATTGAAAAATCATCAACGCACTTCGACTACTCATTTGTCATGCCCTTACGATAGTCTTGAGTTTTTATATCTTGAAATGTGTGCTGTGCTCATCTAACTTAACAATCTGACAACATATATATGGGTACCCTCGAGGGTGTCATTTCACTATTAGCTTGACACATTCTTTACTCCCAAGTTGCCTTAATAAAACCAAAACTATAATATAGTTAAAGCCAAGAGGGTAGCACATCAATGTTAAAAGAATAAATCAATAATTTGAGTTGCTTTGATATAGAAGGAACACTAGTTGGTCCACCTAGCACTAAATACACTAGTGCAAAGTGTTTGACTATGAGTTAGTAATTATATCTTAAGAAACATACAAAGGTTTATGTGATTATGCTTTTGATCTTATGGATCCGATGATGTCGTATACATCATTTCTCAACAACTGATTATAAAGACGTTTCATTGACATTTTTGGACCTTTTTCTTCAATGGCATTGTATTGTTGTCGATAATGTTACACAACAACATCAAGAAGCAAGAAAAGAAAAGGAACATATCAATATGGAAAATAAAAAAAGATAAAATGGTTTTTTTTTCTCTCTAGATGATATGGCTTTATGAGAAAAAGAGTGTTAGAAAGAGATTATAGATTCATAGATTTTTAACATTTTTGATGACAAATACATCACAACAATATTATTCAATGGTGTCGTGCATAATCAAACAGCCACAAATTTATATATATGCGAATTATATATATCAATAGTTAAATTTATTATTAATTCTCGGACTACCATGATAAATTTTTGCATTGCGTTTTGCATTTATGAGTTCAGTAGGATCAAAACATTGATACGTTGCAAAAATGGTACTATCTCAAGATTTACCTACCTATCCTCCCTGATTGTTGCCTATCGATCTCTAGGGATATTCTCTGTCGACAAATCCAAAATCTTTCGACATATGTACGGATTGTTAAAAAATCTTTGGGCACATGTGTTCCTCCATAAGGTCACAATAACTATTGTTCGCTAGTGGAATTACTACGTTTTTATCCAAAATATCTGTAACGCTGATTACAGTCATGATTACAAATTTGAGGGTTGTTTAGTTGTTGGAGAGGATCCCGTGCTGTTCAGAAAAGCACAACCCAACCCACACAATAATATTTTAATAGTTTTTGGATGTTTTTTTTTTTGTAAAAATTATAATTGTAAAATCATTGGATTGATTTTACGATCAACACAGTACAACAGCATGGATTTTGGACGCAGACAATCCGTGTCCTTGGTTGTTTCGCCCCTCTGGTGGTTCCCTGGCTATTAAGAGATCAATGGTCAACTTTTTAGGTGACACGTTACACGATAAGGGTTGACGTCTTGCTCCTCCACCTTGCTTATGTACGAATTAGAGTGAAAGCTCAATCACTAAATTTAGCCAACCACAATATTTCACATTTAATAACGTAGCGATCACTAGTTATGGCAAAGCATTTTAAAAACAATGAACCATTTTCGATATTATCCAAAAGTCTAGCTTAAAAATGTGACTCTCATGTTATCTATTCCGCGTCAACCCTATAACGACAAAAATTTTGCCTAAAGCAAAACCTATGCTACATTTTATCCGCATTTTCCTCGTGATAAGGACTTGCGTGAAAGATTTAGGGGTATATTAATATCATATGTTTACGAGAGGATTATTTATCATTGAAATAAATCCTCATACATAGATTTTTATGTAAAATTTGAAATTTCAAAAAACAGAGTGTTAAATATGATTTTATGTTTGTATGAATTATGCAGTTAAAGACAAAAAATTTAACGATTTTAAGAGATTTAAGCGTAAAAAAGGACAATAACTGGCACGATATATTTGACATTTCGATATGAGTAAGTACAATGAGTATTTCCAATTCAATTTAGCAACATTAACTTTTTTTCATAAGACAATAACTTTTTTCATTATGAGACTTGTCTAATAACATACAAATTTAAATATTACCAACATCGTATTTTTTTGCCTTTCATAATAAGATTTCATAAATGAATGATTAATCATAAATAAAATCAAATATCATTATATTTGAAATTCAACAGTAAAAACATAACCAAAATTTTTTTCCCCTTCATAATGTGTCCACAGTTAAATTATGACCAGCTTCAGACGGTGATGGAGCAACGTCATTTTCTCCCACCTTTTCTCATAACTCAAGAATAAAATTTGTCCATTTTTTCCCCTATTTTGTCCGCTTGTGGAAAAATCTCTCCCCGTTTCTTTGGAGATAACATAACATACCACACAAAAAAATTAGACAACAACAAATCATAGAGGATATATATTCTCCACTTATAATTTTTTTTTAAATCTAACATAAACTTTAGAGGAAATTTCTCTTTATTTTTTTCTATTTTGCTTGCTTCTGACAAATTCTCTTTCTCTCTCCTTCGAGTTGGAGATAACATACCACAATATATGGGACAACAATAATCCAAGAGAAGTTATATTTTTTTTTAAAAAATATTATTACTTTTAAGAAAAAAACAATATTTAATTATTTTAAAGTGGTGAATCGTCACTTATAATAATCTTTATTAAATTTAAATATAAGCATTTAATTAATCCCTTTATTGTAGAAAAAGAATCATAAATATTAATATATAGAATCACATCAAAAGAAGTTTATGAGAGATTTATATATATATCTTTTTGTTAATAAAATTATATTATTTTAACATAATAATTATATATATTTTTTCAAAGTTTAAAAAAATCATGTTGCTTAATACTTCTTTCGTTTTATTGAAATTACAATGATTTCATCCGACACGATAATAATATATAAATGTTGAATTAATAAAAAATGATAATTTTATATTTATAAGGGTGTGAGATAAAAAAAATAAAGAATAAAAGAAAAAAATGATGATATATGAATTAATGTGATAAAAAATAAGAATAATATGAAAAAATTATTAAATATAAAATATTATAATTTAAATAAATTTTTTATTTTTACAATTTGAACTGATATAATTTAGAAAAGTTAAAACAGAAAAACATAGGTGGTCCAAACCGGAACCCAAACCCAAATCAAATACAATTGAATCCACCACTATCCTACTTCAACTCCAACCCTCTCTCTTTCTCTACGCATCATCAATCATTCTCTCCACTCCATTATCTTATCAGATTCTAATAAGTTTCACATTTTTCTATTATTATTATTATTTTTTTTTTCACCAAAAAATAATCAATAATCAATCAAAACCAACACCCAATCGAGAGAATTTTGTTCTCTGTGAGAGATTCTCAAGCAATCAACACAAACAAACTCTACTTCTTCTCTTGTTTGTGTATTGCTTCACGTCTGTCTTCCTCCTCTCCTATTTTTGTTCATTCAATCTTAGAAAAGGAGACAAACCCAGTTGATTTTGGGCAGGAATTTATCAGAAAGTTGAGATTTTTATTCGGTTTTGTGGGTTTTTTCATCTGGGTTCTTGTGCCAAGGAATAACCTGCTCTAGGGTATGTGAATGTTTGATTTTCTTGGGTTCTTGTGTTAGAATTTTTCTTTTTGGTTTTTTTTTTTGGGGGTTTATATGCTGGGTTTTGTTGGGTGTTTAATGTGGAGTGGTTGTATGGGAAGATGCATCATTTCAGTTCTAGTGATTATCTATTTTTGGAGAAAAAATTGCTCTGCTTTTATGGTTATGGGATAACTAACTTTTGATTTTGTGATCATGGGTTTACGATTCTAGGAAGTGAAATTGGTAGGCTGATTTCTATTTCAATTATACAGCCGATTTCATTGGTGGGTCGGTGAATTTGAACATGGTTCTTGTTTAGGGTTATTTTAAAGTTCGTTTTTTTGCTATTCGATGCAACTTTGTGGTGAACTGGGTGAAGTTTGCTTGCTTTATTAGGTGGTTATGTCAATCTGAGTATTGAATTCAAGTTGTCAGTGGGATAAAGCATTTCTAAGCATCATGGTCTTCATCTTGGCTCTTAAACAAGAGGTTTAGTTGTAATGTGTCGAGAATCGCCTGTGTCGAAATGGCCCGAATCAGACAACTGCTGACAATTTAGGCCTGGTGTAAATTTAGAAGTTGAAGAATGTGAAGTTGTTATGAAGTTATAGGTTTTGTTATGTTTAGCCTTGCATGTAGTTGTCTTTTTTTTTTCAAAAGTAGTTGTGTTTGTACTTCTTGAGGAAAAAAATTTGATCCTTTTGGTACTTTGGCAAATATTTGCATGTGGATAGTTTCTGATTTTAGCTGTGACATTACCCTCCATTGAGGGTAGATAGTTTGATCTTTATTGGTAGATGTTTGAATGTTGGTAGTTTTTCTTGTTAGTTGTGGCCTTATACTCCATTGAGAATAGGAAGTTTGATCTTTACTGGAATATTTTTTCTTGTTGGTAGTTTTTCTTATTAGTAATGATGCTGAAATTGAGCGTTGATTTTTTGCTTGGCGGCACTATTCGTTTGGTGTTTTAGAAATTCTAAATCACCTGTTCTTGAAAATTTATGTTTGTAGACAAAGTTACGAGCACAATCATGTGTTAATCATCTCGTGTGCATTTACCTTCATCTGATCAGTTTTCTATCAATTAGACGTTTTTTGTGTGTTCTGGGATGAGATGGAACCGCCTCCACACAGACCAGTTTCTGGTAAGCTACAAGGATATTCTACGTTTCTAATGTTTTTGAAGGAATATTATATGGCCATTTGCGAAATGGGTTCTCCTATTTTAGGTCCTTGGAAGACTACAGTAGTGAACATATCGAATGAGCTTGGATCTGGAGCGTGGCCTTTGCCATCACGATCTGCTGCGTTCAATGCCTCGAGTGATGCCGCACTTTTCTCTTCCTCATTGCCTGTTCTACCACATGAGAAGCGTATGTGTCATCCATCCACTGTTTACCGTCCCTTCAGTGGAGTTGTCATAGAAAAGTGGTAAAATTCATCTTTCTGTTCCTGCAGTGGTGCTGAATCATCATTCAGATCAAAGTGAGCAGTCTGTCGACGATGATGCGACAGGCTTAAGTAAGCTCGGCTGTGATGTGGATGTGGATGTGGATGTTGCTCTCGAAGAAGTCACAAGTCAAACAATCGGTATGTTGCTACCTGATGATGAAGATGAACTTCTGGCTGGTATAATGGATGCTTATGAGTTCAGTGTCCCGCCTAGTCAGCCCGATGAGTTGGAAGAGTATGATCTTTTTGGCAGTTTGGGAGGCATGGAGTTGGAGAATGATGTGCAAGACAGTTTGAGCTTGGGTATGTCCAAGACTAACTTGGCTGATGGTGTTCTTGGGAATGGGATTGTTCACTTTGGCCCTCCAAATGGAGTCGGAACTGTTGCTGGCGAACATCCATATGGCGAGCATCCTTCAAGAACACTCTTTGTGCGTAATATTAATAGCTTTGTGGAGGACTCAGAATTGAGGAGTCTTTTTGAGGTAATTTGAAATGAGAATGGTATTTGTTGTCGGATTATTCTTTTTCCCTGAATCATCTCGCTGTGTATCTGCATCTCTCTCCAGAATTACAATGAGTCTGTTGTTTGATGACTCTCATCTTTTCTTGTAGCAATATGGCGATATTCGTACTCTTTATACTGCCTGCAAGCATAGAGGTTTTGTTATGATATCTTACTATGATATAAGGGATGCACGTGCTGCTATGCGGGCATTGCAGAACAAGCCCCTGAGAAGAAGGAAGCTCGACATTCATTTCTCAATTCCCAAGGTTCGGTGGATGCCATATTTCTAGCCAAGTTCATAAATTGAATTAGAAATGGTCATTTTTGGTCCAATTTCCATTTCTCTCTTCTGAGAATTTCTCACTGTGTCATAGGATAACCCATCAGAGAAGGACATCAATCAAGGGACTCTAGTAGTATTTAATCTTGATCCATCGGTTTCTAACGAGGATCTCCTTCAAATATTCGGGGCTTATGGAGAAGTGAAGGAGGTAATTTGCTTGGGGCATTGTCGAAACTTTTGCGGTCTCTATTTGGATTCCCCTGACAAATGCAAGGTGATTAATATGTTGTAGATTAGAGAAACACCGCACAAGAGGCACCATAAGTTCATCGAATATTTTGATGTGAGAGCTGCTGAAGCTGCCCTCAAGGCGTTGAATCGGAGCGATATAGCTGGCAAACGCATTAAGCTTGAGCCTAGTCGTCCTGGCGGTACCAGAAGGAAGTCAGTGCTCTATTCTCTACTCTTTGTGCTACACATGTTTTCTGTCTCTTTGAAACTTGATATGTGTTTTGACATGAGCATCATGGCGTATTTGGTTTTGTATGTTTAATCTGCCCAACTGCTCAATTAATTTATAAAGTTGGAACTTAATGTTCAACTCTTCTGTTTAAAGGAGATTTAAACTGTGCATTTCTCAGCTTGATGCAGCAATTGAATCAAGATCTTGAGGCAGAGGAGTCGCGGAGTTTCCGACACCATGTTGGGTCCCCTATAGCTAATTCTCCACCTAGTAAGATTTGTGCTTCAATTTTTATAGATAAGCTCTTTAAAGTACGATAATTACTCGATATCTGAGCTGTAGGATTTGTTGTTTTTTTGTTTTTTTTTTTTGAGCTGACCAGTCCTACTTTTATATTCAGACAACTGGTTGCAGTACGGTAGTCCAGTGGAACACAATGCGCTTAATTCTTTTAGCAGATCGCCTGGCTTCAGGAACATGAGTCCTACAACGAGCACCCCGCTGTCAATTCTTCATTCTCAGGTTTCAAACGCCATTAAGATTGCCCCTATAGGCAAGGATCAGGGAAGAAGCGGCCTTCTGGACCATATGTTTTTGAGCACAGAGCAGAACTCCAACTTCCCGCTAACTCCTTCCGCTCCTGATCTGAAGTTGAGCCCCTTTTCCGGGAGTATGTCTTCGTTTAATGGATCAACGTCAAAGGGATCTGGCATCGAGACATTATCCGGTCCACAATTTCTCTGGGGAAGTCCTACACCTTTCTCAGAGAAGTCGAAAGTGGCTGCCTGGCCTATATCCTCACCCTCACCCTCACCCTCACCCTCGCCCTCGCCCTCATTGACATCAAATGCACAAGGCCATGGCTTCCCATATTCTAGTCGGCATGGCTCTTATGGTGGTTCATCTCATCTCCATGCCCTTCATGTTGGATCTGCTCCTTCCGGGATTCCTAGGGAAAGGCACTTTGGTTTCTTCCCAGAGTCTCCCGACACATCAATCATGAGTCCTGGAACATTTGGAGGCATGAATCTGGGTCCTAAAAGCGGGGGCGGGGGCTTTATGACCAATTTGGGTTCTCGAGCTGCTATGCATGCTAGCATTGCTGGAAACATGAATGAAAATGGATTCCCGAGTTTTATCATGCCTCCGCCAAGGCTTACCCCTGTATTCTTGGGGAATGGTCCATACGCTGGGTTTTCGCCCAACGGTGTGGAGATCGAACGCAGGGCCAGGCGGGCTGAGAGCAGTGCAAACCAGATGGACAATAAACGATCGTTTCAGCTTGACTTGGAGAAGATAGCTAGGGGTGAAGATATCAGGACAACTTTGATGATTAAGAATATTCCTAACAAGTAAGAAGTGACTTCTGAAGTTCTGCTTTTCTGATACAATTTGGTACCTTCTGCTCAAGAAGATATGCGTATTGTTCTTGCTGCAGATATACCTCTAAAATGTTGCTCGCGGCTATTGATGAGAGTCACAAGGGCACCTGCGATTTTCTGTATTTGCCGATAGACTTCAAGGTAATGTTGATTATCTTCCGCTTTGGTAGTTATTCCTTTCGTTTCCTTGGCCAGGTATTGACCTTTCTTTGCTATGGTTGGTCCTCTCTGCAGAACAAATGTAATGTGGGTTACGCGTTTATCAATATGCTTTCTCCATCACACATAATCCCATTCTACCAGGTTCCACTTCACTATTTTCCTCGTCATATGTTTGCGAATCTAGTATTATCGTTATGTTTCTTGTGCTTGAATATTGAAATATGAACTTTCCCCAATTATTCAGGCATTCAATGGGAAAAAGTGGGAGAAGTTTAACAGCGAGAAAGTTGCTTCTTTGGCATACGCTCGGATTCAGGGAAGGAATGCGCTTGTTGCGCGTTTCCAGAACTCTAGCTTGATGAATGTAGATGAGCGTTGCCGGCCAATTCTGTTGGACTCAGGTGGGACAGATATGGGTACTGAGCAGGTAGAGTGACCACTGGGAAATTTCGCTGCCTCTAGCCTGATGAATAAAGATAAATTTATGTGTTTGATCTCTCTCTCTTTTCTTGACGCAGGAGCATATTCCTACCGGTAGTCTGAACATCGAGATGCGGCCATCCAATGGTGTTGAGCTCGGGGGTTTTTCGGGAACTAATCAAAAGGATGTTTTGGAAGAGTCGCCCCATGAGCTCTAGCAGGAGTTCAGCCCTTTTGTGATGGGCTCCTTCACTGACTTCACCGCGTACAAATTTTGTGTAAAGAAGTGTACAAAAGTTAGGAAGAGCGGAACAAAGTTGAGGCTGCACTGTTTTTTGGGTTCGTTCTGTATTTTGGGAACTTGGTTATCGTCTTGCTGAGATCTTCAAAAGCTGGAGTGTCGGTCTATGAGGCGCATAAGCCGAAGAAGGCAAGGCGGATGTTTTTGGGTATCTCAGCTGTCAGCGGTTTTCAACATGTAAAGCACCCGTTGCTTCGACGGGGTCTGTGAAGTTTTCTTTTTTGCGATTTTTGTCCGCAGATAAACAGAATCTGTGAAAATTCGATGTCCAGCTCGATGTGAGCACCGGTACATGTCCGTGTGGCTGTACTGTTTTCTTTTTCTTTTTGAGGGCTTATGTTTTACTAAGATTGTACAGTGGGAGTGGAAATCGAACCTGGAGAAGAACCGTGATCGATGATCTAATGGAACTTTGCACATAGTATTATCGACTTTTGTTCGACTTTAAATTTCGTCTATGAGTTTTCCTTATTGTGCTGAATGCCTTGACGTCGTTTCTGTATCAACAGGCTTGTGACTGTGGATGAGTATAACATGCCCACCTACCTTTTGTCGAAAAATCTCATGCTAATTTTTACTCACGGTCGGTTAATAAATCACTGTCGGGAAGCATCACAGCATGAGATGTTAAACATGTTACCTGCTTGTGACGCTGATTGTGTATGATTACGGGTAATTTGCTGTTATGCTTTCTTGTTATGGGAAAAAAGATATCTTGCGCGCTTTTGGCGACTGGATATAGTTCGGGAACAGGTTATCGACCCTGTCAATGGCGAAATTTGGGACAGAATACATTCCGCGTTTCCTGTAAGACTGCCGGCACAGCTCTATTGGTCGAGTCCGCCGACCGCACAGCTGACGAGCTAACTTGGTAAGCAACTAGAAAGCATGAATTTGACGACAAAAAAAGCAGCCACCAAGCACATCAGAGACATAAAATGTGTCTCAACAGAAGATCACATAACCCCTGATATCAAGCTGCAAGACACGCACATAAACAGCCGTCGATTAGCTGATCACTTTTAACATTTTCTACGATGCTAAGAGGCCACGATAAATAAATACAGTAAAAGCTGGTCAAAGGGCCAAGAGTAACATTTCTGAAGCATCCGACAGAAGAGCAAAGACAGAGTTCTACCGGCCTCATTGGTGTTGAAGTGCAATGATCAGCAAAGTCGTTTTGCGAGAAGATCAGTATGAAATAGGGATCGCGGTTCTCTCTGACCCGATGCTGAAGCTGTAGCCTCAGGAACATGAAGATGTGTACCTTCCTCCTACACATGAAGAGAAATGTGAATATAGATGCTGGCGGAATATGAACTTTAAGCTCAGGAGAACCGTTTTGGAACGAAACAATGCAGGACAAACTATTTTGATAACACGCGACTAGAACTGTTGAACGACGAGGCTTATTCGTCGTGGCTTCAATAGTATTAACATGGAAAAATTAGAGCAGATTCCATTATCTAAATTCATATAGTTCACAAAAATTAGAGCCACAAAAATTCCAAGGAAAAATAAGACATGATAGCAGTTGTTTGCATCATGGAAAAAGGAAAAAGTGAACTTCTGAATGTGACAGCTACCAAAGTAGCACAAGAGAAATCCCAGATTAGAATAGAAGCCAAAGGTTCTATTCGTAAAAGGTCCCAAGTGGCATTCAGAAATAGAGGAAAATGCTATCCATATCCGTCTAGTATACACAGGACCATTAACCTGCTTTGGAAGATAGCGAAGAAAAGTGCGGAAAATGTTAGATAAATTAAAGATGGGATTACGAAAATGAAACCAAGGTCCCCCAAAAATATCACCATAATATGCGGTCTAAAGCATGATTCTGTATAGAAAATGAACAGACATTTGAAAATGTAACACGTTAGAAAATGAACCCATATCCCGATAACAAAACTGTAGCTTGATATCTAAGTTTGAATTGTAATACAATGGTGCTTTTCATAAACAAAGAAATGGTGAGAAAAAAAAACCAGGGGTAGGAAGTTGCATGACCCCTCTCAATTCCGTACCCTATCAATTCCGTCAGATGATAATGTTCCGGAAGAAAAAAAAAAAAAAAAAAATTCCAACATCTGTCACTTTACAAGCATGGTATCGAAATTATCGGAATAACCGGGGGTAGGAGGTTGCATGACCCCTACTTGCCGAGAGTACATGTTAGGTACATCTGGACTTTTACTGGATATATAACCTGCAAATTATTTCGAAAGAACTAAAAACATCAATTTCTATTATGAAATATATAGAACTTCATATATCATCTTATCATCCAGAGCTGAGGCCAGCACCCTCCCATGGGAAGATAGCTGACAACAAAGGATCTTACACATATTGATAGGCTGATACCCTTTATCAACAAAAGGTTCCGGCTGGAACTACTAATATGTCAGCCGGAATTACTAGCATGTCATCGGAATCCGATCTGAACTACTAGTAAGCCCACTAAGATTCGACAGAAATCAGTGTAGTCAAGGGAGAGGAGAGGATTTAGCGGAAAAAGGTGGAGAAGAGAAAGGTGGGCCAAGAGTGGTGGTTTGATTTGGATGCTTTCTTGTGGAAATTAACACACTCCTGTGGTAACTCCTAAAATAACAACTCCAAAATGATATCACATCGGAATTGTCACCATCATTTTTAGGCGTCTTTGGTTCTTTATAAACCATAACAAGCTGGTATCATAGCCCCTGTACCCGATTAGTAGTCCAAGAGATTGCTTCCATTATTTAACGGTCTCCAAGTCAAAAGAATTTCAGAATACAGCGGCAAAACATCAGGATTCCCTTTTAACGTACACAAATTTACATGTTATTTCAATCGACTCAGCTTGGATCTTCACTGCAATGAAGAGAGGTCAGATAAGCAGCAAAAGAGCGATGAGCTTGGGAGAAGAGAGAATCAAACATATAGAATGTCAGAACATGTGAAGAACCTGAAACAACAGCTTATTCTTTTCATCAACTGTACATAGTCCAAGGTCAAACTCGAAGATCTCTTAACATGCCTTTCCTTGCACTGGCTCACGATTTGCATCTTATTGTAGGATTGTTGACGTACCTGCTCTAAGTTTACATTCAGACTAATAGCAATACTGGTACGATGGTGATACAGATGATAGCCACAGTCGCAACAATAGAGCCTTGGTCGAACACTTTCCTCAAACTTCCTACGCGTGTAAAATGCTGGAAAGCCAAATAGGCAGCGATCACTAGGGAGATGATGACGCCTTCTTGTTTCGACCTGCAAACAAGAAATGTAATTGGAATTGAACAGGCTGAAAGAAAAATATTGTAGACCTGAAGAATGCAGTAGTGTTACCTCAGGCTCATTGCACGAAACGGAGCAGAAATCACCAATAGCAGTGTCACCAAAGGCAGCTCCAGGTCCTCTAAAAGAAAGAACAAATGTCGAAGCAAATCAAATTGACGCATACATTGCAAGTCAAGACATGCCCCTTGAAGCTTGAAGATTGGGTTCAGAGAAATGTCAGCTTAGGATCAGACACGAGAATTTGTAATTCACAACACAAGGTAACCCTGCCCATCAAGCATAACCCTAAAAGGTAACCCATGCTTTACCAAGTATTTTCTAATCAAATACACTGTCCATCAAGCATAACCCTAAAAGGTAACCCATGCTTTACCAAGTATTTTCTAATCAAATACACCATAATCTACTGTCACCATCATTGTCCCTGGTTTCCTACTCGTCGTATCTTTAGTATAGAAAAGGGCTTTCGTTCACTTGGTATCATCAACCCATGATCATTGACCAGGGATAAAGTACCCTATGAATATTAAGAAGGTTATATCATCTATGTACAGTATTGCACATATCTTGTACTAAGTAATGGCCCCAAACCCGAACACCAAAAACTGTCTGATGAATATGAAGAAACCAAAGTTGTCCGCTCACCAGGAGTGAAGAAGAAAATACGAACGAGAAGGGCCAGAAAAGCTGACCAAGTGCCATACTCCCCCCTATAAAACGAGAGTAAGAATGAGCACAAGAAAGGTAATAATATCAATATAACATAGCAGAAGAAAAAGCTGATGTTAAATTCATGACTACCAGAAGAAAGGGATTCAAAAGAATGGAAATAGTCAGGCACTCACTGCATCCATGCTATGATACTTTGAGGTGCCTGTAGAGCAAACAACGGAACAAGGAAAGCTTTGTTGATCGCAGTGCCCTTAGCAAGCATCAGAACCCTGTAATAGTATCAACTATCAGTGCAGATTTTGCAATAGTTTTGATAGCACAAATTAGTATGATTGGCAATAATCTTGGATAAGAAATCATACACTTAGTTACAATACCCCCATGTTTTCACTAACACACTGCTTAGAACTGTGTAATTGTAGATTTTCCCACACATTCTTCTTAACATCAGAAAATGTTGTTTCCTGTTGGACATTTCTAGTCCTATGCCAAATTCTCTACTAGTTTTAGCAGATTACAATCAGTATCAGAGTCCTCAAGTCTCAAAACTCGCAAGAAAACATCAAAGACATCCCGCACAGCATGACGAGAAACAAGGACTCTCGCCCGCACCAAGCTATACAGTAAAGACATCATCAAATTTCGCAATACCTTTCACCTTATTTTGGCTTCATACAAAACCAAGCATTCCAGATACTAGAGGATCTAGAAACAGGATTCAACCTCACGACACTGCTGGCCACAACAAGAAACTAAACCAATGCCTTCTTGATCACTCAGTTGAAGCACCCAATACAACACACCCCCAAAAAACATGTTCTAATGTAAATTCTACAAAGAGATTTAGGGTCAATAGTCGACATCACTTGATAAAATCAATCCGTCGAATGCCAGCCCCAAGACACCATCCCTATTCCCCCAACTTGATCCCAGAGCTCTATTTTTCATCCCACCTACTTCCCAAACACAACGAACAGCCCAAAACCTTAACTCAACCAACTCCAAGAACAATCTCCACTCCACCACAAAACACAATCAAAACACCAACCCAGAATCAATCAAAAAAATCAATCAAACAACAGCGAACTGTACATATCAAATCGAATCGAAACAATTACACCGTCGAAACAGCCGAGATCAACTGCAGATTCCCCGGCGCCAACACCCCCGCATAATAAACCGCCTCCAATCGTCCCCTTCCCCTTCCTCTCTTCACCGTCATCCTCCCTCGCGGCATCACCGAAACTCTAACGCAAAATCCACAAAATCCAAATCAAATCAATCAGTGACTCAAAATCAATGAATCATCACTTAAATTTGATTGATACCTGAGGGGAAGGTTGATCGGTGAGGGGCGAGTGAGGGGATCGAAGGAGTGGAGTGATCTGGTGTGAGGCAGAGGAGAGAATGAGAGAGCGAGAGGTTGAATGATCGTCGTTGGCATCATTTTCCGGTTGATCGGCGTCGCCGGTGGAGCTGGTGATGGGATCGAGTGACGGAAATGTGACATTGGTAGTTTCCAATTGTATTTATAGAGGAGTCCGTGTCACTGCAATGGAACATTACCTCGTGTTTGATCCGTGGATTTTGTATAATTATAATTTCATTATATTCTATTCCTAAAAATTCAGAGTGAAAACAAACATGAGTCACTTTCGTATCATTTTGTCCTTAGTTTTGTAGGTAGGTGATTGTGATTTCGTCATAATCAATCATACAAGATCAACGGAGCTAAATACATGGCCATCCACGCAGGTGGGTCTGAAAGTCTCCCAATCTGGTTTTGAGAAAGTGGACGTTGCTGATTTGTTCCTTTATCAGCTGGTTTTCTTATTCCTTTGTCTTCATTCATTTAGCATCCATGATCCACACCTTGCATTGCAGATTAAAAAAGAAAAAAGAAAAAAAAAAAGCACCACTTCATTTTAAAATCGCCGACTTTTCAGTAGCAACGTGTACACCTGGGAGTTGGCATCAAGACTAACATTGAACCGATCTAAATCAAAAGAAGTGTATTTTGGGTACCTTATGTGCTAAAATAAGCTGTTTTCGAACGATATTTTTTTTATGAAGGGTAGAAATATATATATAGAATCATGATCGTCATGTTGAAGCTCAAATTAGTATCTGGCAAACGCCCGCTTGTTATAAACTATGAAAATCAATGCATCATACCATTTCCGCACCAAGTTGTGGATAAGTGTACTCAGCCTTTTGAGATCTCCCTGGATCCTTACAATTAGACCCACAAGAATCTGGATATAATGCCATTCTAATCCAGAAGAAAATCATCGTCGTCCCGCATGCTGTCACAGTAAACTTGAAATGCTATACAAAGAACATGCGATTCTCAAGAATCGCGTGAAGCCTATCAAACAGCAAGATAAAAGAAAATGATATCTCACTTAGGAAGTCCAGATGTTGTCGCGCATAACATACCAACTGCATAGCAACTTCAGGCTTAAGTAACTCCAGATCGAGCTAAGGAAGCATTCGGTTCGTCATTGCTGCTTCTTCTGCTCCTCCTCGTGATCACGGAGACAGGGGAGGTTCAATTACCACTTCCTGTACGTGGAAACTGATGCATAGTTACACCAACTATACTATTGAAATACGACATTCGCTAAGATATCTCGTTATATGCAATATGTAAACATATGCAGGTGTGATTGAATAGTCAATCACTGACTACTTGATAACATCTATGAGTAATGTCAAGCTGATCCAGCAACGTGGAGGGTTATCTCGTGCTTGTCAGCAACCAAATCAAGAAAATTCACAGCATATGCTATGACTCGGGTGTACTAACCTGATATACAGCAATATCTATCAGGTTTTCTCACTGCAGGTGATGTACTTAACGGAGCTCAACACTGTATATACATTAAGCAAAAGATTACATACCTTTACATCACTGCCATAGTTGTCATCGTTAGCTGCTGCCACTTCAGGCAGAGGGGAAGGAGGAGTTGCCGGCCCTCTACGGTGTACAAAGGTGCAGCGTATCAATAAAAAGAAAAGGCACAAATAAGAAACTGTTGACAAGATCCTGCGATGAGCAGCTCCAAATAAATCAAGAAGAAGATGAAATGCATCACAGAAGTACTACAATCACATCAGCTAGACACAACACCGCAGAGCTAGGCAGTATGTATCGAGATATGTAACCTGCTATGAGTTAGTTTAATCTCCGGTGAACATAGGAATGCAAGGTTATAATTGCATAGGCGCTTTGTCGGGATTATACTTAGAAGAACTCAGAGCATCCTAACATCAAACCTCCTAACAATGTGATTGAGTCGTTCGCTATCAATGGTACCATCTTTTCCAGATTTCGAAACACAGACTATGCAAACAACATGTTGCAATGCTTGCAGCTTGTATCGAACACCCACCTCCTTAGCATCCAATGCATCCCTTTGGACAACGGCTTGGGCACGCACCAGCTGCTGACCGCATCGAACTGAGCTGATATTGTGGCTATGACCGCATCGAACTGAGCTGATAGTCTCCTGTCTTCGGCCTTTGGAAATAAAAGGAGAAGAATTGTCAGAAAGCTCATCTGACCTGATAACCAAGTAAGACTTGTACAATGAAGGAATTCAAAAGCACACAGATCTATGCATAATCTTTCATGGTGTCGATAATATCCATATTCATTACGACATGGATTGCCCAAAGCGATAACAATCCCAGAAAATACATTTTTTGAGGCTGCACAAAAATGGCAAGAACCAACACAACCACTGCATAAACCAGACCTTACCATACAACTGAGGCTGCAGTATAACCTCCTAGGGTTAGCGTACTGATCGTGAGGGTCAGGTAGACCAGAGAAATAGTAGTCGCAACGACTGTAAGCGCATGGGATAGAGGTGCCATTGCGAGGTGCCAACGGCAGTCCTTTCCGCCTCACAACCAACACCCTTTCATTGTTTTCGCCGTGGGGATACCTCTACAGCATATCAAAGAGAACGCTCAATTTGACACAAGACCAAAAAGCCAAATAGAGTCCAATAGATATGACCCAAGGATCAAATCGCTCACCCGAACAGCAGAACAATTTACGTGATCGCTCACCTCCATGTATTGAACGACTTTCATTCTATTCTGTCGCTGGATCTGAATTAAGAGTAGCTTGTAACATTAGAAACAAAAAGGATCACACGTAACATATAGTGTTCGGTGTATGATAATATGGCCTGTGGTGTGTGGTCATAAACTGAAATATATTATGTTACACTAGATAGTATCGAGGGTGAAGTTTAAGACCAGAATTGAGACATGGCCAGCAGCAAGGCAGTCGGCCGAGACGCCAGAGCAGATTGTACACCGGTACAATGAACAAGTCAGGCAGAAGTAATCGTTTATGTCTAGCTGGTCACAGTCGCAGTCGTCCTCATAAAGAGTCACTCTGACATCCGCAATCAGGTTCCGGAGCCAAAGAGGTACCCCGTCGTGAAAATCACCCTATCAACCACGAATTTATATTTCAGAACTGCTTAAGATTTTAAAGCATTGCCATCATCATCAAGCAATGAATCAAAGGTCAAGAAAACAAAACAATCAGAATAAGAAGTGCTATCAGAAACCAAGATTTTGTTTGGGGTATGCGAATGGAATCAGCAATTCAGTAGATTAGAAACGTACATAGGTTTGTAACCGACATCAAGGATCATAAAAAAAACCAAGAGTTACAATGAGTTCAACTCATCATCAATCTTATCATCGTTGCCATAAAGTAATGAATCATATGTCAAGAAAATTAACCATTCAGAATTAGACGAGCCATCAGCGATCAAGAACTAAAATCCGATATGGGAATCCAATCTGAAATGCAGTTGAAAGAAGACGTAGATGGGCTTGTAACCAACATGAAACGATCATCAAGAAACCAAGAGATAACAAAGAATACAAAGCATCGTCAGTCTCATTGTCACCATCATCATCATAAAAATGAATCATAAGACATCAATACCTTGTTTCAGATATGGGAATCATATCGACAATGCAGTCAAACATAGATGGTTCTGTAACCGACATCGAATGATCATCAAGAAAACCAAGTGATAACATAGAGTTCAAATCATTGTCGTTCTCATTGATAGCAATCAATCATAGTCAAGAAAACAAAGCAATCAAAATATCAGCTATCAGGAATCAAGACTTGATTCGAATCTCAAAAAGAATTATAGATGGGTTTTGTAACAGACACTGAATGATAATCAAGAAACTAACAAGTAACTTACCATGGTTGAAGAATGATTGATTTCAGTGTCGTCAATCAACCAGAGGAAACAGAGAGAGTTGAGCCAACACTTCGTGGTTTTGTTTTTTGAAGAAGAAAAGGGAGGGAAAGATTTGATAGAGAACTATTAACAGTGCATTTGATTAAGGGTATTTTGCGGTTCTGTTTTTTTAAAGCAAACGGAGAAGTGGAAAATGGAGGGAAAGATTAATTAAGAACTGCCAACAATGCAATTGACTAAGAGAATTGCAATTTGAAGGCACCAAAATAATACAAGAGGTTATTTATTCGGTCATTATTAAGCTTAGGACTGTCTAAGCCGATTATGAATACTTGGTCCGTCACATAATACATGTGAGACAAAGACAAGGAATGCATATCAAGACCAACTTTAACTCAAGTCGAGAAAGATATTATTCAAGGAACATTTATGTAAGGAAAAATCCAATAACAAAATCGAAATCAATTTATAAAATAAAATGATTTTTTATAAAAAAAAATCTTAAATGTAAAACTCAATTATAACCCAAAAAAAAAAAAAAAACGAATTATTTAAAAAATATTTTTGCTCGATTCGATATGATATCGTAGCGAATGATGACATTGTTCAAGAATACATATACAGTATTATCATTTTAATTACATAAAATTACCTAAAATTATAATTTTTTAATAAATAATATAAAAACATTCATACGGAAAAATAATTTCACTGAGATACAATTTTCAATTCACCTCCCCGTCACCATCTCCTCACATTTCATCTCCTATTCACGGCAATCCCGCCACCATCGCCTCCATCGTCGCCAAACTCTCCTGCTAGCCCGATGCCCTCCGCGACTCGACGACCTCCGCACCATTTTGAATTGAATTCTGTCGACGGCGAGGTAGAAATGGCAAGGTAGAAGTTGGATCTTGGATCTGAGTTCCTCGACTTCGATCTCAGCATCGGACTTCGATTCCTTTACTCCGATCGAGATCGGCGCCTCCTCTTCGGCTTTAGGCAAAGTACAGGAGAAGAGAGACGAAGAACAATGAGAGCTTCGACGCCACCATTGAAATCGGCGACTCAAAGCTGGCTTCGATGGTGCTGTGAAACAGTGAAAGTGAATCAGGCCGATTGGGATCGATGGAGGAGGATTACGTGTTCGTGTGAGGATCTCGATTGTGTCGAGGTATTACATTGGAATCTCATATATTTGTTTGGCCTTTTTATCAGAGGTGAGGAAACTTGAGGTTTTGGTGAGTCAAAACGTGAGATACGGGGATTAGATGATGATTTTATTATGTTGTCAAAGACGCTTTTTTCCCCTTTATAGTCGGTTTTTTTTTCTTATTTTTTTTATTTCATATGTTTTGTTTTTTTTATTTCCAACCGTTCAGTATTTTTTCATTCAAACGCTTTATTAATTTTTTTAAAAATATTCTATTTTTTTCTTTTACAAGTTTTATTTCATTTTAAACAGACTAAGATTCTCATTAGGTGATCGGATTCCGACGACCAGTAAGATGATGAAAGCGGAGTGGATGTGAGGATGAGTATGAGATGAAGAAATTGTGAAGTTTGAATATATTATTTCAAATTTTATATGATTGTGAAAATTATATTTTTTTATATAATTTTTTGAGATTATTTTAATTTATGTATAGTTTTTGTTAAATCATCATTTAATTGATGCATGTTTGGTATCATTTTTATTGCAAGTTTTTTAATTTTTATTTCACTTATTAATTAATTACATAAAATTACTTATTTTTCTTTTCTTTTTTAAAAAGAATGAAATGGAATGTAAAAACATAAAAAAATTATTTTTTGTTTTATGTTTCATAGACTATTCAACATTACCTTAAAATAACAAAAAAAAATTAATTTTTAGTTCATTATGAATGATAATGGATAAATTTTTTCTTTTTCATTATTCATTGAAACAGAAATAAAAAACAAGAAACGACAATCATAACAAACAAGACTTAAAAAATATATGTAATGATATAAATATATTTATTAATAAATTAATTATTATGATTAAAATAACACAAATCAAAATTGATATCTTTTAATTTTAATTATTTATTTTTATTTAATTTTTTTTTATTAAAAACATGTATGCCAGACATATATTTTTTCCTGGCGACCAAACCTAGCCTAAACCACATCGATTATCGACGCATAACCATTGAGTTTATGTCGCTGCCGATTCGACCTCGCCGACTCAAATCAACCAACCGCCGACGAACAATTCCCTCCTCTCCACCCTCAAACCTCGATTCAACGTAAGCTCTCTCACTTTCACGCTCGAATTTCCTCCTCCAATTTCATTTTCTTTGTTTCGATTTCAATGTATTAGCTAGCATATCCGATTCATGGGCTAAACTTTCGATTTCAATGTATTGTTCATTGTTTGGTATTTGATTAGCCGAGAAATTGATATCAAATTTGGTTCACGAGTCTGTTTTGAAGTGCATTGCAGTTGAATTTTTTTGGCAGCTGGTCGGTTTTTCTATTCTGTGTGATTTCCGAAGTTTGAGACTTTACTCGTCTTATGTTTTAGATTGGTAGAGAGAAAAAAGAAGATTCATATGTGTCCATTGGGTCAGTTTTATGAAACGCATCACCGGGGGAAGTGTATTTGTTCGATACTATGAGGTAGTTCCAAATTAGATTCTGTGCTTATGAGTTAGTGTGTTCATGTTTTATATTGGATGTGGTGATTTATGCTTTCATTCTTATTGAATTGTGTGGACCGGTGTGGAACCTGACCTCGACAATGATATTATCGGGTCAAGACTCTAGAATTCTTCAATGAAATGAAAGTTTAAGTTGTGTTTGTGATTTAGGTATTGTTTTCATTCCTTGCAACTTCTTGTTAGAGATTTAGTAGTATTTACAATATAATTTTTCTTTCTCAGGGAAAAGGACTATTGAAGGGTACCATTTCTGTTGTCGATTGCTTAACCATGATATCAGAAGAAACTGCGAAGGAGGACGGGAGGAAAACAAGAAAGGAGGAACACAATGCTTTAGAAGAAAAGGTTCATGAGGAGGAAACGGATCACATGAACAAGAGGAAAGTCGAAATGTATTCAGGGACTTCCAAGAGCGGAGGGACGGAGTTGAAGAACAAGAAAAAACAGAAGAATATGATTGCTGATCTGAGAGCTCCTGATCAGAAGGAAGACGTGATGAATGACGAGTACACGCATTCGGATAGTAGCACCAAAAAGGATGAAGATATTGGTTTCAAAGACCATCACTTTCACGGAGAAATCAAGGAAACTGTTGACAAGCAAGAGGGAGAGAATAAGAAGAAAAAGAAAAAGAAGCAGACGAAGACTGATTCAAGGGAGGAAGAGCTTGTGCCTGATGTTTTTCATGAGCAACATGCTACTGTAGATTATGCAAGGAAGCTGGAGTTAGAAAAGGAGCGGTGTAAGAGAAAACAAGAGTGGCATGAAACTGGTGCCAATGAGGATGAGGGGAAAGAGACTCATGATGGTGTGCATTCTGCTAGCCATGCGGAAGGCATAAGTGCTGATGTTGGAAAAGTGGTGGAAAAAGGTGAAGGTGAGAAGGAAAGTAAGAAGAACAAGAAGCAGAAGAAGTCTCAGACTAGTGCTTCCCTGGTGAATGAAGGGCTCTTGAATGATGACGAAAAACGTTCAGATGGTGTCCAGAGAAAAGAAGAGGGCAATGGCAAGAAATGGAAGAAAGCTAAATCCCAAAAAGATGCAAGGACAAACCACGTTGATGATAACAAGACAACAATCAAAACGGGTGTGGAAGATTGTGAGCCGTCCGGAAATTCTCATCCTGGAAGAAGCGCAAAGAAGGTGAAATTTTCTGATCATGTTGAAGTTTTTCCTTCAGGTGCTTCGGGTGATTCAGTTGACAATGGCTTGGTACAAGGTAAGCGGTTCTCACCAGAGGAAGATGAGTTGGTCAAAGAAGCTGTTTTCAACTATATTGACAGGCATTGCCTTGGTGAAGAAAGCCTGCAGATGCTTATGAACAGTGGTCGTCACCCTGAATTACGGAGGTGTTGGGCTGAAATAGGAGAAGCGTTGCCCTGGAGGCCTGTTTCATCTGTCTACTACCAGGCTCATATCTTGTTTGAGAGAGGAGAGAAACGCAAATGGACTCAAGAGGAGTTGGACTTGGTTAAAAATTACCATGATCAGAAAGGAGCACGGTGGAAAACCCTTGCAACAGAACTTGGTAAACACCGCTTTCATGTAAAGGATGCTTGGCGTAGAATCAACGTGACCAATAAGAAAAAAGGCCCTTGGTCCCTGGAGGAAATTGAGAAGCTTTATGAACTGGTGAACATGGATTTGAGGATGAAGGGATTCGCAGATAGAAAAGTTAAGCATGGTATGCTGAGAGACAACATAAGTTGGGAGGCGATTAGCGAAAAACTGTCCACACGATCCAATGCCATCTGTTGAGTTAAATGGTATAACAGCTTAGCATCTTCTATGGTTGCTGAGGGCTGCTGGGCAGATACTGATGACTATAGGCTGCTGATGGTTCTCTATGAACTTGATAAAAACTGTGAGGAAGATGTGGACTGGGATAATCTTCTTGATCATAGGTCTGGAGATATATGCAGGAAGCGGTGGAGACAGATGGCTCGTCAAATTGGTGATAATCGAAAAAGATCCTTTGCGGAGCAAGTTGACGTTCTTTATGGAAGATACTGTCCTGACATACTGGAAGCTAAAGAGGCTTATAACAACCGAACTCCGGTCGATGTATAGATGCCGAAGTTGGTAGAAGGGTTACGCTATATATCAAGGTATTTTGTGACATGTAGCTAAATACCCACATCTTGCTTTGTGTGCTTCTATTCCCTCCCTCATTTTCTTTCCAGCTTGCTCAGTTACATTTCTTTTTGGCAGGGTGAAACAAGAAGTTGTCATCATATCCCTAGTGATTGCTGGCTAGGCTTTCCTGCATTTTACATGCGTTGGAAGTTTGAGGGAAGCATTTGATGAAGGTTCTATTATTGCAACCATAGCTATAATCTTACATTTACATTCTGGCTAGACGATTGCTCCACCAGTAGGGATGGTTGAATTGATCGGACTGGGTGGACTCTGGATGGTTGGGTTTGCGGGTGAACTGGAATCAGGGCAACACATTAATCAGATCCTTTATTTGAAGAGAATTGAATAAGAGATGTGTTACGATTTAACCATCGAGACAATCCCAAAATTATAATTCAGCATACAATCGATCAATTCACAAGCACAATTGATAATAAACAACAACGAAAAATGACACAAAAATATACGTGGGAAAAACTCTCAAGGGGAAGAAAAAAGCCACGGAAAGAGAAAACTCACTAATCAAGGAGTCAGATTATAATGATTTCTCTTTGAGATTGGTCTTGGAAACCTTAATTTTTCTTTTCTTATTTTTCTACACGATAAAGATATATTTATAGTGGATAGAAGTGGAAAAAAAATCAAATGCAAAAAATAACAATCTTTACCTTTGGCATTTACTTCACGATCCATACCAGAGTAACTCACTAGCGAACTCTCGTGTCACAGCCTCAGCATGAAGAAATGTTGATAAGTTTAAGCAATGCTCAAACTTGATCATGGGAACTATCTTGATAAGCATATCTGCTGTATTCTCCTATGTGTGAACTTTCTGCAGATGTACAACCCCGAAATTCAACCTCTCTAACCCCGAAATTCAACCTCTCTAATCTTGTGATAACGAACATCGAGCATGGTACACCCGATTTCTTGTCAAATAGATCGCACTCTAACTGGCACAAAACATGCGAACATCTTTTTCCTGCTTGAACCGAAGTTCCTCAACCAGTTAGTATAAATTTCTTGTTCCATGTTTCAATCTTTTGATTGTATTTCGAAGCTCTAATACTTACTGGTTTTACTGATCAAGTTGAAGTTTCAGATCATGAAAACTTCCATTGAAGAGAAAAGACTACGTGGAGTTTGTGGCATATCTGATCAAGACAGGGACCATGTTTACTTTCAAGGTTAGATTTACACATCAAGCAGAGTAATCTATATTTTCTCTCAGCTGATTATAACTATCGAATTATGGGATCTAATTGTATGTCTGGACATCGAAATGTTTTGCCTCAAGCGATAACTGCATAAGGTGAGTATGGTGAATTGATTTTCTTCGTTACTAACATGTGAAGTACCTGCAAAATTTGAGGTTTGGCATTATCTGTGTAGTCTGTTGCTTACTGACCTCCGTCTAGGGAGGTTAAGCTTGTTCTAGATGTCTAGTTGTTTACAGGAAATGACAAAGGCATAAGCTAAACTCAAAGAATTCATAATCATATATTGAAATGTACAGCTGATTTTGGTTGGATTGATCCAAACTCCCCTCTTAAGGCGTTCTCGTTAATTAAAATTAAAAAAAGGCTAAAATCTAGATTCTATTTGGTGAAATCCAAATGAGTTTTGGTTGAAACAAATGAGCTATGTGGATTCCTGAAGCAAAGACTGAATACAGGATGAACATAACACAAAGTGCAGCTCCTGGAGCCATCCACACTGTTTATCCTTTCTGAGCCAGTTCCTCTGACAGTAACGTCTGGTTTTGTATTTCTTATTTCTGATTTTGAGTTGTGAGGCTGGAGCTCTCGCTGATGAAGAATGTTTTGGGTAGTGTTTTTGGTGAAAGGAAGATAGTTTCATCCTTACTCGGATTTTATTGTCCCATAAGCGATGTTCAAGAATATATCCTTTCCTCTGGTTGCTGGGAATGAGAGAAGAGGAAGGAATCTAGGAAACTTGGGAAAAGAGGCATGGGATTGTTGGGTTTTGCAAGCAAGAACATATGCAAAACAGATGGAAAAGGTTACTAAATGCAACAAGTTTGATGTTGTAGCTAAACGAAATTTATGATGCACAGCTTACTTTAAAAGTCATGGCTTTTGAAAATGTTTCATGCGACTGAACTGAAAACGGAAATAAGTACGAACTGTGTATGAGATTCCCTGTTTCTTTGAGGCGAAGCTTTGAGCTCAAGTATGTCTGGTGTCTGACAGTGCTGATCTAGATCTTTGTGCTATTATGTATGAAAGAAACCTGCTCATGTAAATCCCAGATGGAGATGAAATCAAGAAGGGTAAAAGGTATCAGGGACAAAATATGGAGTCTCAAAATCTTGTGGGTTACTTCAAGTCCTGCATTTTCTCATCTTAGATAAGACCACAGAGCCCGGTCTAATCTATCAATATAAGTAATTAGTACGTGCAATGCTTGTTGTGCTTTGGTCCATTGAGGAAGAGAATTGGTGGGCAAGGGCTTAATCGGAGTGCCAAGCCAAGTCCACTGGCCACATCTAGTTGTGCAGTAAACCTTTACAATACGACATGAAAACATGCTTGCTTATCCAGTTTTTTTCATCTGAAATGCCGTGAGAAATTTTGTCACTCGGATGATCACTCAGTGAAGTGTGTTCTAAATCTTTCTCTCATTTCAGGAATTTGGTTGGAAAGACAATGATATGTTGCAGCATGCCTTCTCTCCATTTTTGGGACTTCCCGCAGGGAGCAATCTACCTTTGTTTCAATTGAAGTAACCCACATGTTTTTGAAAAGCCATATGGAGTTCATTTGTCTCTAACTCTGC
The DNA here is from genome assembly GCA_001925005.1 of Drosera capensis. NCBI lineage: Eukaryota > Viridiplantae > Streptophyta > Magnoliopsida > Caryophyllales > Droseraceae > Drosera > Drosera capensis. Next base: position 74,295 of record LIEC01012568.1, on the reverse strand, counting down.
TCAAAATTGATCGGATGGAATTAGATCAGCTTCTAAACTGATTATCTATCTGAACCTGATATACCATATTGATATAGTGATGTAGTCAACAGGAGACTATGCTGTACATGGAGCATATGCATGCATGTTTCAATGTTACTTCTTTGCTGTGACATGCAACGACTTTTTTAGTAACAAACCCTCTTCTTGATGTATAGAACTTAAGTTATGTTTCTTGTTCTTCAGGTCTTCACAAGCAAGAAGGATTCAGGTTTTAGTTTCCCTCCTTTCCAGGCTTCACAAGCGCTCTCTCTCTCTCTAATCAGAGTGGATGAAAAGACTCCCTGACGTGATAACAAAGATCAGCATTTAGTATTTATGGTGTCTGTACTTCACATCGGACAGGGTATAAGGTCTGGCCGCCTCTCCTGTTATCCGTCTCGGGCAGTTCGTCTAGCTGAATGACTCTGAGCTTTGCCTCAATCAAGAAACTTTTCTTGTATACATGTACCATAAAGCTACAGTCAGTCAGCAAACCAAAGGTTGTAGGGAGAGTTCATACTCCATTTGATATCAACTCGAGTATGACAAAGGTCGGAAGATGATGATTTCTGAACACAGAATCAAGTGTTAGTGGCACAAGGAAGCGCTGATCGATATGCATTTGGTGCCGTGACCAATTTGTCAGGAATCTTTCACTGTTGCAGCTTACGGCCATTAAACTCGGGACTTTTTCTACGGTTGAGTAGAATCAGATGCTAAGGAAGCTGAGATATATGACGGTGTGCTGAATTGATACATACAAGTTGTATGTATGATGGAAATGCAAGGAAACTAGGAGTGTATGATGGAAGAAAGGGACGTGGTTTAGGCTATTGTCCTGTTGCTTTTGACTTACTAGCTTTTTTGCAAAAAGTTGCACTGTATGTTGTAAACAAACTGTCAGATTCACTCCAAGAAGCTTCTAATAATTGATCCCTATCAGTTGTCACTTTTTAATAATTTTATCCTGGATTAAGCCTCACAATTCGTAATCTCATGCCTAAAGTAAAAAATAGAAATTTTTTTGGTGATATGCCACAGGTAAATATCAATTAATTGTTGTAATTGGTTCAAAATATAAGCGATTCTTTTCTTGAGCTTCAGAGTATGACACTAACATTGGTGTCGTCCGAACCAATCCAAGCAAAAAAATTCCGATCATACCGAACAGGATTGAAATTGGGAGATACTGGACCATACTTGTTGAGTTCGGTCGGTACGTGAACAAATGTCACATGATATCGGAAAGTTGGTAGAGGTATGGAAAAAATTTTAGGAACCGAACCGATTTTTTCATACTGGATCACTTTTTGATGATGTGTTATCATTATATTAAACTTATAAGAAACATATATGTTTTAAACTTCAAGACATGTTTGCTCCAAGGCGTAAGGACTACTATTAAGGATCAAAATCAATATTTCTTTATACAGATCATTTTATGAGAATGTATCTCGATGACATAACTTAATTCTATACATAAACAACCTCTTGTCTTCAAAAGTTGTGGATATATGTTGATTTGTTTTCTTTTATTATCTCTATATATTGTTATTATATGTCAACATTTGTTTTGTAAGAAACGAAAGATGCTTTGTTAAAGTGAAAAGAATGAAAAATAATGTCAAAGATTCAAGAATATAATTCAGTAACACATTTATTTTTCGTCTCGATCGATACCGAGATACCGGATTTCTCATATCGAAAAATCGAAAATCCAAAATCGAAAATTCAGGACAGGATGGAATGAGTCTTTTTTAAGAACCGAAAAAATTAGAACGAAATAAAAAACGATTCAATATCGGATCATCCTGTCTCATGTACATTCCTATCAATATCAAACCGTAATACATACAATCATAAGAATGTATTGATCCATCCACATGAAAGAAGAACTTACCTCAAACGTATGTTAAATCATGATAAATTCCAAATTCTTATAGAAAATTATTGTCTTATTTTTTTTGAAATGAAATCCTTTCCCAACTAAAAAACAAGAAAAAAGGGGTTAAAACTCAGAACAAAAAAACCACCACTATTAAAAACCACCAACAGAAAAAGCAGTGAGAGAGCACACACACTACTCTCATCACAGCCTCCTCACCCTAGAAAGAGAAACAGAACCACAACACCAAGAACCATCTCCATCAAACCATCAAGTAGGGTTTTGTGTTCCTCCCAAAAATCCCCAAATTTCCCAAATCCCTAATTTTCCACTAGAGAGAAAAAACCCCAATTTCCCCCTAGAATCCCTGAATTCCCCGCCGCCGCCATCGGGGTCAGATCCAATTTAGGAGGAGGATTGGTTTCCTCTTGGGCAAAGATGAGTACAAGAACAAAGGGCAAGAACAACAATACTAATAATGGGTCGAGTTCGATTATGTCGGCGGAGGAGAAGAAACTGATCCAGAGCGTGAAGGAAATCGTGGATTTCCCTGAAAACGAGATCTACGCTACTCTCAAGGAGTGTAACATGGACCCCGACGAGGCCGCGTACAGACTCCTGAACCAAGGTGAAGGGTTTTGGAGGTTGAAACTGGGGGGTTTGAGGAGTAGGTTCATCTGGGTTTTTGTTGGATTGGGGGTTTTGGGGTTGTTTAGGGGGGATTTGAGGCGGGTTTTGTGTGGGGATTTGTGGGTTGGTTTAAATTTGGGGGAAAGATTGGGGGTTTGGGGGTTGGAGATTGTGGGTTTTGGTGAGTTTGTGGTTTAGGGTTGCTTTAGGGTTTTTTTTAGTTTCTGGGTTCTTAATTTTGATTAGATTAGGGTTCTGGGTTTGACTCGCTTTCTGGGTTTTGGAGATTTTTTTTGGGATTTTTGGTTGCTATGTTGAGAGTGAGGTGTTGTAAGTATTGGTTGGACTGTTGCCGATTATTGGTTCTTTTGTGAGCATGTGTTGGTTTCTATGTTGCGCAATTGGCAGTGTTAGTTATGGGGTTTAAAAGATTTATGTGGTGGAGCACTTGAAGTTCATGTTGTGATGTGTATGCTTTCTTTCTTTGAATCTATGTTATGAGATTCATATGGTGAACGACTTGCATGGCTTTGTTGGTTGTGACTTAGTGAAAGTGTAACCAATAACTATGTGTTATTAGTGTAACTATATAGCATGAATGAACTTGTGGGGTCTTGTTAGTTGTGGGTTAGCAAGCCATGTTATCTTAGCGTTGGTATGTCGCAAGAACATGTATGGTATTGTTGGTTATGTGGCAGTGTGACCATGTCTTGGTACTTTGCAATGGGGAAGGCAAACTCAGTTGGATGAAGGTCCTTCATTATCTATTTCGATTTAGACCTGCAACATCTTGAGAAGTCTTCATTTTACTGCTCACTTGTTATGAATACTTGTATTTGTGTGGTTTGTTTTGTCAAACTTCTAGCGTGGTTTTGTCTCTGAATGATATGATGCTTCATATTTTTTTGGACAATAACTTTATCAATAAAGAGAATGTAACGGTCGAAAAAAATAAAGAGAATGTGATCATGCCTGAAACAGATGTTTGAACTTTTATTCTGAGTTTGGGGGATCAGTTCTCTTCATATATTTCTTCCATAATGGTCTCCTGATCAGTTATAAAAATCTTTATGGGTGTCAATGTCTTGCGGGTTGTATCTTTTGTCGCTCTAATTGGAATTTCTGGGCTATCTACAACATCTTTTGGATTTCTGTCGTTATGTTCAGGGTTTTTGGATTTTTCGTCCTTTTAGTTGCCTCATTGATGTTGCGGATCAAATCTGGATTTTGTGATGGAGAGTTCCTGATGTAAAATGATGGGGGTTTGTAATTTGTTTGTTTTCTTGTCTTTGCTCTTTGACTCAGTTTATGACCCATTGATGTTACAATCCATGCTTTCTGGATAACTCAAGTTGGCATAACTTCCTAATTCAATCCATTTTCTTAGTTATGTGGTTGAGACACTACATTATTGGGGCTGAGATAATCGTGCTTTTGGATTATGGTATATTTGTTTGTACTAATTTAGGGTTATTGGTTATGTAGATCATTTTCATGAAGTGAAGAGCAAACGTGAAAAGAAAAAGGAGGTGCGTGAATGCAGTGATAACCTTTGTGCTTCTGATGCATGACTCTTATATTTGTTCTTTTTTAATTTTACACGAGTTTCTTTCTCTCATCTGTTCCATATTTTGTGGTCCACTAGTAATGGGTCTGAAACATTTTAGGTTGCTTGAGCTACTGTTAGTACGAATGTGCAACTTTCTTGCACATGCTTGTGCTTCCATCGTACTCCTTTGAAGTTTTCCTCTAGCTTACATGAAGAGCTATCTATGTTTAGTCGATGTTTCTCATTGTCACACGAGGTTTCATTTGTCACCCGTGTTTCCCTTTTTGGTTGCTTCAGCCTAAGGACACTCCTGATTCTCGGCCTCGCGGTGCTTCAAATCGTGGTGCTAAAGGAGGGGTGGATTGGCATGGCGGGCATGGTGGCGCCAGCCAGTCTGTCTCTTCGGGTAGTTTCAATTGCCTGTATTGCTATCCTTAAGACTTTGGAGATGATTCAGTTTTATGGGTTATCGTTATTGTATTTATCCAGTTTCTTCTTTCAGAGTATGTTGCTTTACGTGGCAAACCAACATACCAAAGAGAAAATGGGACAACTGCTTCTGCAACATCATTGTCATCATCAAGTTTAGTGGGAAGTAATGTGATTCAGAGGCCACTTTCCTCAAGGTGATATTTTGTAGCTTCTAAACTTGTATGATTATTAATGCTGGTTTTAAATAATGGAAAATCAGATTAGTCTTTTTCTTGTATTGGACATTGTTCCTAAAGAATGTACATCTTGGCTTTGCTTTTTCTGTAGTCATCTTTTATATTTGGGCCACCACTGTAATACGGAATAGGATAACTCAAAAAGCAGATTTCTCATTCTCTCTCGCAAAAGAAAATTTCCTAGGTGGGCTCTTGGCATGGCTCTAAATGTTAGTAGGATAGCCCTGTTTCATTGAGTGACTTTTGAGTGCTGACTGGGGTATTCCTTTTTATTAAGAAAAATGAGCAAAGCCCGCTATCAAAATTGAATGGATGACCATCTTATTAAGAAAAAGCAATGCTCTAATCCAGTGGCATCTGTGCTTAAAGGGGGTGTACGTCTAGAGGTAATGGTTGACAAAAAAATTTATTCTAATGTTGATAACTCTTTGTGGCATTAGCTCTCTTGTTTGTCTTGTCCTTACTCCTTAATGGAAAGACTTCCATATTAAATGCTTAATCGTTGGTCTTTCATACAGTGATCCAGTCATAGGATATAAGGCATTTACTGGTGAGAAGCAGGAAGGCATCTTATCGTCGCAACCATCTTCTGGATTTCAGCCTGCCTGGTCTGCCACACCTGGTCAAAAATCAATGGCTGACATTGTTAAGTTGGGGAGGCCATATGGCAACAAGAATGTGTCCCAGCAGAGAGCTAATCACCATGTAACTGTAACTCCTGCTTCTGGGCCACATGATCTTCATTCATCCGAACATTTCCCTGCCATTGTACCAGATGTGCATCCAAATTCGCAAGTTGCTGTGACCCAGCAGGTTCCTCTTGATGATGACTGGCCGTTGGAAGAGCATCTGCCAGCTACTAATTATTCCTCTATTCAGGAGCCATCTGTTGATCCTGGGGTGTATGTCGATCCGTCCAATACATACTATGAGACCTTAAATCATCAACTGCATTCCCAGTCAGATGAGGTTCACTATCCTGAGGATGATGAACTGAATAACACGCATCCACACCTTACTGGATCAGTGAATGGCACTGACCTGCAACAGGACGATACATCTGTTTTTGATAACGATTTATACAAGAATGTTGGCTCTTACCAGGTTCACCAGCATGGTTATGCTCATCAAGAAGGTGAATATAATTTTGTTCGTAATTTTCTCTCTCTCTTTTCGGTGTTTTATTTGTTTTTTTTTTGTTGGTAAGTGGCGTTGTGGTGTGTCTAAATGCACTCAAAAAGGTTAGCAGCATTTTATTGTGGCTAAAATAGCATTCTGGTAGGGGCCATCATCATTCGATACATAGGGTGCATACTGTGACTTTCTTAAAGGTGGTAGCGTGGTAGTATGCTTTCGTTCTGCTTCAAGTCGTTCTGTCTGAGTCGTCGTACTCAGGATGGCTCTTAGAACTAATATTCTCATTTAATTGCAGTTGAAGATATCGGTGTATCAGTAGCTTCTGTGTCCACAAACCTACAGCAGTTAAACTTGGCAAATGAGGATGAAGATTCGCCTTCTGAAACAGGTAGCCCAGCTGTTAAAATTCCGGAGCACCTGCAAGTTCAGTCAGCAGACTGCTCTCACCTGAGCTTTGGCAGTGTCGGATCTGGCATGAGTGGTCCTTTTTCGGGTCCATTTGCTGCCTCTAGGCCTTTGAAAACTGACTTGGAAGAGCCTCCTATAGAAGCTGAAGCTCCGCCTATTGGAAAAGACATCAGGTCTGTACATCTTTTATTACTTCCTTTTTTGTTTCTGGGTTGTTCCTTTAACCTCCTTCTGAGTTAGTTGATTGTTTCTGTACTCCCTACTACAGGAATCCTGAGTACTATGGTGATGAGCATCTCCTATTGACAGCTGATGGAAACATTTCTAGACTGACTGTGAGCGCTGAAAACTATGATTCATCCTCCACTTCACAGCCAGATGTGTTGAAACAGGAATCTCCTGAAGTTGTACGAGATCAGTACACTTTTCCTTCCTCGACACCTAATTATGCATATGACGACGACCAACAGCTGAACCCATCACATGCTCATTCTCAAGCTAGTCCACAGATGCAGAATATTTCTCAATTGCCTAGTGTCATGGTAAGAACCAAGGGTTTCCTATCTTCTTTGTCTTCACATGAATCACATTATTTTTCAGCCTATTTGCAGCTCTGGTGTCGAGCAGAAATTTTTTGGGGCCCTTTGAAGTTGTGGTAAAATGTATTGCATGAAATTGCGGTCTAAGAATGTTGAGATAGAGATTTATGAGATATGGGAGCAGTTCATATTTAAAAAAATTATCATGAAAATCGCAGTGTCTTCTAGAGAAGTTTAGAAATGACTATATAACTCTGTCTTCCCCATTGGCTAAGTTATGCCCTTCTTTGCTACTGTCCACTCTACATTAACTTTTATAGGCTGATCGAGTGACTTTTTGTAGTTTCTTGAACTGACTTAATTGAAATGTGTGTTTCCTGGTTCATTTTTCTTGCTTTTTATTGTAGACGATAGGCAACCATGGGATATGTGGTTCTATAGTAGTATCGTTAGAATTTCAGGTGATAAGCTTTTTGGTGCGACTGGTGTCATTGCAGTTGTTATGTAACCGTGTGCATGAAGAAAAATCGATGTCAACGGTGCTAATAGTCAAACGCGGTAGCGGCTTCTGAGATAAGAGTGTGATAATGAGAAATCTAGTGGCCTATATTTTATACTTATTTGCTTCAAATATACTGTCTAGTGTCTATTTTGAAAATATGTCTTGCAATTTGCAGTACAATAGATTTGCATAATGTCTGTTCTTATGATTTGGATATTGCATATGGAGCACGTTCTATTTGGCCAGATTCCAAAATTTGTGACCTCTTGTGGTTGTAATGATGTCTGTTTCGAGGAACTTTTTTCAAGGAATTAGATACGTACTCTTGAATCTTGATAATGGTTTCTTTTTTTGCTGACGCTTAATATTGAAGCTTTGTCCTTTTTCTGCTCTATTCTTCAGCCATATCCAAATACACTACTCGGTGGTCTTTTGCCATCAAATGTTCAGTCTTTGAGGGAGTCTGAGCTTCCATATTCGGCATTTCCCATTTCTCAATCAATGCCGACAAAGTACAGCAGCGCCATGTCCTCTATTACTGGACCCAATATTTCCTTAACAGAGGTGAGCTCTGCGAGTTATTTGCCTTAAGGTTGTTGACCTAGTTGTTGTAGAGCTATTTGTCCATAAGATAGTCTAGAGTTCTTCTATTTCTATATCTCAGATCTTTTTCTTTTCTTTTCTTTTCTGTTTTTTTAATGTTGTAATCTGCATGTTATCGTGGAGTTTTTCTTTCCGAACTCATAGTCTCATATAGGTTTATTAGACTGATGGCATAGCCTGTGGTCATTAGTTGGGTGAAAAGAAAAAGACTTTTGTTTCATTTCATGGAGCCGTCTTGCCTTAAACTATGACGTAGCTTTCTATGATCTTACGGAGGACATTAGACATGATAGAATGGAATGATGTTATCATGGTTGTGACTTAGAAGTAGTTGGAGATGGTACAATTGGAGTTTGTTTATTTGTTGTTACATTGAGGTTGTGATGTCTTAATATATTTAGTCCCATCATGGGACAAAACTAGAGTTCATGTTTGAAAATTGATTGGAATGCTATTCTAGATGGTTGAGAACGTTTTATGGCTCATCATCGTGTTTATGACCTTCCATCACCTTACTGTGGCTGTCATTTTGTGATCACTTATTTAGCGAAAATCTGAGTGCATGTATCGCTTGGCTTTTCTTGGTTTCAGGAATTCTTTTTGTTTACATTATATGAATGGCTGACTGCTTTATTACTAGTACTCATGGCAAGATTATTTCTTGATTCTAATTCTAATATCATCTAGGCATTGAGGACTGCCAACTTCTCTTCAGCACAGTCGACTCAAACAGGAAGCGGTGTTTTGGGAGGTGCTGCTCTGCAGCAGCAGCAGCAACAGCATCTTGCCTTGCACCCGTATTCTCAGGCTTCACTTCCTTTTCCCAATATGGTCAGCTTCCCTCTCCTGCCCCAAAGTTATGGGTACATGCCGTCTGCTTTCACGCATTCATTTGCTGGCAACAGCTCCTACCAGCAAGCCATTGCAGCTATGCTTCCTCAATATAAGAACAATATTTCTGTTGGTAGCTTACCTCAGTCTGCCGGTGCTGCGTATGGTGCATTTGGGAGTTCTAGTCCCGGAAATTTCTCGCTAAACCAGCCAGCTGCGGGTGCAGGAACTTCGATGGGCTATGATGATATTCCAAGTTCTCAGTATAAAGATGTAAATCAGACCCTTTCTCTGCATCAGGTATGATTCTCTTCCGTCAACGATTTTGTGAGGGCAAGTTTCATCTTTCACATTTCTGTTAACGATTTTGTGAGAGCAAGTTTCATATTTCACATTTCTGTTATCTCCCTATCTGCTTTTCATTCTAAACAAAGTTATTTGGGCTTATTCTGCCCCCCAAAAAAAAACCACTCTGTAGGTATAGTGTTTTTTTTTCTTTTTAGAATGGTAGGAAAGATGATGCAGTTGATAGGCGACAGTGTTCTTGGTTATGAATTTTTGAGTTTCACTTGGTCTTTTGATTTTTTAAACCTGGAACTCACATCATGTTTTGATGTGATACTAACCTTCATCTTATGTTATGATTTTATTTAATTGAGTGGAAGGTCATAGTTTCTGATGATATTTCATCTCTAAATATATAACTGTCCACTTTTCGGGAAAAATAATAATTCTGTCCTGTTTTTTCCAGATTGAGAACGCGCAGCAGTGGGTTCAGGGTCACGGGTCGAGAACAATGTCGGCAGTTCCTGCGAGCACCTATTACAGCATGCAGGGGCCAAGCCAGCAGCCTGCTGCGTTCTGTCAGAGCCAGCAGGCGGCAACCCGGCACTACGGGAATCTCGGATACCAAAACATCTATCACTCTCCAGGCGGCATGCTGTCACTCGAGCATCAGCAGCAACTGGCGAGAGAAGGTTCCTCTCTTGGTGGCAGCGCTGGCTCTCAGGGTCAGTCGAAGCAGTCCCAACAGATGTGGCAGAACAACTACTAATCTTCGTATCCATCAGCGCTGGGTTTTTCAGGTTCACGTAGTCGAAGTCCGTTTCACTCTATCTTGAACTAGCATGGCGAGAACACGTTGTTCCCATGCTAAGGGGCTGGGCAAAGTGGTGTGGGTGAAGATTGATGGGTTTCGGCTACTTGGTCCTGTTCCGGGGGGACGGTTTCTACCATTTCCAGTTCAACTAACGTAGGCTGATGAAACATTTGTGCTTAGCGGGACTTTCTGTGTTAATTGTTGTTCTGCTCTCTTCGTAGTGGAGAATATCTGCAGTGCCCAGCTGTGTTGTTTTACTTGTTGTAATCCGTTGTATTTTGTTGAATGAATGGTTGCGATGTTCTGTTCCTTTTCTGCTCTGTTCGTCTTCTCTTGGCGTCCTGGTTTCTTGAATCTCATTTCAGACGGGAAGCTGGAAGCTCATGTTTATGCTCTCTTCCGACTGAGATCTGTTCATCAGTAATTGGGTTTCTGCATTATCCATACCCATTCTACTAATGTGGTGTTGTCAGGCCCTTTCGAGTCATCTCTTTTTTTCATGAATGCCTGCGAACGGAGACGTGATGGAAGTCGTATCCTTCATTCCTTCTCAACCTTCCTTGTGACGAGAATATTAGGGCGTCCTGGTGCAGCTGTTCCTAGATGTTATAAAACGATGTAAATATTAGTAAAACCATCTGTTTTTGGACAATGAACTAATCCATCAGTTTCTGGTTAGATCATTCACATTAGATATCCTAAAATAAAGTATAGATAAGAATGAAAAAATATAATATGTATTTGAGAAAGATAATAGCGTGATGTTGAAAAAATGCGTTAGAATATGTGTAGAAACTGTAAAATGAGAAATGAGAAATAATGTTAGTATTTCTTCAAATGTAAAATAATATTGTAGTATACTATAGTTTCTTTTATAGCTGTAATAAAATATAATTGAATATATTGAATAATAAAAACAGAAAACAAATTAATATATCCGATACGAATGTCCTTCAAAATTTATCTCGTACTATGTTTTCAAAACACACGTTTGAGCAGAACCCCTGCCCTACAAGCATTATACATTAACTGGACCCAATTATATATATAGTGTCATCTATTTTTGTTTATAGGTACTTCCTCTATTTTATTTTATTTTTAATTTTTTGATTTAGATACGTAATCTTATACATTAGTTAAATTTTTATGAAATTTAATTAAAAAATATTTTTCAATGATAATAGGATATAAATGAAATTTAAAAGAAAAAAAAGATAAGATAATTTGATTATATTGATATAAATTAATTATTAAAAAAATAATTAAAATATTATAAATAAATCAAAATTGCTAAAAAAACGAAAAGAGAAACCACACGGAAGAAACAGTCAATTAACACTCACAATCGACTGAAAAATAAACAAAACAAAAAAATTTAAAATCTTTTTTGTTAAAATTTGGTTCATATTATTAATAATCAACAACTTCTATGTTGTTTCCATTAATCAGATAAAAAATTTGTTATAAATACATTAATACGAAGGAAGTTGGATTTTATATGACTACGAATTTGCACCCGGCGAGTTGATTTCACCCATTGGAGTCCAATTTCGCTGCTGCCACTGAAGCATATTGTTCCCCGACAAGCACTCCGCCTCCGATAAACGCAATTGATTTCGATCACCCGCAAAACCCTAGATCTCTCTCTCAGCTCTCGACCGAGAAATCAATAATGGTATATGCGAAATCTCTCTTTTCCCCCTTGGATTTTCTTTTTTTTCCTCTTTTTTTTTTTTCTCATCACTTCATCTGCAGTTGAGTGACTGTACTTTGTCTTGATTCAATTTTTCTCTAGGGATTTTGTTTTGGGAAGGGAATGTGTGATATGTTTCCTCAAAAATCGTCATAGCTGGTATCAAACCATAACACTGAAATCAAATCAATTAGCGGCGAACGGAAAACAAGAACATTTTTTGGGGAAACAAAAGCCAAAATCACATGGTTTTCGGTTTTCATGTAATCTGTTTCAGTTTCTTTGTTTTGGAACTTAAGAAAATTTTATCAAAATTGTTCTGTTTTTTGTTGTCAATAGGACCTGCAATTTGTATTTTTAGTCCTTCTGTATGGAGCTTTTTTTGATTAATTCAATAGCTCGCTTCATTGGTTTTCGCAATGGTATTCTGTTCTTTAATTGTAGTGCTATAGATTTTACAAGAATAGTAGATTTTCCGTAATTTTTTAAAGAAAAATTTGTGTTGTGGCAATGTTAATTTTTGGGTTGTATACTAGAGAAATGTAAACAGAAATAGAAGTCATACCAAGCAAATATTCTCAGATTGTGTATTTGAGTTACTACTCTCAAATTCTTGATATAGAGGGTAGGAATTCTTATTTTTAGTTTTTATTTTATTTTTTGGGAAAGTGGGGCTGGATGCATTCAAAACACGCCACCGCCCACATACAAATCTAGTTTTGATGATTTTTTGGATTTTAAAAAAAAAATCATGTGTGGGACTGCGAGTTCTTTGGCTACTGCAACCGTGTTATTTTTTTATTTTTTTAAGGGGAAGATTGATGTTGAAGTTCTGCTGCTGCTTTGTTATGTGAATAAGTGTGCTGTGAATTTTGAGCCGTTCATATGGAGATTCTAGTTTGTGGTATTGGTGTAAAATGAAGTTGGCTTGGCCCTGCTTTTATGCTGTTGCTGATTTTCGCATTCCTCGCATGTGACCTGAATGTGCTATGAAAATATTGAGTTACCACTTGTCTATTTTGGTGATGATTTGTCGTAGTTTTTCCCTGATGACAGGAATAAGAAAGATAAGCAGTCATTGTGTTTGGACCTTTGGCTTCATGCCAAATGGTGTCTCTTACAGGAATATGCCTTTTGCTCAGTTGCTTGCTTGAAACTTTTAAAATTATTAATATTATTTTGGGTTTTCTCCCCCATTTGAGCTCATGATTTCACTTTTGACCAACGCAGCAAAATTGCCTTCTCTTCATGTTACTACCTTGATTGTGTGTCTCTCGTATTGTATCATATTAGTTATTATCCCCACTAGCTATGCTATCTCCACATCTCCTCATTAATATCAAATTGTCATCTCTACCACAATTGTCTTTTCGCTTCTGTTTTCATGATGGAAAATTGTAAATACTTCTGTCCATGTCAAATTTTGAATTTTCTCTTTAAAGTTATCATAGTATCGAGAAGTCTTTCATTCTATCCAGTACTCTATTTAACCTAAGCTTAAATTTTCATCACTCCTGTATATCTTTGTAAACATGATGTAAATTTCGTGTAGGCGGATCCTGAGTTGGAAGCCATACGTCAGAGAAGAATGCAAGAGCTGATGGCTCAACGTGGGATGGTAGTAATTTCTTACTTTGACCTTTGTTCTTTCTTGGAAGTCAGTATTTGTGTGTTTGCAAGGTAGCTCACTTATGAGTGTTGTTGTAAAGCAGGCAAGCCAACAAAACCCGGAGCAGCAAAAAGCTCAAGAAGAAGCTAAAAGGTCGGTTCCTCGCTATCTCATACTTCCTCTTTTCTGACTGTGGAGTAATTGAATAAATCTTTTCGTTTATTTGGTCTATATAACTTGTTGGTGACCATAGAGCAATTGATTTAGGGATGCCGAGGAGCGCAGGCAAATGATGCTCACTCAAATTCTGTCAAGTGAAGCACGTGAAAGACGTATGATTATCCTGCCTCACTCTTCTTTATTTCCTCACCTGAAATTTCATATGAGCCAAAGCAGCTCTTTGATTTGCATGTGGCTTAAGATAACTGTTGGGCATGACTGTGATGCAAAATTTAGTATTGGGGTCTATACAAACGTGGTTACAAGTGGCGTGGTGGAAGTGACTTTAAGTTGCTAGATTTCTAGTCTTACATTCTGGATTTATAACTCCTCTGGAGCAGTGGAAGAAACGTTAGCCACAAAGTATCTGTTCGTTTATCCCTCTAGATTCTTGGCTACTTGACCTGCTCTGTAATTATATTTTTCATAGTTTACGCTTATATAGGATAAATTTTGTAGTCAGCATTTACTGTGTTCTTTTTTTTTTCTCCTTGTTTTTTTCTTCCCTAGTCTTTTATTCATGAGAATATCGGGAAACACACTTTTTTGTCTACAGCTTAGGATAACAATATGTTCATCTCACCCTCCCCCAAATTTTGTCCATGACAAACTAGGTGGTGGTTGTTGAGCTTTCCACAGATTTCAGACATGTCAATTCGTAAGCTTCTGCATAGTTGCTCCAAGCTTAATTATGATGGTCATTTGAGTAGCAAGTAGATTATTTGGAAATTCGTTAACAGAGCTAAGTGACGACCCTTGTGTTATTGTGTATGACATGCACAATGCATTTTCTGTTCTGCAATGGTGTCTACAGTTGCTCGAATTGCTCTGGTCAAGCCTGAGAAGGCCAGGGGGGTCGAGGATGTCATACTACGAGCTGCTCAAATGGGCCAGATAGTCGAAAAGGTTAGGCTGGAGTAATTGTACATAGTCTACTCCTGTGTTGTTTTCGATCTCTCTGTTTCTCTTTTTGTGCGAATTTGGTGGCAACTGATTGCTATATTTGTGCAGGTTACTGAGGAGCGGCTCATCACATTGTTGGAGCAAATCAACACCCAGACAGCTAAGCAGACCAAAGTCACTGTAAGTTGCTCAAGGACTTCTCAAGTGCTTAATCATTTTATCCCATTGCTTGGCGCATTCCAATTTCTCTTAATATGTGTGTCTTTGTGGTGGGGATTTTTGAGAGGATGACTTTCATTTTACCTTTCCACGTGGTTAAAGCCTTGCTGGTTTTTTAAGTTATATGTGATGTATATGCCTTAAACGCATTGGATCTTTGTGGCTTTTGCGTAAGGAGGAATGAACAACAAAATTATGAATATTGATAAATATGACATGGATTTTAGCAAAATAGCTGATACTTTTGAAGACAATAAACTTCAGCAAAATTATCTGGGAAGCAAATGTCAAATCCTGTACAATTTTTGCTTATTGGGTTTCTGGGTTAATAATTTCTAGTGCAGGTTAGTTTCAGGGCAAATTTCTTGCTAAAAATAACATGAGGAGCCTTTTATTCGCGCAAGCTCTAATCTCATCTCATTGATATTCAATTTTAATTCTCAATGAGTATTTGTCGATAAGGAAAATCGGGCCATTTTTGTTTCAGATTCGGTAGGGAAGCAAAGAAGGGATTCCTTCAATCTAGTTGGAACTTCTTATGACAGTATGACTTATGAGATATGTTACAATGCCTGCTTGAAATCTTTGAAATCCTGCACCTGATGGCATTATGTTTCGATTGTGTCTCCATTGCTATCATGCGTCTGTGATGTTTGTTCATCTTTGGCATACTACTCTAATGCGCACTTCTAGTGTGGAAGCTATTGTTTTCATTGTCTACGGTTGGACACACTTTTTAAGAAGGAATGTAACTTCTTCCTTCACCCAGTTTATGTTTAGCCTATACTGCGTCCTGACCTGCACTTTGATTCAATCTCTTCTCTGTACTTTAATGTTATATCACAATCTTGATGCTAAATGCTGTCGTGTTTTTTTTCCACAGATCCAGAGGCGGAGGAATGTTCTTGAAGACGACGATTGACTCTCGCTTCACGGTGATTCTGTCTGTCTTGAGACATGTTATTGAGTAGCATGTTGCTCGGAGTGTGCTTCTCTGAAGGGTTCGCTGCCCTTGCCATTGTGTGGTCTGATTTCCCTTTCGCTTTTGATTTCGCAAGTGTGTAAATCCTTGGAGATGGAAATCTGCTTTCTGTTTCAACAGATCCATATGCGAACTAGGGTGAATCTGCTTTTGATTTCGCAATTGATAAATAAGTTCAAATGAAAAGACCTATTAATAATTCTCTTTTTTTTTTTTTTTTGAAAGACATTTTGAGTGAGGGATGCAAAAAACTCTACAAATAATACTTATTTCTTCATATTGGATTTCGAGATCTTGTTATAGATGTATTTAATCGTAAAGTACGTGCATCTACTTGTTGGTTCATTACTTCATTTAGAGATTGTGTGATAACGTTATTTAAAATTATGAAAATTAAAATTAATAATAAAAAATTATTAAATAAATCCAATAATAGTTATAATAAAAAAATTTATAAAGAAAACCTTGAATACAGTAATAACATAAATAGAAAATTAATGAATTATCTAAACATATAAAAAAAACTTATTTGTTCTCATCGTACTTCTCATCCTCTTCGTGTTCTCCCTTTCTCTGTTGCCACCACCACCATCTCTCCGCGACCGACCGTCACCACTATGCCTCCACCACTAGCACAACAGCAGAATCATCATGAAATCAGCACCTCGACGCATGCTTTTTCCATTATTGCCTGTTCATTGTAATTGTGCGTAAAAGAGATAGGTTCTCATTGCGACTATAAACAATATTTGGAGCACAACAATGCTGTATATCAAAGAAATCTCTTACGCATCGATAATCTCCTTCTATAAAATAGTCAATATTGCAACTTAGATTTGTATCTGGAATTTATTGCGTTTGAAAATCATTTTTTCATGTCAAGACAGACGCTGTGATTCGAAATAAAGCGGGGTCTGTTCCGACATAAACCAAAAAATAAAAATAAAAAAATAGATAAAAAACACCCAAATAATATATAACAGCATGAATCGTAATATGAAGATGTATTTTTAATAAATAAAACGATCCTCGATATGATGAAATACACGCAGCATCATAAAATCCGCAATCCTTTTTTTCAGTCAAAACACAATACCTTTGGTGAATGTAGTTGTGATTTTGAATATGGATACGATTTATAGATTTTCATGACGGAATATGAGTTTTGATGATTTCGTTGAGGTGTGATTGAAGAGGAGAGGAAGATGATGATTTCCTTAGGAGGAGTGACTGAAGAGGAAAGGAAGAGGGAGAAAAGAGGAAAGAGAGTGCGATTGGGTATTTGAAATTATAATTTTTGAGAATTTTATTCCGTACATATATTTTTTGGATTTATTTAGGTTATTTATTGATAAAAAATTATTTTCCCAAGTTTTTTATTTTTTGTTTTGATTTCATTCACTTGAAAAATAATAATTGACATCAAATATTTTATATTATTATATAAAAAACCCAAAACCCTAAAATTGTAGGATATTTTTTTTATTAACAAAATACTAGTAGGATTTGATTTCAAACCGAATTGAAAAATTGTTACTTGCCGTAGTTGCGCTTATGATCCCAATAAACAAAGAGCAAAACGTCAAAACAAACAAAAGAAGAAACAAACACCAAGCCACAAATCCTCAAACTCTACCGTAATCGCACAAATCCACACTCCCACGTGCTTGACCAATATTCACCGTCCGATCCATACTCAACAAATCTTACCGGTCCATCCTCATTCCCAGATCCAAAATCAAATTTAATTGAATTCTACTTTTTCCGAGATTGAAAAATAGAAAAAAACAATTGCAAATACAACAAATACTTTTTTTCCTTTCATTTTTTTATCCTCAATTAAATCTTTTTCCCTTTCAAATTCTCCACTTTATTGACTTCGCTTTCAATTATTTATTGCACAATTTATTCCCACTTCCATTTTCGTTCTTTCCATGAGAGTAATTTAAATTATATATAAAAAAAAAAACAAGCAAAAATAAAAGCAAAGCATTTCTTACCTGCAGAATAAAACTAAAGATGTTTTGGTTGAATCACACTCTTCGTTGTGGCGATGCCTCTCCACTCATCTCTTTGACTCCTTCGTCTTCATCATCATTTCATCTCAATTTCTTTAGAGAATCATCGTCAAGGATCATGTTTCTTGTTTCAATGGCTGCTGCTCCAGATTTGAACTCTCACTCGCTCCCCATTCTCCCTTCCTATCCTGAGGTCAGTTGTTCGAGAATTGTTTGTTATTGATTTTGTATAAGGTATCGAAACCAAAACAAACACAAAAAAACTGTTTGTAACCATATCTGATTTGGGTACCTCTAATCTTTCTTAAAAAAAGTGTAACTCTAAATTTTAATCCATATGTATCTAACATGACATATGCAGATGATATACGCAGCAATCGACGCCCTATCAAACAAGTACGGCTCAAACAAGACCCACATCTCGAAACACATCGAATCCAAATACCCGAACCGTCTCCCACCGGATCACCCGACCCTCCTCCGGCACCACCTCGCCGTCTTGCGCAGCTCCGGCGACCTCATCTTCTTCAAAAACAACTACTTGCGGTCGAGCCCGGACTTTATTCGTCGTGGACGGGGCCGGCCTCCCAAGCCCAAAGGCCCAGGTGTCCCCACTAGCCCATATAATAAGGCCCGGCCCAAAGGGGAGGGGGTTGGGCCGAGGCCCAGAGGTCGGCCCAGGAAGGTGAAGAGTGAAGGGACCAGTGGCGTGGTTGAATGGGGGTTGAATGTGTTAAGGGTTTGTGGTGAGGTTTGATTAGTTGTGTGATTAATTAACTTTGTAATTTGGGGTTATTTGGGTTTGATTGATGTGATGATAAGGGGTTAAGACTTTGGATCAGCGTTTGTGTTGGTTTGTTTGACTTTGGTTTAGCTATTTGAGATGTTCGAGTAAGTCCTATCCAACAAGTTATTTTTGGATGATCATAATAATAAATTATCTATAAATAATATGAAAATGATTAAATTTACTTACGTTGTCGTGTTAAAATTTAAGCATTCTTAGTTTATAAATTACCCTTTTCAACTGCGATAACTAAAATTGATATCATACCTCGCGTTTACAAGTTGGCTCGAGCAGGTAAATAGTCATGACAGACTCGCCAATAGAAAAATCGAACTCGGGGAGGCACTTTTAATATTGCATAGTTTTCGCCACCAAGGCAGCAAAGGGTTCAAGAAGCGAAACTGGAACGCGGCCATCTAGCCACTTCTCACTGAATATGCTCCGCTCTTCTCCAAGTTCAAGTAGCGATTTGGCGGATATTAGGCTTCTTCAATTCGTACTAGCACAAGAGGATAGCTTCAATTCGGCAGCAAGCACTTACAGTAATCTCTCCCCAACTGATGAAATACTGTAAAATCAAACCGAACAACCAAAAATACAAATCAAAGGAAGTGGTAAATTCTAACTCCATCAAATCGAAATCGAAATGCCTTCCTCCAAGAAAATGTTGACGGGACTTGAAGAATCCTACGCCACAAGATGAAGCAATGAAAACACAACACAAAGTCAAGGATAATGTTTTCTTGCATTTAGGTCCCGTGGGTTTTCTTAGAAATTGGACAAAATCATGGATCAAAATATTTAGGAAATTTGATGATCAGATGTGTTGTTGTGATGAAATGATATACTCAAGCAAAGCGAGGACAGAAGCCAGGAGATGGAAGAGAGAAGGCTGCTTATCAGGTTACCATTTGAAATCGATGATAACCAAGACTTTAATTTCGATGTCATATTAATCTAATTTTTAAATATCAAAATCAAATACCTAAATTAACCTTTTGAACGTAAACAATTATATTATTGTCCTGGCATCTCATGATATCGTTTTTTGATTTAATATAGAATTACGTATATTGATATCTTCAATATTATATTTTCTATAAATATATCATGTTGAATGTTTCTAAAATCATTTTAATTTTATCATAAATACTTAATGAATTTTTAAAATATATACAATCCATGATATTATTACGTTTTATATTGTTGTAAAAAGTTTTCGCTTAAAATAAACTAAAAATATCTTTCATTGCATAATGAATTATCATATTTTCATCTGATCAATAGTCAAATTCATAAACTAACATAATAAAACGAAATGAATAAACAAAAAATATCAAAAAAATTGGATGATTTTTTTCTCTTGAATGAAGTTTTAAATACTGTAATGTGAAAAATTAACTTTTTTAATTCAAGGTCAATCATTTGTATAGGATAACATCAACAATAATATAAACAAAAAAAACTATTAAATTAGGTTATAATTTATTTAGAAATTTCATTTATGCCTGATTATGTTGTCAAATATTTTCATAAAATTTCTTTTAAATAAATAATATTAATATATAGGTCTTCTATAATAATCTGAATGAAATTATAAATCCTTAAAATCTATTTTTTAATCTTTGATTTTACTCCAATTTTTCTTCTTTACTAAAATTACGACATTTTTCAAATAATTCAATCACTCCATAAATTAGATCAAATTGTTACAATGGGTAATATAAAAATTGTTAGTTTTTTTCTCTGACAGAAGTCCTTGACTTTGTAATAAAATATTTTTAATCATTAATCATTTTCTTACGATAATATACATTAATGCCAAAAATATTTATACACATACTTTTTTGTCATGACATATATAAAAAGTTTAAATTGCTGAGTTCAAGAGCCCTTCGTTGGTCTATGATGAGACATGTCTAACAGGACTAGTGATATCGCAGGGCCTCAAGATAACCGTATTACTATTCAGAAGTCAGAACCAATTCAGGAAATCTCAAACAAATAATAAATCCCAGTGCCTTGTTGAATCAATTGTTCCCTGGTACAAGTACACACCTTTCATACATTACACTGCACCAGCAAAACGGACAGGATGAAGAAATACAAAGCTGATACACATGGTCAGAATAGGAACTCATGCGTAAACTGATTCTACTAATTCTCCCCGCGACTACCTCTGCTCTCGCTCTATCCCTACAATTCTTCTACAGAATATGAGAACCCATCAGTGCAAAAAAATCTGCTCACGTGACCGACTACGATGATGATGAAATGACGAGGCTACAAAGCTACAACACAAGAGAACTCAAGAACACAGCGGCTGTTGCCCACATGCTAGAATACCAGTTGACAACAGAAGCATCGGATTTCGAGGGGCTGCTAATGGATGGAGCGCTGGCATTCGCTAAAAAAGTCGAGTTCAGGACTCCACTGCATAAACCAATAGATGAAGGAAACATATTAGAGACATCAAAGGATTAAAAACAACTTTCAGGATGACAATCTCCGCGCTACTTCGATCAAGAGCAGTAAATACTGGAGCGAAAATATATCTAAACAAATGATTCCAAGAAAGGGTTATCGAGTTACTTTACCTTGTTGGAAAGACACAAGTTCCATGAGCTGCACACAATAAAAACATCATAGAATCAGCAAAGGAGACATAGAAAGATGCATTTCCAGCTCCAAAAATTGAAACAATGAAATGCTCTCTATCTGATCTTACTTAGATTTGTGGTAGTTATCTTGGCCACCCCGTTGAAGTCGCATGCCTCAGGTGTCCTCCCCATCTTCTCGTAATAAGTATCGAAAGCATACGTCGCATGAGCAATCACATTATCAGGTTCATAGCATGGCTGACCTTGCAAGAGAGGCGAACAATCCACCTTTCCAGCTCCACAAGCCCAATCAAGTGCAGCTTGCACCAACTTCTCATCAGCACCGTCCCTCGCAGCACAATAAGTCAGGTTCGTCGTATCATTCGCCAAGACTGACCCTGAGCCAATCAAGTGCAGCGCATATATTGGCTTCCCATTCTCGTCGAATAATCCCCAGTTCTTCTCGGAAAGAGGCCCCGGTTTCAAGTCCTCATTGTAAAGCTCATACACAAATGTGCTCACGGCAATGCCAGGATGCTTAGGAGTTCCTGTCTTGTTAAGCACATGCTTTATCAGGTTGCTATTGTATGTATTCGCGTTCTCCAAAGTGGCATCCGGCTCATTAGGTTCCCCCTTCGATGGCCATCCTGACTCGGTCACCATGACGGGAATGTTGGTAAAGTTGAGATCAGCCATGGCGAAGTAAGCAGCATCAACGGTGGCATCAAATACATTGGTATAGTGAAGAAGGGTATTGGAATCAACCGCCTCTTTGTTAGCAGGAAGAGGTTGGAAGAGTGCATAGTCAAGAGGAATAACACCATTCGATTGCATATAATCATAGTAAGGGTAAAGGTTAATCATGAGGGGCGAGCCTGTGGACTGCAAGAACTTAAGCATCGGGATCAAGTCGGGATTCCAGGAGTGGTTAAAGAAGGCCTGTGAAGGCGGGAACGAATCAAGGATCATTGTCGACGAAAGTGGCGTGGACACTTTGATGTGACCATCAAGGTTCGATGCCACGAGGGCCGACTGGATGAACCTGAGGGCGTTCACAAGGATAGGAGCTGCATTCGATAAACTGGTTAGTACTTCAGAGCCAACACAGATGGCTGTGATGTTCGTGGCAGGGTAATGGGCAACGACGTTTTGAGATACCCAGTTGGCCGCTGTAGCATTGGATTGGCCAACACTGAGGACCTGATCGTTGGGGACGGAGACCGCGACTTGGATACCGGTGTTGGCTAAGGCGAGGAGCATCGCCCTGTCGGCATTGTAGAGCCGGACGTGCTTGATGTGCTGGGATTTCAAGAGGGCTACTACTTGAGTTGGATCCGGCATGTCTGATAGAGATGTGCCTATGTTCACTCCAACAAATGCATCTGCATTACTCACATTAGTCAAGACTTTTGGCTAACAGAACTAGTAACAATGCCTAAACTCATAAGATAATTCAGTTCAGATGTAGAGCTTGAAGCATGAATGCTGCATTATTACACAAGTACCCAGATGAGTGATTCGATGCAAAATTCATCGTTTGAATGAATCGCGACCAATTGGAGTCTACAAACTTCAATCAGTGCTTCATAGGATGCCAAGACAATTCATCACCCTCGCAAGCCTAAACCCCAAATCACCATTCTCCAAAATATCAAAAGTGCAAGATTATGGAGAAAATCTACTTACCTTGACCTTGAACAACCCACATTGTCATGACCATCTGAAAAATAATGACCAAAAACCACATCTTCATCTTTCTCTGAGCTCCAACTGAGTCAAAAGTCCAATGTGAAACCAAGTGAGTGAACTGAGCTGAGCTGGAGATTGAGTTTGAGCCTGAGAGAAACGGCTAACGGGCAGAGAGATACAAGAGATCGGACGGTGGAGAACAGTTGTTGTTCACGTGGATGAGCAACAGCAGCAGAACAGTGATTTGTGGGGTTGTTTTTCTTCACAAAAGGAGAAATACAAAATCAAAAACCACTCCAGATTACTCATCTTCTTTCATTAAAATTATAACATTTTATTATATCAATGAATTAATCATAAGATTATCAAGTATTATTTTATATAAAATTATTATAAAATATTAATTATAATTTAAGTTATGTATTATAATTCTAAATTAATAACGTAATTTTTTTATATTGTTATGATGAATAACGGATTTTTTCAAAATATATTAAATAATACAATAAAAATATAATATTATAATTTTAAAAAAATAATAATTAATTAACATAATATTATTACACTTTCTATGTAGCCGTTGAATTTTCTTCTTCTTCTTTTTTTCCTCTCAGAAAATTACTGTTTTTTCCCATACTTATATATCTTTCTTACCTGAAAATCTGGTTCAGGTTTTCGTTGACACTTTACAGTTTTTGTACGGTAATTCCAAGTGATCGGACCCTATTATCGATATAGTCTAAGATTTGAACATTGAGGAGTCTGATCTAAGTCAAACTTACTCCTAGATTTCTCTTCTAATTTGTTTTCATAAATACATTTCTTCGTTTCACATCTTCCAAAGATATGTTCTTTCCATTAGACAATCCTCGAAAACAAGAATATATCTAAAATATGCAAGAGCATATAACATAAAAAGGCAAGTCTAAATCTGATGCAGATTAAATCATTTTGTAATGTAGGGATGATCTTTTCTTTTTTAGATTTAGACTCATCTTAATGTAAACTACCATTGATATGACTTGACAATTTTTCTTTAACAAAAAAGATTAAGGATTAATTATCTCATGAAACAAATCACAGTTCACTTCCGCACACATGACCAGTCTAAAAGTTTCACCTATCCTGTAAATTGTAGCAGTAGTTGGGAAAATAAATTCTTGTGGATTTGGGTAAAAGGATGCAAGCAACACAACAAAGAGGACAAAAAAGATTTAGGATTAATTAGATCCATCATTCGTTTTTAAAATAAATATAATATTAATTTTTTATAAAAAAATTTATGATAATTTATAATATATTTTATTTAAAAAAATTTATCTAAAAAATATATAATTAATTAAATTTAGTTATAATATATTATTATCTTCTCTCATAATTGTTAGCGTAAATCTCATTATCATTAAAAAATATCATTTCTTCAATAATTTTTATAAAAATTTAATATACATATATATATATAATCAAATGGTGATCAATTTATGATATTTATCCGGGAGGAAGGGATAAGTAATACTAATAAAGTACTGTATATAACACACAAGGGACATGAAATGAAACCTTCTGCCTCCTAGGCTCCAACGGTCACATTATTTGAGTTACAAAATTGTTTCAAGTGCAACAAATCGAACCGTGGGCAACAATTTGAACCGTGCTACCTTGTGTGCGCGAGTTTGGTTGGATCAGTTATCTCCATGTCTCAACGTCGATGGGTATTTGAAATGATAAATTAAGATAAAATAATTATATAATATTATCTTCATCTCATAATTCTTACAACAATTATTTATTTTATATTATTTTATATGAATGAATATAAGTCTTCTTTTCATATTAATTTACGTCTGATTGTCCCGTAATATATATTAGGTTGAAGTATGTGATTTATACAATTATTGATATTTCACTATAAATTTTGGGTTGGGATCGTTATTACATGCGTGTCAAATTTTACATCGATATGTATGTCAGGTAAAAATGTTGTAATAATTTTGGGACAAAAGTATTATAAAAGTATAACATAAATGTGAATAATTACATTCATTTAGAATTAGTTGCAACATGAAGACGTGATACGTTAATTAATGAAAGTGTTGATTTTTTTTTTTAAATCAATCATAATGTGCATAAGATTAAAAATTTACTGAAAGAGAAAAGATTACAAGTAAATTAAAATAGCATAATAAAAAATATTGTATATATATTGAAACGAAAGGAATATTATAATTTCGTTTAATGTATATGTTAAGAAATCACAAACGAAAATCATAATCAAAACAAAACCCAATGATTTACTACACATAAATATATAAAATATGATTATAAATAATCCTCACGGTGCGTAGACTGATGGAAGTACTCATGATGGCAAAATCGATGGGAAAGTAAAGAAACACGAGAACCGTCCATGAACCAAACAAGCAAAATTTTCCGGTCCAAAAACCACATCGCCTGGGGCGCTAAAAAAGCAGCACATTATAGGCTGCGAAGCAAGTAACCGTTGCGACCTTTCTTGAACAGGATTTGTTCTATAGACTGTACATCCTTTTTCTCCTTTCAAGGAGACAAAAAACCAAGTCTAGTTGATGTTAACGATAACACGCGACCCTTCCCTTCCGCTCAAATTCTTTTGAAAGCATGGAACTTTGAGGCAACAACTGAAACACATCTAGTTCATCAACTAAACCTTCAATAGTCGAACACTGACAAACACAATTTATTTTTTTGCTGCAATCATGATACAATCTTCTCATGAAGAAGTAGAAATTAACTTATTTCACTCTACTTCATTTCATAAGTTCGTCGTGAATGAGTGCATTGCTAGTTATTTCCCGACCAGACGACTTCAACCCTTGTTCTTGATTCTGTAAATAGAGTAACAGGAGAGGAACTCACGTTAGAGCATATATGATGATCTATCAATGTATGAACGCATCTCATTATGACTCACAAATATGCTTCGAGGAAGAAATCGACTTACTTGTCACAATCGATATCAGGGGTGATTGCAAAACCCAATTGGACCTGACAAATCTCTGGAAGTAGTTTCGCTCTGTCGGCCTTCACTCCAACAGAAGGCGCGGCCTTCTTAAAGCACTTGCACGTCGCCTTCTTATCTTCCTTGCTAGCAACAAGACCTTGTAAGCGGTGGCACGCCGAGCAACAAAAGGGGTTTGGCCATCCAGGAATCCCGCCTTTCAAGTAGTTGATGCAAGGCGCTATGAATGCCACTGCTTCTTGGCATGGGATCGCTTCTGTGTTGTGAACGGTGCCCATGATTATGACCAATGCAGCTAAGAACAGAGAAAGCTTGACCTTGAACATAATCTTAGTTTCCATTGTAATATGCTCAAAAGAGTGGAACTGTGAAACTGGTATTAGATGCTCTTCTGGTGTGACTCTGAACTCAACCCATACTCTTGCTATTTATACCACTTGCGCATCCAACTTTCGCTTGCCAGTTGGCGATGAACTTAGCCCATCAAGCGAGATGCTTCGAGTACTTAATGTTGAGGCATGTGATGAGTTGAATGGTTACCCACAGACTATGAAAAAAATAGAGGAGTAGTTTATATATATGTAAATAACTTATAACATATTAGTATAGGTTTTTTGGTTAAAGATGGGTCCAATTCACGTATGTATGTTATTCAGGTCCAGTTTGTGTGTTGGATTTTTCTCTTGGACTCTGTCCTTGAATGCCTACACTTAAAGCCTTCTCGACATTGTATTAGAGCAGTTTGTGACAAGAGGTATCCTAACCAAACAGAGCCTCAAACGTGTATTGAAGTTGTTTCGACATCAAACAAATCGATCTTTGTTAATGTAACTGGTGTAGTGATCATTTTTGTCATTGTAGGCAACATGGTCAATAGGTGATGCATGAACCTCATTTTTATTGTAGTGGGAAACATGATGAGCGTGTGTGCTGAGACAAGATTCCTCACCCGTCCATTTTCTAGGTGATCACATGTTTTGGTTAACATTGGATTCCTAGGTCACATTTTTTTTTTTTTTTTTAAATTTGGGTTCCTAGGTCACATTTTTTGTTAAAATTGGATTCCTAGGTCACACTCTTTGAGATGATTAACCAAGGGATGATTATTTGTGATTTTGTGAACCAAGGACCTGCTTCATGTGCTCTCTTGGCTCTTTTCCTTGTCACTTTTTTTTTTTTTTTTTTTTGAAAGTGCCTAGTCACATTTTTTGTTAGCATAAGATTCCTCTTCACGAGGGTGTAAATTATATCATGACACAACATACGCTGCCATATAGATGAGAATACATTTTATAGTGTATAAAATATATTTGTATTAATATAATCGGGAAACAAGTTTTTTGTTGTTCATAATATGGATCAAGTTACTTACATCCGTCCTCCAAAATCCTTGCTGCGGTTTGTTGGTTATTATTTGGTAAGTATTGGATCAATATTCCATGCTTATGCCAAGAGTTACTATGTGATTAATTAAGCTTTTGGCTTCCATGCAAAAGCTCTAATTAGTGAGGGGAAAATACGACTTATTACATCGTCAAAGAAGCAACTTAGCCGAATTCTCGAGCTTATATTGCTTTTAAGTTGTACCATATGGTACATTATGCTCTAAGGCACCTTTTTACCAAATGCTCGTGACATCAAATCACATAGGACTAGTACCCTCCATTGTACAATATGCTTTATATACATCATGTTAGTATGTACATGGCTGATTTAAAATCAGCTAATAAGACTAATTTTTTTAAGGAAAGTTTTCATGGAAGTAGTTGATTTTAATCCGTCTTTATTCCAGTTTTAACAAATATATTTTTGAACATTGACTTGGTTAACGTCTTGACACATTAATAACTGGGTGCTTCCGTTCGATAGTTTGAGGCAATAACTAAAACACATTTTGGTCACTTGTTAAAATTTAATATCCGAGAAAATCCCAGAATAATAATTCAGCATTCAACACATAATCGATCAACTCACAAACACAATCGATAATAAACAAATATGAAAAACGATATTAAATTTACGTGAGAAAAAATTTCAAAGAGAAGAAAAACCCAAGGGAAGAAAAAACTCACTAATTAAAGAGTCAGATTATAATGATTTTTCTTTTGAGATCGTTTTTATTCTTGTGTATCGCTCTTGAAACCCTAATTTTCACTTTATATTTTTTTACATAATAATAATAATAATAATAAATATATATATATATATAGGTCAAAAGTCATTGTCAAAAAATAATAATCTCCAACATTTACTTCATGATCCGCACAAGAGCAAATCACTAGGGAAGCTCCGTGTCACAGCCTGATTATTCTATCCCATTCTTTGATCTGAAGTACTTCAAATACAACCTATTTGATAACAATCTAGACATATATATAGATTCTAATTTTTTCACATCTTCGTCGATGAGATCTCGGTTAGAACCTGATACTTGACCTATGATACAAACCTCAATCTGATTGTGGGTATAGTCTTACTTGATTGTACTTTGTCAAATGTTGAAATTATTCTTCTCATTAAATGACTCAATCTTAAATTTATCCGTGTTCATCATGATCTCAACTTCAAAAAACCAATAAAAATTCTAACTTTCAAAATATTCTTTTCGAATTAACTAAAAAACCTCATATCCAATTTTTCCCAAAAAAAACACCAATTTTATTCCAAAACCATCCAAATATTCTCAAAACCACCCGTACTCCTGGCTCTTCCACGGACTGGGCGTAGGTCGTCGCCGGAGCTGCGGTCGTCGGGACTGGCGTGCCGTCGATGGGAACTTCTTCGGATATCAGTGGAAAGAGGCTGGTGCGCGGGTCGTCATCGGGACTAACGTGCGGCGGCGGACTCCAGATCCTGGCGGCGGTGGCGTGAAGATCTGTCGCGGCGAGGACGGTCTTCGAGTCCGGTCTTCGGAACTACGGATGGGATGCTGGGTGTGTGGGGGAGGCGGAGGAGTTTCTGACCGCGGCTCGGGCTGACCTGTTCGCTGGCTGTCGTCGGGACGACGCGTGAGAAGTTTGTTGCAACCGCGTTCTCTGACAGCTAATTGAATCTCAAGCTGATTAACTCGATTCTCATATCATCACTTGTGATAATCTCAAAATTATAATCGATCGAAAGAAAAAACTCAGTCAGATTATAATGATTTTTTTTATTAGATTGTTTTTATTTTTGTGTGTCGTTATTGAAACCAATGAGGGGGTTAAAAATCAATGTCAAAAAATAACATCATCAAATTGAACACTACTCAGATCATAAATAGTTGAAGAGTCATGAACAAAATTTATTTCTCGCCGCTTCAAGATACATCGATTCATAGAACATGAAAATTTATTTCTATCTTCTTGCTCTCATAATTTCAGCCCAACTAAGAACATTGCTTGCGAATATCACCCGACCAGAAGACTTCATTCCTCATCGTTCGAGACTCTGCATATAGAATGAACAGAAGAGTTAGGACTAATGTTAAGCATATATGATGATCAATTCAACCATAACATCAGTAATTGCTTCTGTTATATGAACTGAACCTTATATGTATGATCATAATTCATAACTGTCGCAAGGGAGAAAGCGACTTACTTGGTACAATCGAGGCCAGGGGTGATTGGAACATTAGCCTCGAGATGGCAAAGCTTAGGAAGAGCTTTCGCCTTGTCGTCCTTTATACCGAGGCCAGGCCCAGCCTTCATAAAGCACGTACATGCTGCCATCTTATCTTCTTTAGTCTTAAGAAGCAACTGTAAGTGATAAAACGAGGAGCAGCACAAATGGCACGGCGACTCAGGAGGACCGCCTTTCAAGTACGTAATGCAAGGCGTAAGGAACGGCAGCACTGCTTCGCACCGGATTGCAGATTCAGCATTACAAACAGTGCCCGTGATCGCGAGCAATGCCACTAGGAAAGCAGAGAGCTTGATCAGCTTGGTTGCCATAGTATGTTTGCTAGGCGTGGTTAGTAATGTACTGATATTGAGTGATGTACTCATGTTATGACCTTGCTATTTATAATAACTTGGTCATATGTGTGTATACTAGGGACAAATAAGAAACCAATGCTTTAAATTTTTGTGATAAAAGGAGATTTATTTCATGTTGATCTCCAAGGTATAAAATTGGATAATTCTATCCTTTAAATTTTTGTGATAAAAGGAGATCTATTTCATGTTGATCTCCAAGGTATAAAATTGGATAATGCTATTCTTTAAATTTTTGTGATAAAAGGAGATCTATTTCATGTTGATCTCCAAGGTATAAAATTGGATAATGCTTTGAGGATTTATGTGAAAATTAACCTTAATCAATCCATCTTGATAAAGATGAAATATGAAATGTTTGAGAAATCAACTCTAAAATATTACTAAAATGTTAAAAACATAAGTTTCATTTCTAAAACCAATTAAAAAAAAAAAAACAACACATAATTGAATGCTATCCTTTAAATTTTTGTGATAAAAGGAGATCTATTTCATGTTGATCTCCAAGGTATAAAATTGGATAATGCTTTGAGGATTTATGTGAAAATTAACCTTAATCAATCCATCTTGATAAAGATGAAATATGAAATGTTAGAGAAATCAACTCTAAAATGTTATTAAAATGTTTAAAATATAAGTTTCATTTTTAAAACCAATTGAAAAAAAACAACACATAATTGAACTATATATAGATAGTTGTCAATTTTTTTTCCCACAACTTCAATGTGTATGAAACTATTTTTGGATTTGTATGTGGACACTTTGAATGGTGATGTGACGAAATATATGATTTCCTAATGTTTTCAGAAATGTCGAATTCCTAAACTTATAATTGAAAAAAGAAGGAACAATTAATCACCGAAAGAGTTCTATTCCTAATACATATTTAGTTTTCTTGACCGTAAGACCCTTCTTCCAATATCTATTTATACTCACGAATAGAGGGCAACTCACAACACCACAATTGCAGAATTATACAGTACAATGGAGCCAAGAGACGATCAAACGCAAAATTAAACTCACATCATCCAACAGATCAGTGAAAACCCGAACTTGGGCAGTCATCAAATTGGCCTCGGTTCACGAAACATTGAAGAAATCACCAAGACATCAAACTCAATACAAGAAAGAACTACACTATGATATTTTTCACATAACTAGAAAAACCGAACCATGTCGACATCCAACGTTTACCCACTTCATTCATGCTTAGTATGAGTAAAACATCCAAGAAACTATGAGTATAAACCAGATCCCATCTTCAGATACAGAAAACATACACCATTCCCATCACAATTGCATGCATTTGTGAGCCCAGTGGCTAACGATACATGATATACTCATTCATCTCTGATAAAAGTCTGGTGTTCGACTATCCAGAACACATCAACCTGCGAGGATCATATACCAGGATCACATGATCGTGTCTTTCTCTGTCAGGCAGCAGGCTTCATTGCATTGTATAGCTAAGCAGAATCTTGAATCCATATAGCATGTTCTGCAACAACATCAAAACTACAGCTTCTGCTATTGAGCGCCATCAATATTTTTCTTCCGGCGGGCACCTGTTCAAGAGCACAAAGCAAACACATAAATAAGACTGAAACAGCATGAATGGATGCAAACCAAAAGGGCATATCTTCCGTGTGCCATGAGCCCATGATACTTCCCACCACAATGAAAAAACCATCCATACCAAATTCTCTTTCTCAGATTCCGCTATGAGCAGGCCTTTGAAACTGGTACATAGTTTTAGTTTTGGCATTCTACTATACTAAATAGAAAAGGAAGTTCATCTCTTTCCTTTGGTATGAAAATGAGAGAATAAATGGGATCTGATATGAATCTCGCTGAATGTGGTCAAATAGCCAAAAACAAATTGATACTTGGCAATGAAGCCTCATGCAGATACAATGATATGATTAAACCAAAAAAACATAGAAAAAAGAACATTCATTTAGCTTACTAAATCTATCCCTTTTACCATACAAAGAATTCAACCAACTGTCACGACAAGTACTTCGAAAATACTGTAGCAGCTAAGTATAGCAAAAATTATCATAATTGCACTACACTGCAGTTTAGCCAAATGAGAGGAATAGACTAACCAACGATGCCAAAAGGGAAGTGGAGTCCTCGTTGCAAGAACGAACAGTGCAAGCACTAGGATCCCGAAGAATACACTGATGATATCTGGCGAGGAAAACAATCTCTTTGAAATGCATGCCTTCTGTATCAGACACCTAACTAATTCTCTCTTTCAAATGTTGGTACTAGCAAATAAGGAATATTCAAGCTTGTGACTATGAGACAAATTTGGTCTAATTATTTCATAATCATAAAGGTCAAGTGCTTCACATGATAACAGTAATACACGCAGATTTTCCACAACAATAACATGAGTAGCTTATAAGCATCTTTATCGCTATCATGGAGACTTCAGAGTTCAGGTCCATTCCAGGTGGATAACAAACTAAAAATGTACAACGCTATAGTTCAGTGCCTCGTATCTATATTAATTAAAATCACAGTAATTAACTCCAAATGTGTCCCATCTGAAAATTACATTTCCATCCTTTGATAGTATATGAGCATCATGCTACCCATTTGATTTCCTGATCTCACAAAAATTAAAAAGGGATTGCCTCGAGACCGAGATGAAATAAGCTTATCGGGCAGAAATTGAAAATTCTTGGAAATGATTAATGAACTCTTCTGTAACATCATAAACTGTCGACTCTTCTGTAACATCATAGACAATACATGGATAAACATGAACGGATGAAGTTTACCTTATCCATGTTGATAAATCTCAATGAAACCGAAACCATTGAAGTTTTAAAACATAAGAAGCTCCGACTTTTTTTTTTCCCTGATGCAAAGTCTCATTCTAGGAAGCACGTTTTTAATTTCTTAAAGTTCAGGCCAACATTGCCCCTGACAAATTATGCTTAGTGCAATTTCGATAGTAAAACAAACATCAGCTGGATAGTACTCTTCTCAGACACTTCATTTCTTGATACCATATAGTACACTTCAAATTAAATAGCATAACCTTTATCTAATTGCTAAATTGGAAGTCCATTAACTAGTTTGACTCCATCAAGTCCTTTCATCGAACCATAGAACTATAAAGACAGAATACTGCACTTAGCAGGGAAAGCAGCTTTTTCATTTTTAGAAACTTCAAATATTAGAAATACACTTGACGTTCAGTAGCTGTGCTCGTGAGAATCCGGTCCAAGTCTAACGCCAAGACAGTTTCCAGTTCCTCTATATCCAATCAATCCTGGTAGGCTGAAATTAACACCATAACATCAACAGTGTCCAATGCATCTCATGAAAGCAAATTAATAGTGATCGATGAGTTATAACAGAATCAAAGTACATATCAACACAAAATCCAAAGTACATATCAACACAAAATCCGAAGTACAAGCACGTTTTAGACAAGAGAAACAGTGGCCAAAGGGAACTTGTGACAATCTTTTACGCGTTATATGAAGCATGCCAGGCATCCACAAAATGCATAGCAGATTAAAAGTAAAAGTTAAGGATCGTGAAGAGAACATCTTACCTGCGGATGTCTTGGTCCAGAGGACCTGAGCATCAATAGAAGTAAGGTCTTTATTATCAAGCCGCTTCCAGGTTTTAATCGACTTAACAGGCCCCCAAGTACCCTTTGGTGTTTTCTCCAAACTAGCAACGACCACTCTTGCCCTTCTTGACCATCCAGCTTTTCCATATGCATGGTATCCAAAACCACCAGCATAGCACAAATATATGCCTGTTAGCTCGCCACAAAAGTCATTTAAATGATCATGGCCTGTAAACACAGCTTTAGCATCTCCTGTTTCAATAAGTGTAGTGAAAAAGCCAGAGTTTATAGCAGGTGAGCTGATTCCCTCCTGCTTTACGCCAGTGAAATTTGACTTGTCAAAACTCTTATATTCAGGCAAAGGGATATGGAAGTACACGAGCCCAGGAGCAGCTCCTTTTTGAGGTTCTGGTTTAGCCATGTATGCGCCCTGCGATAGAAATGCTTATTAAGGATAATGAAGTTACACTTTGAAACAAGCAGTAAGAAAGGTTTTGTTATAATATATTCGAAACAAAAAGTGAAAGCAAAATAGGTACCTTCAGCTTCCTAGCAGTCTGCTGATACCAATTCTGTTGGGAGGACTTTATCCAACCATACCCAGGGATCGAAGGAACTTTCGAGTAATCACCGCTATCGAGAAAATATAGATTTAAAACAGACTTGTTCTGGAAACCAGAACCCTGGACCCCGGCAATTTCAAGATTGTAATTTCCAAAACCATCAATTACACCTACGTCGGGAGGATTCAAAAGCGACAAGGTGTTCTTCATTCCAACAATGTGTTTCATAACTCCTTCCCTCGACAGTGCACCCTCTTGATCATGGTTTCCAAGAACAGCAACCCATGGGATATTGGATTGCACCACTGGGGCAAAACAAGCGTCTAGAGATTTTGCCGCATCAGTGGAATCATAGCCATATATGTTATCACCTGCAACATCAGGATCAACATATTCTGGTTACCGCGTACAGGAAATCAGATATTTTGACAGAAGAGGGTGATCTTGGAACAATATACACTGAAGCATTGGAGATAATCAAGGGTCAGCACATCAGCTAGGAGTTCTGATACAGAAAAAAGTTACTGCAGAACAACAAAAAACAAGACTTATTTGGAAGCATAAATGCTTTTCTTTTAATGAAGTTGATGGAAGTTTTCTGAGTCATATTTGGAACTACCCTTTCATTAAGATTCGTGAGAAGAACAAAAATATAGATGATCCGCTCTAATTCTCAACTCTCCAGTTAACCATTACACTCTTCCAAACGAAAAATTTGGGTGAAGAATCTATTATCCCATATAAAATCACTCTTCCACTCCAAATAAGAGGTAAAACCCCTAAAATCAACTGACAATGGTGTATGTTTTCCCATATCGATCGTGATAAAAGAAAAAGAATAGAATATATATGTGAACAACATAAAATCCATTAGTTTAGGCTTTTGGGTGAAAAATTTCTGCTACTCAAGCCAGATTCGGGTGTTGCTTACTCCCTTGGGCTTTCTCTTGAATCGTAACCAGTGATATCAAAGTCTATGATTTGTTGGGAATTTGTTGGGAAAGTGCAAGCCTATTTGGTTAAAGTAGCAAAATAATTCTTTAACACATATATATATATATATCAGTGTGCCTGGTCAAATTATTGCTTATACAATGACGGGAGTACTAATTTTGATTTCGAAGGTATTGTATGTGCTCATAAGGGCAAAGCCCCAATACGTCAAGTCGCATTTGAAATACCCTCAATAGCAACAAATAATCATATTCTCAAATTTAACTCCTCCATCCACACAATAAACCAAACCAATTTAAAACTATACATGCACTTTAATATTTTGGGTCAACTATTCTCAACATGCCATCTCTTACGGATGCCTCTTTTTGAGCTTGAAGCTATATGAGTGGCATGGAGTGTAGGGCTATTGGGCCTATTGATTCTAATACCATACTCAAAATCAATTGACAATGAAAAAAAGTGACCCAAAATCTACAAATGCTCTTGTAATATTTTCGTCATACACGATTTGGCTAAACTATTCTCAACAAATACAATTACCAGTGAAGACGATGAGATCGGGCTTCTCGGCCTGGATCATCCTCTCCGTAAACGCCGTCGTATTCAAATCCGAACAGTCCTTCATCTGATTCGGAAGCACGTTCAAACACTTCGTCGATTTCCCGTTGGCGTAGTGCATATCGGCCACCTGAAGTATCTTGAACTCCCCGCTCGTCCCAAACCTCAACTGCTTCGCCTCCGCCCCCCCACACACAGAAGCTATCGACGCCGCCGCCAAGAACAGCAACGCCGGCCATGGAAAAGGACTCGAAGGGATTGGCATTTTTTTGTTGGGGTGAGCTATGTGAGAAGTGAGTGAGGAGACATGAGTGGTGGTGATTTATAGGGGTGGAGAGGGGAAGGGGTGGTGGTGGAGACTGGAGAGGTGGTGGCGTCAATGGTTTGTGCTCCGGCGTGAGGGGAGTAATATGCTGAGGGGATATTTGGGGACTGTTCTGTTCACACTCTTTTGGCTATGTCTGAAAATGATTTTAACTTCATTGGTCCTGATTTTAATTGCAACGAGGAGGCCCGTTTCTGTGCTAACAGAAGTTCTGGTCTTTGAAGTAAATGCTTTAATATCCTCGTAGTTGAACATACACGAGAAAAATAGATTTATAATTAGACATAAATAAATATATTTATAATAAAATTAATGGAATTGGAAATAAAAGGTTGAAATTAAAATTGATTATTTTATTTATAAATAATACAAAAATGAGTCTCAAATGTTGATTTTTTAATTAAAAAATATAACTATAAATAAACTTATTTATAATTAATCATAAATCCATCGAGCCCAATATATATGGTACGCCTCCACTCAAAACTACAATATGGAGATGGCACATATTGTTCATTTCAGAGAAAAATATTTTAGGATGTATCTTTTTCAAAATATTACTCAAAATATATAATCCCAAAAAATAATTTCTATTTAATATAATTTGTATTTTTTCAAAATAAACGACTCCTTCATGTAACCAAAATTCTTCAATTCATCAAATCTTAACCAAAACTCATCAAATTTATTTCTAATCACTCCCATTTGATCTTACATATATAAATCAATCGATTTTCATTCACAAAACATCTCAAATCTTTCAATTTCATCTAAAATTCGGGTTCGATCGTTTTGAAAACACTAACTATAAAATCATTGTTTCTTAATTGTTTTCAATGATTGAAGACTCTAGTCTATTTGTTTGGGTTAGAGAAATTTAATTTTAGAAATGAGTTTGGTTGATTTTTTATTTTTGCTGTTTTTTCTGTGTTCTGAATTCGTTGGATTTGAATTATCGCACTATTTTGTTTTTAAACTGTACGTCAGTGTTTAGTTCTTGATTTCTTTTTTAAAATCTAAACAAAAAAAAATCATGTTGGGTGCTACATAATAATGTTTTCAATTTTATGGATATAAATTTTTGTTTTAATTGATTTTTTATGGTTTTTGGATTTTTTATATTTGAATTTACGTACTGTTTTGTTTTGATGTCCTATTTGAAATAGTGTAATGTAACAGTGCGTCTGCGTTTGTTTTTTTTTTTTTTTAAAAAAATTATGTTTGGTACCATGTGATAATGTTTTCAATTTTATGGATATCATGTTATAAATTTTTGTTTTTGTTAATATTTTGTAGTTTTTCGTTTTGATTTTTTGATTTGTTGGATTTGAACTAGCGTGATATTTTCTTTTGTTCTGACGCACTGTTTGAAACAACAGTGCGTCACAATCTCAAATAGTTCGTCTATACTTAACTAGGTATAATTATAATTTTTTGGAATGAAAGAATATGAAATTAACTAGATGAGTAGTTTATGAAACAACATTGTTGTGGTCTATAAGGTACTTTTGGCTAGCGACAAACTGCATTGGAAAACTTGTTAACAATCAAGATAGCGTGGTTGCTACTATTTTTTAACATGTTCCATCAATTTTCTGTTGTAAGTCAATTATGAAACATAACCAAAAAAGTCAATTATGAACATATGATAACAATATTCCTATTTAATCTGGTTTTGGGGTTGGTGTGTCGGAGACAAACCTCATTAATCATCCCATTAGCAATAACTAAGCGGCATTAAAACAAAGTTGAAAACGAGTTAATGTTTACAGGACTTAGTGTCGCTGTTAAATTTTCAGAAGATCAAATTAAAGATGAGTTTGCGTTATTTAAGATAACGAGCCGACTCTTGATTGAAGAATAGGCACATCATCACATTCTAGTGACCACACTCGATTGATTAAGTCTTTCTTCCATAAACACAAATTTTTTGAAACAACATCAGATGACATGTGACTAAGATCCACCAGCAAGCAGCATATTATCTGTAATTTGTGAGTTGTGAAACAGATTTCAAATCCAACGCATACAAATTAATACAGGGTGTATAATCTCGAAAAGCTGAGCCTGCAGCTTTTGTGATTCAGCTAGAAAATTCTCCATCACATAATTCGTGTGTTCTTGGTCAGTTGTCAATCCGTGACTTTTCAAGTGGGTAATTTTTGGCTTAGCAAAAATATTCGAAGTACCCTCTGGCAGATGTAGTTCATCACTATAAGCCATGAAATAAAATCGGAATGGTATATGTTAGAACTTACAATCTTTGTGGCGAACAACGAGCAAAGCAGCCGACATGTAAATTATAAGCTACTTGTTTCATTTTTTGATAATAAAAGCTTAACATGTTAGTAGCATATTTGTCATTGACAAACTCGAAGTTCAAACATAGGTTTTACTTTATAGTAAAATAGTCCAAATATATTGTTTTTTTCATAATGGAATAAGACTATGTTTTATATACTATATAAAAAATAAGTATCAATATATTGTACATTTCGTTAAGAGTATCTTGACATATTTTATTTTAGTTATTTTCATTATTGTCATTTTTTATCGACGTTATAATCACATGATATTGCCCGTCTTTCTTCCAATACTACATTATAACAGTGTTGTAATTGTGTCTCAAACCCTAAACTGAAATCATTCACTAGAATCATCATATTCAAGATAAAAGTATAAAACAACATCGATCGAATTTAAAAAAAAAAAAGCATAAACATCTTTAAAATATTTAACCTGAGATCCTTTTTAAACATGAGAAATGCACTGATTTCTTATGAAGATATCGAGATTGAGTGTATTTTTAAACTCGGTTGTCTATCACATCCATGGCTAGAATGTCATTTTCCCAACCGTTAGAAAAAGTATACCAGGAACTATTCGTCGTTTGCATCTCATTTCATCAAACAGTATCCAGTCGAGTTAACACTTCAACCCAAACCCCTCAAACATGCCCGGTTTCAACCCGGGCCAGCGAGTCCACCACGCCACCGACCCAACCCGAACCGGGACGGTCCACTACACAGGCCCGATCCAGGGCCACGCCGGGGACTGGGTCGGGGTCGGGGTCGACTGGGACAACGAGGCCGGGAAACAGGACGGGTGGGTGAACAGAGTCCGATACTTTCAGGCAAAAGGGCAGAAGTCGGGATCGTTTGTGAGGGATGGGAGCTTGAGTGGTGGAGTTGGGGTTGTTGAGGCGGTATCGCGGTGAGACGAAGAAGGAAGACGAAGATATGGGACGTGGAATTGAATGTACGGAAGTCGGAACTGATGGCAGAGCGATTGAATGTTTTCGTAGTAATGGACAGTGAGATGTTGAGAATAGATTGGGTAGGACGAAAATATTACAAGAGGATATGTAGATTTTGGGCCACTCTATCCATTATGAATTGGTTTTGAGTTTGAACCCTAGATTCAATATCGTATCAGTCACCCAAATACGCTTCAAGCCCGAAAGAAAAAATATTGCTTAAGTGCATTTATGGATCATAGGGCATTCCACTTATTGGCAATTAGTTTTGGGTTTAATATGTGTTGAGATTTGAGAATATGATAACCACGTTAGAATTTGAGAGCTCACAATGTATAAGATCTTGGGTTACTTCACTCATTGTCAATTGGGCTTTGAGTTAGAACTATGGGGTTTAATAATGTGGTTTTGATGTTATTGAGTGATTGATAGGAAATTGGTGGATGGAATCGTAAATGTAGTGTTAAGATTCTAATTATAGTTGTATGTTTTTTGCGAGTTTTTGAGCATCAGCTTGATGTTTGGTGGGGGTGGTTTATGAACATAGTATCGTAGTAGATATGGTATTAGTCTAGACCACGAGCTTCGAATGTTGTTTTACTGGTTGTTGAATTGGTTCTTGGTGTGTGTCTTGGTGTGTGTCTGTGTGGTAGGAATGTGCATTGTTTATGATTGAGGTCCATGTGGGACATTTGTGAAGAGTGATAAGATGCCAAATATTAGTGTGAGTCTTTTGTCATCAATTTGAGCTTTTGATGGAGCGGATTTCTGTAACATTTGAGATTATTGGTAGATTGTGTTCTAGGATTGGTTGGTGGTTGGGTAGTTGATCTTGATTGTGATGGTGTTGTAGAATTGTGAAGTGGGTGAAAGGTATTTGGGTTTATCAGGCGGTGGTAGTTTTGCTTAGCTAGCTATCAAGTGGATAACAATACGGGATTCATGGGTACATTGTGTTCCGAAGAAATCTGCTGGGTTATTTTATGAGTTGGTGCAGGAACTTGAGATTATTTTTTTGGGGATGTTTATGGTTGAGTTACTTTATCTTATTTTTTTTTTTAACTTCATGTATGTGATATTTCTTATGATCTCTTGCTCTCTAAGTTTCTCTTTATTAATCTCAAACTGCTGTTGCTTCATTATTTATCGGAGCTTTACATTTGTACTGGTTTCCTATGAACTTAATACTTTGTTTGAACCAAATCATTGCACTTTATATGCCAGATGAAATGTCTCTCTTTTTGATAAGAAGCAAAAGGGTATCTGTTTGAGTTTATCGGTAAAGATAACATTCTAGACAAATTAAGTTGGCATGATGAACTTGACATTGCTTCTCTAGCTTATTTCGGCATTGGTTCCACAAGTACAATGAGCATGTTGTTTGATGTAAGGATGATGTGGAATGGTGAAAATATAGTTCAGAGTGGAGGTGGAACCATTGCTTATGCAGCTCTAAAAGTGGGTAATGATTGTGGGAATTATGGTTTTGTTGTGTTCTAGGCTTCATCCTGTAATTTTCAATTATTAGGTAGCTCTCAAGTCAGGGGAGTTTTTCCTCAATCTCTTGCTTTGAAGATTTCTCTTTATGTTTGAAATTAAGTTATTGTGCTTTATCTGCCAGATGAAATGTTTGTCCTTTCGGCGAGCAACAATAGGGTATCTGTTCAGTTGGTTGGGAAAGATAAAATCCAAGACAAGTTAAGCAAGTTTGATGAACTAGAACGTGTCTCTCTGGCTTATCTTGGTGTTAGCTCTGCTGGACCACCAAATGAAATCAGCAAGATTGTGCCAAGTAAGTTGTCAGGATGCACTTTTGCTTGATCAACGTATTGTTTGTTGGTGTTTAGTGTTACCCAGTTTTGTGTGTTTTTCGTCTTTATCGTTGTCTTCAAAATGTGTTGAATTTGAGCTGACCACTTAAGAATCTTTTAAAGTCGGATGTTTTCGACTAAAGATCTGTGCTCTCTAGCAAAGATGGTAGACTAAGCTCAGATAAGGACGTGTAAGTTTTACGATCCCTGTAGTGAGTGATAGAATACAAGGATGGAGTTCTCCTTCTCTCATTTCCCTTCTTCCCTTGGCTTTCTTTAGGTTCTCCACCTTCGCCCATGTGTTGCATAGTTGATGGAGATGATCAGAAGCAGCTGATTAGAAGTACAAGGATAGATTGTAGTGGATTGAGCTGCTAGCTTGGCATTGAAGGTCAAAAAGTTATGTAACCTCACTTTTGTGGGAAAACCTTTGGAATATCGAGAAGACTAATATGTTAAGGATGTCAATGAAACAAATTTAGAATAGATACAATGCTAAACCAAACTGTCAAGGGAAGACAGTGCAGCATATGTAGCATCAACTCCAACACGTGACAAGAGATACGCTACAACATTACACGACGATAGCAGAAAGCCTTATGACGAGAGAAGTCTATGAATTGTCAGTGCTTCATAGAATTAAGCCTTGTGAGTTATGAAGAGAGGAGGGCAATATCAGCAAGGGGCATTGATATTCAAACATGTAATAATGGTACTCCATATTTTTCAAGCATTAATATAAGTAACAAACTTCACCCGGTCGGACCTATTTTTGTCAAAGTTCTGGATGAAGTGCAATTGAGGGAGAAATTTGAAATTAGTTCCCTTTTCAGCTGCAGTTTGAAACTGAAAATTTCTCCCTTTTGAGCTACAGTTGAAACTGAAACATGGTTTATGTTATGATTATCCAGTGCCATCGCTTGTGCCATATGTTGCTTTCATTATTTCTATTTAATTGAGATTTCTGTTTTGCAGATCTAAAGGAGCTTGACTTAACTGGAAATTTGCTTTCAGATTGGAAAGTATGCTCCCTTCTACTATCGTGAATCATATTTGTGACTGTTCCCTCTCAATGTTATTTCGGAGAAGCATAACCTATGTGAATTGTATAGTCTTGGATTTCGTTCTTTGCCGACCCTTATGCATGCCTTGTTCAGTTTATAACATATAACATTCTACACATTAATGTACCCAAAATGACATAGTATGAAAACCTCGGGATCGATACCTTTGAAATTCACATTTGCAAACCCCTCGCCAACATGAGGAGTACCTGCAGAAAAACTCTGATCAGTGGTAAAAAGTTAAAAAACAAGATAAAAGGGTAATGCCTACAATATGTGTCCTGTTTGTAATTCTACTATGTATCCACCCAAATC
Organism: Drosera capensis; assembly: GCA_001925005.1. Lineage (NCBI taxonomy): Eukaryota > Viridiplantae > Streptophyta > Magnoliopsida > Caryophyllales > Droseraceae > Drosera > Drosera capensis. Next base: position 32,282 of record LIEC01012568.1, on the reverse strand, counting down.
AAGACAAAAGGTGCAAGTTCTGCACTAGACGACATATTTGCTTACAATTTGTTGAAAACTTCATAGATGACTTTCAGACACTGGTGATTTGAACCAGGACCAGTTGGTTCGCCATAAAGTGGTGTTCTAGATGTGAAATGAGGGAGGATAGTTCCCTTTCGAGAGCAAGGAAAACACGGTGTTGGTCTCTCCAAAAATTCTTCGCCATTGCTACTAAAGGTTTACCATCACTATCCTCTTCTCTGGAATTTTCCAATCAATCACATCTAAGTTAGATTTTAATGTGACATTTAGATACTAAAAAAACCAAAGTCAAGATCTCCTAACATAGATTGTAATGCAGCATAGACATCGTATCCGAGGATGGTCATCTATGTATAATTATCACTCTAACATCTGAAGTTGATGTGATGGTATTCATCGTTAAACACCTTTTCTGCTGCCACTACATACACAAAACAGCTTCATAACTCTGTTTTGTTACTGCATCAATCTTGGAAACAATGGAGCTTCTTTCTTGATTTTGGTTCAGGATGTTGGTGCCATCTGCGAAGAATTGCCAGCTCTCGCTGCTTTGAACTTGTCCAATAATTTAATGTCAAGTGATGTACTTTCTCTTTTACCTCTGAAGAACCTCTCTGTTTTGGTCCTTAATTACACTTGCATAAAATGGGCACAGGTGAGTCATTGTTCTAGGCCTATTCCATGAATATTGTTTTGGTTCAGTTCTGTTGGAGAAAATGACCTATTTCATGATTTTTTGCAGATTGAGTCTTTGAAAGGTTCATTAGTGGCAATCAAAGAGTTGCATTTGATGGGTAACCAAATAAGTGAAATAACAGTATGTTGTTTTCAATTTTTTCACTTCTCTTTCATCCACCCTTTTCCAGTTTTTTGCTATATTCTTTTAACATTTTTTCCTGAATGCTGGTCATTTAATATAAATGTTAAATCTGAGAGGTAACCACTGGTCTTTGGTGCAGCTTATACTGAAATCAGAGCGAAATATCTCATTTTCTGTTATTTTAGGTAACTTGGTGTCTTCTATCCGTCTTTAACATATCATAGAAAACTATAGGTATTTATTTTTTTGTGTATCGAGGAAACTTATTTGTGTGTGTGTGTGTGTGTCTAATGCTTCAAAATGTCTCAGGACGCTTAGTATCGACCGTGTCCTACTTTCAAGTTGTTCTATCTGGATTCTGATTCTGTGCTTGTCTCTATATGAACAGTCTGTCAAGAAACCCTTATCAAGATTCATTTCTGATTCATCATTCTAATTGGAGAGATATATCAATTGAGGATTCAATGAGAATTCTATTTTCCCTTGCTTTCTTCGAATTTCTGGTTTTAGTCTAGGTACATTGGCATAATTTTCCTCTTTCCTGTTTTTTCTGCTGGTTGTCTGTTCCTTCATTTCCTAACATCATTTACTTGGTGATGCTATTGACCTCTTCAATGAAATACTATGTTCTCTTGCAGCCCGCATCTTCGAACATTGTTCAAGGCTTTGATTCTCTGTGTTTTGAATTTGGAAGAGAACTGCATATCTGTGTGGGATGAAATTTTGAAAGGTACAAAATTAATTGGCAATGTTGGGCTATGTTTGACGTAGTAGTAATAAAAAAAATCGTCTTCAAAATATTACCAATGCACTTGCGTAATTTTCGATTTTCATTCATCGAGAAAGACAACCATGGTAGAAACTCAGGGTTTTCCTTCTTTTTTCTTCTTAATATTTATGCTTTTTTCCTGCATCCGTGAGGTGTGAAAGAGAGTACACTGCAAAATTTTATATCGTTGGAAGTCTTCGCAATCTACTGAAATTTTGATGTTTATTCAGCTTGGAGCAGCTGCATCTGAACGAGAATAGTTTACACTCTGTGTTTTATCCTTGCAATAAATGGACCAACAAATCATTGGATCGAATCCCATTCAAACAATTGTCCTGCCTTCTTCTTGGTAATTCTCAAAACGATGCATACCCTTGAAATAATTCGGCAGGTGAATCATGAGATCGAGCCCATACCAAGAATTGCAGTTACCTTCATGTGTAGCTGATATGCTTTATGCCATCCTACATCATACTTGCGTGTCTCATATTTCAGGTGCTAATAGGATTGCGGTTCTGGACTCTGTGGATGCACTAAATTCCTTTCCTAGACTCACGGTACGCAATGGACTATGATCCTTCTGCTGCAGTCATTGTCTGCGTTCAATGTAAGTTGACTACATTGTCCCTCTTGTTGCTGATAGCTCTGTGTTCTTGGTACTAATCATCCTTCTACGACATTCAAATGTGGTAAAAAAAAACTAGATATAGCATAGTGGGTAGGAAGCTTCCTGACAACTTGATTGTGTTGCTGCATGTGTTGAATTAGCAGACTCTAACTCCAACCATGGTAGTAGTGGCACTTGATATATTGAACTGTATCCAGTCAAATTTTAAGTTCCCTTTACTTGCTGGTTTTTGTTTTGTTTTGTTTTCGGGAGTTTGCTTACCTACTACCATGCCTATTTTATGTCTTTTGAAGGACATCAGGCTCTCCGAAAATCCAATTTCTGATCCTGGAAAGGGTGGCATCTCTAGATTTGCTTTGATTGCTCGATTAGCCAAAATTAAAGTGCTAAATGGAAGTGAGGTGAAATTTAAAGAATTTTGGACTTAGTATTAGTTATGGCTTGATAAAAAATGTGATTTTCTTCTGTTTGTGAACATGTAGGTGACTCTGCGTGAGAGAAAGGAGTCTGAGATTAGGTATGCTTTTGCTTCTTGATAATACAACAGACCTTTATTTGCTCTGTCTATTGAGCATGCAACTCCATCTGGATGCTTTTCATCGTATTTCTCAGAAAAATCACCCTTTATACATTCTTCATTTATCCTCTTCCATTGTCTTTCACGCTTTCTGTCTCCTGCCCAGAGGACGAATTTTTATGCTACTACTCTACTTAAATTAGCTAGAAGTTGGAACAACGCAAGCCATACTTTGTATGCTTTTTTTACTGTATTGTTGTGTTACAAGCTTTCCTGGTTGAGCCACACTGAATTTAATCTAGTAAGGAGGTCGCTCATCAAAGATTTCATGCAGGTATGTTCGCATGGTTATGCCCAGGTTGAGTGATGGTGAAGATATAGCCAAGCACCCTCGGTAATACTGCTCTCTCTTGAGAAGATTTGAGAGTTAATTGACTTTGATGTATATTTAAAGATACCAACATTGTCTGATGTTTTCTGCACTGCCTCAAATACCATGTGATTTGTCTACTACTGAATATGGTTGAGTAATTTTTTTATTTTTGTTTGTTTCCATATGTTGGGATGCTTTCTTATGTTTGAATACCTGTGTTTTATGTACTTCGATTGTGCTATGAATATCTTCCTGTTGAGATACAAATGATAAAATGGGCTGACCGATATCAATTCGGATTTTTGGTATAACTGGTTATACGACACTTCCAATCATCTATATTATCTTACCTAGTTACTTATATGATTCTACTTATTGACATTTTTTCCCTTTTTTTCTTATGGGCCAACATTGCAGGTTTCATGAACTCAAAAGACTGCATGGTATATAAGACCAGAGGCCCAGTAACAGTGCCGAAGGCCCGAAGACACTGTCCGCTGGACTTCTTAGTATGTATATCTTTGATTAAAAATTTATTCATGGCTATGCTATGCCTATCCATCCTTCTAAAGAAGGTATAGGGCTAGGTGCTATACACTCCCAAAACATCCTGCCACACGAAGTAATGAGTGTGTAACCATCTATGGGGTTCAACCTTGAACTTAGTTGAAGCATGGATTGTTTACTAATTCCAGGAATCTCTTTCGTGTTCTCTACATTATCCTTTGGTTGCTACGTGTTGTCTTTCGCCATCCAGGTATATGGAGGTGGCTTGACCTCCAGGACCACCTAATGCCTTTTTTGCCTGCCCATTGTGCTATCCTCTGCTTACCCATCCTACCTGATGCATTCTGCAGCTATTACACGTAAATGTGTGGGGGCATCCATAGGAGAAAAGCCGCCATTGACAAAAAAAAAAAAATATACCTGCCAGCACTTCGGTAATTGCTTCATCATCCTTCTCAAAAGTTTCTTATTTTAAATTTTTTTGTGTGCCAAGGAGCCCTAGCTTTAGCTCTTGTGGTTGCTAATTAGCTAAATTTGTCCATGGCATGAACCTATGATACCCGTGATACTATGGCTCAAGAGCTTAAGAGCTTGTAGTGCTTATGGTCTTAAAATGTTGCTTGTAACTTGTCTTTCTTATATCAGTTTCTTTTGGTTTTTGTCAAGGTTGGCAAGCTTAAGATTCTATGTCAGAGCTTCTTCAAACTGAAATCCACCAAGTTGAAGCTGTTCCTCCAAGAGGTACATTTTCATTTATGTTGGCTAGGCAAAGAAGTGAAGGGTGCTGTTGGATAAAGCCCTTATTTGAACTGCCAATACGTTTTTTTTTTCGTTCTCCATATTGAATCACTAATCCTATCTTCCAAGGAAAACAATCTCAAGCATTCAGTCTCGAGAAGAGCATATATGTTGTGGCAACTAATATCCTTGGATTTGAGAGTTGTCTTGAGTTTTAAAGATGGGTCAGATAATAATTGGAAGGTTGATCTCATCGAAATTTTGGAGGGATATGCTTGGTGTGTTGGTTAGGCAATCCTATGAAAGGCTTCTGGTTTTACACAGAGTTTCTCAGATATGCTTCTCTCTCTGTGGAGTGAGAGCACCTCTCTGCGGAGTTAGACAGGACCATTGCGATAAAATTGCCCTACTGATAAGGGCTTCTGGAGCATGGCCGGTGAGGCCAGTCGCTTAATTTGGTCACCTCTGGCACAGGGCCAGACCACCCGATCCTATGTAAGCAATGGGAACAGCAATTCTGGTTCTCGGACACAGCACGGTCCTATCCTGGTCTTATCCACACCTATTAAAAAGGAAAGCTTAGAAATAATAGTTTTCCTGTCACCGTTCTAGAACCCACGACCACTGATTTTAGATAGATATTGGGCATGTATGTAGCTTGGATCAATGGATCAGGAAGAGATCTTTCAAGCACATGCACAGAAGTGATTGCTTGTAGCGTTTTCTTTCAAGCTAACAGATTCCTGCTGTTGTGGTAGATAATCCTTGTTCACTTCTACCTCTTATCTCTGCAGGAGGGTCCTTTGCTAGCAGATGTGGCAAATAGCAATAATACAACTATTCTCGTGGATGAAGAAAGTTAAGAGTCATCGATGGTTAACGGGCATGCCCATATCCAGCGTGAAGGCCAGTCAACTTCAGAAACCCGCTTGTATGATTTGTGCAAAGGTACTTGCTTCAGCTGATGTACGATTTTGGTTGGGATTGCCTGGCGATTTACATCGTGTGGTTAATCAATCGATTTGTCCAGGTGATATTGCCATTCTTTTCATGTATTCGTTCTTAAAAATAATGGCTATTATATCAAACTGATTTGTGATGTCGTCGAAATTTCAGATCTTGTCTCTGTCGATCTTCCAGTATCGCACATGCATGACATCTGAAAAATGCGGCGAAGAATGTCACTGCCGTTAGGAATTGGTTACCGAACTGAAATAAACTGCCTTGACGGGATACAAAAAGCAATGAACCTACAGGTAAGAAAGAATATAGTTTGCCAAGCAATACCTGACGCGATCAAACAAGAAAACAGTTATCAATTTATATTGCACACAGCAAATTAAGCACTTCAACAGCTGATATACAAAAGGATTCTCTCTAATGTTTTGTCTTTAATCACTCGCAGAAATATTGGATGTTTGACATGTTAAAGATGCATTTTCCTGTACATCTTAGAGAAATATGATATCTATTTTATTTTGTTTACTTTAAAGCCGTCATTTTCACTTAGTCATAGCATATAGATAACGCTTTTAATTTGTGACATGCATGCAAGTCAGTCGACTATCGTTTATTGCTTAGTAAGCTAAGAGGTTCTCTGAATCTCTGTGTATACTAGCAACTTGGTTTCTGACCTTTTTCCCTTTCCAACTAAAGAATCCTAGGGATCTTTGAGGGTATTTCACTGTAACATAGATTTTCAATACATGACACATAATTTTTTTCAGTATATGCCATGCGTCTGAAGCAAAAGTAGATTACTATACTAATTCAGGCACATATTACATATGTTGAAAGCTCAGGCGTCATGTATTAAAATTAAGCGTAATGAGATATGGTAAAGGAAATCTAGTATTAGCAACACATTCTTAATTATTATAATCACATTCGCATTGCCATTAGAGAAGTTATACCAAAAAAAAAAAAAAAAACTTCTAAACTTTTCTTAAAAAAGTCATATAGATACGTGGCCTTTATATTTGAGGAAAGGGCAAACGACCTAATATTTTGCTTGCTAGGATGAAGAAGTCTTTTGATTCATAGGAAAGGCTATCAAATTAGATTTTGATTTCTTGACGAGACATTGTGATAAATAAATGGAGCTTTATCCCAAGAATGTCTCCTCTCTCCAAATTTAAGTTCTACTCCTTCCCACGAAAAAAAAAAAAAAAAACCGGTTATGGATTGATTTGTATATGTATCGATGTAAAATTTGATACGTATATAACGATGATTAAATATAGATTTTTATAAATTTATCGTGAAACATGAATGATTATGTAAGTTACGTACTTCAACCTAATACATGTTGCAGGACGATAAAACGTGATTAGATATGAAAACGAGATTTATATTTATGCATATAAAATAATATAAAATATATATGTGTTAGTATTTTTTTTGGAAAGAAAGAAGTTTCATGAACGACACAGATGACTTAAGAGATTCTAATGGCTTCATTAATTATCTACAATATAGGTGGTTGACATTCAAATATATAATATTTATTCTCATACTACTTGATTCATTATAAAGTCTAGCGATACTTTTGTGAAAGAAGCGAAGTCAAAAGGTCGATCTTCTATCAGAGTTACATTTTACCGGAATATATATTTATATATAAAAGATATTTTCTTATATATATATATATAGGGGGAATGAATGGATATACATAGAGTCATAGGTCAGTTAAATTTAAGGAGTGAGATGCTTTATTCTTTTCAGAGGATAAGAAGCTGTGATTCCGTTGCGTAGGTTGCTTAGGCATATGACTATTTGAAGACGTAGTTTCAGCGACATGATATATATATATATATATATATTAAAAAAAAAACACTGCCTAAATGTTAGCCGTACGTTTTTCAGTTTTTCATGCAAAGTTTGATGAGATTTAACTCAATACATTTTGGATAATCCACATTTTTTTAGCAGGTGGATGCAGATACCAAGTCAAATACATAGAGATACTTGTAAAAAATTTACTTCATTTTTTGGGCTAAAAGTCAAATTAAAATTTAATGCATCTTCTGTTGGATAACGACACAAGAAGAATAGCGTAATCCCATGGCTACCTATTCTCTAGTTTGCCCATCAATTTAATGACAACTTGATATTAATTTCTCCTATTAGCAAGGCAAATTGGGTAGTATAACATAAACCAAATTGTTTGGTAACTCTTATAAGTTGCAAATTCAATTTATGGACATGATTTAAGATCATAAGTATCATTATTTTTAACTTTCAAGGTTTCGTACACTGCTAGGCGCATGGGCAGCGCCTCATGGCCAAAGTTTCTGGCAAATGTTAGGTTCACCCTGGGTTAACTTTCTTGGCGCAGTTAAATAATTCAGATATACTTTGTATAAATGGACAACTTCGAAATTTTGATCGCCCAAAAGTACTCTCCAGTACCTATTGATCGAACAGATTCATGACAAATAGTTTTGAAGAGAGTTCTTATCGAATCACGATTTTTTTTCCATATCTAGATACCGTCGCGTTGTAGGGATACGTCTATATATAGTTTAAGCAGCATGACTAAAACTTTTATCTTTTCCTATAAAGTCAATATAACAAAAAGATTTAATCCTAGAAGAATTTTTTTTTGGATCCCCTGTTGTGGCTGTCCAACAGCAGAGGAGATCCATTGATTGAAAAAACACAAGAGTAAAAATTGTTTCTTTTTGATTAGGCGATGGTGTAATATTCATCATTGGATTGTCAACAAGAGATTTGTTGTCTTAAATCCAACAAAAGACAACCCCAATCCGAAGAAAAAATGTTAAATGAATCATGAATTCATCTTTCAGATCTCAAATATTTTGTCAAATTATATAGGACTATGTCTAGGTTCCCTTGCCTATGATGTCATAATTATATGCACCCATAATTCTATAGTCTACTACAGTATATATCTTCGCTATATAAATATTGAAATCGTACGCCTTTTTTTTAATGTTGAGATGAGTAACCTTGTAACGTTTGTCGATTTTAGGCAAGATCTAACCTAGCATAAATCCTGCAAATCGAATACTATTAGATTTCCAGGTTTCATTTCAAGAAAGTCGCGATAACCTTTACCATCGTCATTGTTTGTAAACCCGAAATGGATAGTCAGTCCATGACGCGAGGAAAGCTGGACGAAGGAATCTAACATCATTTTGTGAGTTCGCATCGAATATAAAGTTCATAAGTTATATTATACTTATGATTCTCTATCATCAATTATTCAATATGAAAAATTGGTCAACAAGATCCCAATTCTATAACCCATTTGTAGCATCTAATTCCCCTTTCGGCAACTGTAGCACCATCACAATCTAAATTGGTTTACAATACCAAAAATTCTGAAAGATGTTTTTATCCGAATAATAATTTCTTCACAAGGGAACTAGTTGCCTAACACTTGAATTCTGACTATGAACTATAGTTATATTCAGATAACTTATCTTAGAAAATCTATTAGTACTACAATGAAATAATCCTTTTCTTCTATGCATTTCCCCCTGAATTATGTTTTCCCTTAATTGGAGCATTCATTTCTTGAGTCGTCGAGCTCAGAATTAGAAAAATATTCACATAGGGACAATAATATTTGAACTCGATATCTTATCTTATGGGCGCTAACTCTCTAAACTGACACCAGCATTAGTAATAATGAATTCATTCTAGCGGTGTGATGATGTGATATTGTTGTTGTTTTTTATTTTTTATTTCATATATTTATGAAAATAAATGTTTGTTTTTTATTTTTATTTTTTAAACAAATAAACTGAAGTAAAAATAAAAAACCAGAAAAATGGTTTTTTAGTTTGTGTTCCTTATCTGATTCGAGTACAATATTTAAGATTTTCTTACGAAACATCATTTTATTTTATAGTATTTTTTGTGTTATTGATTTGATTTTTACCTTTTAAAACGATAACAAATAACCTATCACGGAAAGATTTGATTCCAAATAGTTCCGTGTCCGGTTTTCAGGATTCGAAGCTTGTCTCATGTGGTCACTCACTCTTCTATTTAACAACCATCAAACCCCTTCATTTTCTCTATACACTCTTCTCTGTTTTCCTTCATCGCCATTCTTCTGCCATTCTAAACAGAGGAGAAACCAGAGAGGGAGAGACTCTCACTGTTGTTCTTGTTGTATTTGTCATTCAATCCTAAGTGTCGCCATGTCGCTGCTGTCAGACCTCATCAACCTCGACCTCTCGGATACCACCGAGAAGGTCATTGCTGAGTACATATGGTATGATCTTTTTCCTCATATGGAAACACAAGAAACTCTGGTTTATGTGTGTTTCCCTTGAACAGTGATTGAAAATATAAGACTTGAAAATATAAAACTGTGTACATCTCGTCCGGTCTAGACCATATCAATCGATGGGTTACACAGGTTATTGTGTTGTCGTTGTAGCTGATGATTTCCTTGCTTGGTTTTATTCATTTTGAGGTTTGAGTATCAGGTTCAGAAGTCCCAGGATCTAGATGAATCTAGCGCGCGCGCACACACACACATATATATAGTTCATGAGTCACCTTTTGTATCGTTGGGAGCGGAACTATGTTTCTATACACATTAACTCTATAGCCTTGACCCTTTTGGTTAAAATATTCATTTCTGGTTCGAGCTGGGAAGAACTGAGAGAGGTCGAAGCTCTTCAGGTGCTTGTTTTCTTGATGTACAATACTTGAACTTGGAACCGGCACCACGAGAAACATGGCCTTGGGTTTATTATTCGCAGGGTTTTATGCGGATTTTAGTGATGGATGTTTGAGCTTTTCTATGGAAAGATGTGCCCATAAGCTAAAGAGCCTTTTCATGGGGAGATTGATTACTAGATTAAGCGTAACCGTTGACCTTTAATCTTGGTTTCAATTTGGAAAGTTTATTCATCGGATTCTGTAATAATCGTATTCCATAAACCCGGAAAATCATAGCAAAGTATCATTCCAAACACCTCATATATCAGATAGTAGTTATGAAAAATATCTGGAAACGGTTTTTTGGTGTTCATGACAAAGATAAGAATGCGGAATATCTAGGTGGTTGTTGTTGGGGTTTAATTAGTGCTTCAGGGTTTTGGTCAATGTGAATCATGTCTAATGAAATGTGCTTGTGGCTGCAGGATCGGTGGATCTGGCTTGGATTTGAGGAGCAAAGCAAGGGTAAAATCGCAATGCTTTTCGATAGAGTACCCTGAAGTTTCGATGGTTTTGTGTTGATTCTACTGATCACATGCTAACTATTGATGTTTCTTTGGTTAATTCAGACTCTAAATGGACCTGTATCTGATCCCTCTAAGCTCCCCAAGTGGAACTATGATGGTTCAAGCACTGGTCAAGCTCCTGGAAAAGACAGCGAAGTCATTCTCTAGTACGTTCTTTTTCCTAACGCGTTCATTGTTTCAACGTGATCTGTTGGATTTGCTTGTACGGTTAGAGGAATTATGGATAGGAAGGGCGGAAGACATTGATTGATTACCTTTTATTCCTGGTTTGTTGAAGCTTAAAGTAATTTGAGGATAGCATTCTCCTAGTGTTTCAGAATAATAACCAAGCACATTATACTTGATTAGTTAAAAGAAATTAGTTCAAGGGCCACACGTTCCTGAACGGTCTAGCATTAGTTCGAGCTTTTGATAAAGTTGATGCTGACAGCAAGGTCATGACAGTATATATTCCCGTGAGGATGATAGAGTTATCATGCAGCTTTACTATGCAGAACGATGATAGTTACAGTAAAAGATTACTTTTCTTTTCATTCAATTTGTCCTTTTGCCTTTGATGCCCATATTTGGTTTCTTTCTTTGGCCGTTTTCTACTCAATGTCATGGAATTCACGAGGAGAATGCTCATCTTCCGGATTCCGTGGTACGATAAGTTCATGGAATATGATCAATGTGTTTGCTGTGTTGGCAAGGAAACAATTATTTTCTGTTTGAACTTTGTAGAGGTCTTTCAAGTCATGGAAACGAGAAAGTCCCTAAATGATCGGAACTCTTTGATATCTATGAGTGATCAGATCAACTTTCTATGTTTGAGCTGCGCACGTTGATGGTTCGTTTAATTTGTCCGCATTGACCCCTTTATGGATGAAGTTCTAATGGAGCATCTTTTTTCTGTTTTCATCGTACAGCCCACAGGCAATTTTTAGAGATCCATTCAGGAGGGGCAAACACATTCTTGTAAGTACTTTTTGCATCCAGTTTTCTCTCTGTGATATTTAAACATCTCCGGTCTCTATTATTAAAAGATGACAATATTTTTAAACTTTATCATCAGTTTGTGTTTTTATAGAGTTAATTCCTCAACATAATATCAGAGCAAATCTGATAATGAGGCCACGAGTTAAGAATCTTGTATGATCTATTGGTTTTGTTATTCTTAAATTTGTGTCGAGGACTGTATTTATTCAAGATACTATAGCAGATAGATATTTCCATACATGAGCTGTGAGATCTAGGATTATAAATGTTGTGAACATTTGACTTTGTATCTCGTTGAACCTATTGCTAGGTGATAATAACTGTCTAGGAGAGGTACTACGCTATAAGCTGAATATTTGGTAACATCGTGATTCCTATATCTCCAACAGGTCATCTGCGATACTTACACTCCCCAAGGGGAGCCTATCCCGACTAACAAGAGGGCGAATGCTGCTAAGATCTTCAGCCATCCCGACGTCGTTAAAGAGGAGCCATGGTATGTTCTTCGCTTGTCCGTGGTTCCAATGGCGTTATTTGTCTATATTTCGGAGTTATATTAACTTTATCGTGTGAGCAGGTTTGGAATTGAACAGGAGTATACCTTGCTCCAGAAAGATGTCAAATGGCCTATTGGCTGGCCCATCGGCGGCTTCCCTGGACCTCAGGTGATTAGACTCAACTGGAACATCCAATAAAATGTTCTCTTTGAAATTCTGATTCTGATTCTGTTCGATGCTCGTAATAGGAGAAATATGTGTTCGAGGGAAAAGGGAGAATATTAACCATATGCTAATTGCTGCGCTACTTGGCAATATTCTTGTATAATTGCGTGGAAGGAGAATATGATGCAAAGTGAGAATGAAAGTGATGTAAATAAATTTTCATGCTTGTGTTGGCATTCCAGCAACTCGCAGAAATTGATCAATTGATAAAACCATACGGGAAATGAATGAATAATGAGTGTTGTTTTGATAGCAAACTGCTACTAGATGATCTTTCTCGCAAATACGAAGATTCCAATTTTTAGTGAGAACTTTTTGCTAAAGATTGAAGAAATCACTGAAGTTGTGTTGTGACTTCCTGTTATCCTGCTTCTTTTTCTTTTTGGCTTTGCTGTTTTGTGAGTTCCAGTGTTGGACTCCTGTAAGTTAAATAACACTTGTCTCCTATGGCAAACCAGGGGCCATACTACTGTGGAATAGGTGCTGATAAGGCATTTGCACGAGACGTCGTGGATGCTCATTACAAGGCGTGCTTGTATTCAGGAGTGAACATTGGTGGAATCAATGGAGAAGTTATGCCCGGACAGGTACCTCAAACACATTCCAATTAGGCTTTACATGGCCCTCTTATGTTTTCGACAGGAAATCTTTGCTCTATATGGCTAAACATGTGTGTTTTCATCTTCTTCTTTTTCTGTAGTGGGAATTCCAAGTTGGCCCTTCTGTTGGAATCTCTGCTGGAGATGAGCTTTGGATTGCTCGCTATATTCTCGAGGTAATGAATATTCAGTTCTCCATTTCCATCACATGAATGTTGCTTTGCCTGGCCACTTCAGGGAGAAATTACTGAACTTATGTTTGGTGTTGACAGAGGATTACTGAGATCGCCGGGGTGGTGCTTTCCTTCGATCCAAAGCCCATTGAGGTCAAGTTCTTAGTATTGCTTTAGTTCTCTTCTAAATGTAGGAATTATTTCCCAAATCTGTATCTGACTTCTCTATGTCAACAGGGTGACTGGAACGGCGCTGGTGCTCACACTAACTACAGGTAACACATGACTATAAGTATTCTTGAGTGTCATGAGCGACAACGCCTGCTTCTGAGTAATGACAAAACACCCATATATAGTTATCTGGTTATTTAAGCTCTTTCGTTTATATACACAAAACATCATATCAAAATGTGCTCTAGAATTATATGTCAATGAAACTCATGCAAACATTAGTGTCCTGTATACCGATGAGCGCTTATCACAGAATGTCGTGGGCAACATCATGGGGTTAAAGCTGAATGATGCTATTGATTGTTTCAGTACCAAGTCCATGAGGGCACCAGGAGGCTATGAAGTGATCAAGAAGGCTATTGACAAGCTCGGACTGAGGCACAAGGAACACATTGCTGCATATGGTGAAGGAAACGAACGACGTCTCACTGGCCGCCATGAAACTGCCAACATCGACACTTTCCTATGGGTAAGCATATGAATAATATTGCACAGTGCTGTTATTTTTCACGAACTCATACGTCAATCATGGCTTTTCTAATTGCATTACTTGTTTTCCTTATCAGGGAGTTGCAAACCGCGGTGCATCAATCCGTGTTGGCAGAGACACTGAGAAGGAAGGCAAAGGATACTTCGAGGACAGGAGGCCGGCTTCCAACATGGACCCTTATGTTGTCACTTCCATGATTGCCGAGACCACTCTCCTATGGAAACCTTGAGTCGGGCTTAACTCCTGAACTGATATCATGAAGCACTGATTCAGAGCATTTCCTTAGGACCAGATCCTCATCGTCGGAGACATCTTCTGTTTTTACAATCAAAGCCTCTTCGCCTATTCCCGGCTTTCATGTTTGGGCCTTACGCAGGCGGACGTCCTGGATATGTGGCGCGCTTTACTCCTTGTGCTTAATTTCCTGTTGTATGAGTTCACATCTACTTTGATGCACCAATAATAAACAACTTCAGAGCCTGCTAGTGTCTGCTAGTGCTCAATTTATCCAGTTCAATCTTTTATTTTTTGCCTGGATCTTTGTCTCCTATAAATGGGTACATTTGCCGACAGTATGGCCTGGATAGAAATCGCCATAGGAACTATCCAAAAGCACATATTTATCCTTAAATGTTATAAAAACATTGATTTCGCCTTCTTTGGTAATTTTGGTTATATGTTACCCAAACTTCAAAGTTTTGCATGGAAAAAATACCACGGTCAAAACGTTGTGTTAGTAAAATAGAAATGAAATGCAAGGATTATGATACTCCATCCCTTGAAATACTGTATGATGTAAAAACAACAGACTAACATTGCCAAACCCTACTCTCTTATTGTGTCTTCCATCTCAAACCCCTTTGAGAAATCAATCTCATGGAATTGATGAATTTATGCTATTCGGAGAAGTTGAAATTAGAGAACGAATCGACTTCATCTCGAGCTCTTCGACTTCAATCCAGTCTTACAAGGAGCGAGCTAGTGAGATCATTTGTATTGAATGTTCATTGAGTTTCTTGATGACATTGTGAGTTCGATACCCTTTTCTGCTGCTTGTGTTGTTGATTGAGACTGCGCTTAAAATTTGGTCCCTCGAATTGACTTAATAGCTAACATGACCGCAAAGACTTGCGAATTCCGGCTGCAGTTGAAATCAGCGATGGATCAATGTTGCAGAGGCTTCGCAAAGCTCGAAGACACCCTAAATCTCTTCCATCAACTCACTTCCATCCATCGTCGACTTCAACATATTATTGGCTGCTTGAACATTTGCTCGCACAACATCCTCATCAATTGCTATTGCCACATGAAATACCCTGATTTCGGCTTCTCCATTTTTTGGAAAAAAATGATGCAGTCTCAAACTGCAGAGTGCGAACAAAACATAAATATTTTAGAGCTGACAACATGTACAGCATACAGCATTAACCCAGATGTCCAATACTTGAAAACTGCATCAATTTCACAACTGATCACCAACAGCTATCGAAATAAATCAAGGTAATGACTAGGCCAATGGCCAATGCGATATCTTACAAACAAAAAGCAAAAGCTTGACCAACAAAGAAAGAAAAGAAGAATACCTCTGCCTCAGAATTTCCAAGCTTTCTCTCTTGATCAGCTTTCAGCATTGTCAAACTAGCTAAACGAAGCATTTTCGCATTAAACCAAAAAAAAAGTATTCATTGAAATTATATACCGAAGGAGATGCAATCGCTGCTAACTAAATATATCCAAGCAGATCATTATGTTTCCTTCATCAGATTTTCAAGGAGACGCCATATGTAATCGAAAGTGACTGCCCACAGATTTCATCCGATTCAACCTATTTGACCTCTACTTCCGATGAAAGCTGAAGATGTTCCAGTTGGAGAGGGAGTGTCACAGTATTAGAATATTGGATTAGTTTTTTTGATAAAGAAAAATAGGTACGATTCTTAGCTACCTTTCTATGGATCTTTAGTATTTTTTCTTTATTTGTTCTAACTAGACATAACCACAGGATAGGGATGGTATACTTTAGGGTCACGATAGTATACCATTACACAAAGCATACTAAGTCCAAATGAAATCATGGAATTTTAAGTAGAAAATGGAAGTCTCAGAAACCTGAACATGGCCTTCAGGAAGTAAGGATCTTTGCGCTTCAAGACACCAGATTTGTATTCAGCAAAGTTGACAACAACCGCATGAATAGTCAAATTTTTATTATTACAGTCACTTCTTTATACTAACTAATCCTTTTTGGCTGAATGTAAAGACTTACCTTTCTAACAGTACTTGGGCATCACTTAACTTTCCTGCCGACTGCAAGGTAGTAGCAAGGCTTTCGGCAGCAATAACAGTCTCGGGAGAACTCCAACTCTGCGTTACACTTGCAATTAGGAAACGATCAACAAGAAAAAAAAAAAAACGAAAAACAAAAGGATCATGAAAATACTGCTTAAGATAAAAATGAGAAACTTGCCCTTACAAAACATACTTAACTTTCATCGAACATAATATATCTGATCCAAAATCAGAATAGACTTGGCCAGTCCAAGCAATGACTGGACATAGAATTTGTTAAGAAGAAAGCAGATGACTTACTTGCTTCAGTTTCCATGTGAATGACACTTAGAAAAATAGACTAAATTAGCACATAACTAAATTGTAATAATGGTTTCTTCTATATGTAGCTGTATATACTAGTTGGAGAGAGTAACTTTACACTGAATCAGAGTTGTTCTTCATCTGGAGCTGTACGTCTAGTTAAGTGAGAGGGATTGGGGGATATTATTGGAGATTGGAATCAAGCTGATATTTAAACACGGTTTGATAATTAATCATAGATGTCGGTCATTGTTTAACTTAGTAAACATCTTTTTCATATCCATGAGGGTTTGAGATGATCAATCATGCTGTCACAAAACAACATAAAATCTAATGATGAAAATATATCCAAAAAAAAAAAATCCTTCTTTTTTCTGTGTTTTTATGACGATTTGGATGTATAAACCTATTGTAGATAACGTACAGCAGACGATCG
>LIEC01012568.1:0-15435 GCA_001925005.1 Drosera capensis | reverse complement strand
GTAAAGTGACCACCAATCATCACTTCCTCTTAAACTCCTCCTTCGTCAGATGTCCACGGCGACCGTAGAATTTCGCCGCTGAGCCATCATCACTTTTGTTTCTGGTTAGTCCCTCTCCATTCATTCCATCAATTGCTTTTCAATCTTCAATGAAATCATCGATTCTCAATACCCAATTAGTCGATGGAAGATTCTGAGGTTCTCAATACCCAATTACCCAATTGTTATAGTAGTACTTTAGGTTTATATTGGGATGGTAAGAAATGGAGTTGAGGTGAAGTTTTCAATTGGGGTTAATGCAAAGATTATGTTTGTGGATGAAAATGCGATTCGAACTAGTAAACTCATTTTAGTCCTGATGGAGTAATCAGTAAGGTTATTTTTGAACATACACCAACAACAATAACCAAGGAAGGTATTTCATATTTCTATTATGGACAGGTTTGGGGAGGATGAAGTCGAGATGTAGGAGGCAAGATCAAACTAGTGACCTCAATGTCATGTATGTTTTGATTGAAGAAACTTGTTCAAACAAAAGTTGAGCTAATGGTAGAAATCTCAACAAAAGTTGAACTAATGGTAGAAGTCTCAGAAATGTAAATGTAGTATTTCCCCTCACATCCCACTTTGTTTTTGTGTTAACGCAAGGAAAGACACAAAAATAGTTAGAATGATGATTGTTGGGGCTTGATAATGCTGGAAATTATGAAATCGAGGTTACTAAAGGATGAAAAATCCGATGATACACATGTGGAGATAATAGACTTCAGAGTAATGTTTTCGGGGGATAGAGAGAGCGGTATCGGTATAAGCAGTGGTTAGCACTTGCTAAGGCATTGAGGACATTGCCGTCAAGCATGTGGTTGCTTGATGTTAAGATGCAAATAATATTGTGGACTTCCTATCATTAGTTTGAGATTTTGGTTTCAAAACTTGATTACCTATTGGTCTTTGCCAGTGGCGGTCTAGATCTGCTTATGCTTAAACGGCTGCTTGACACATTTAAAACTGAAGATTTATTTTGTTGAAGCAATCACAATAGAAATGAATCGGTGATGTGGCTATCTTCGTTTGCATTTTGATTTTGATTCTCCATCCAAAACCAACCAAATAGTCTGGGTTTTATTGCTTTTGCTCTCTGTCAGCTGAGTGATGAGCATTGTCACCATTGGTGCTTCCTTAGCATACATATATCTTCAACTCGGTGTCGAATATCAGATCATTATAAGGTAGCAACTCTCATAATGTGTGCTTGACATTAAAACAAATGTGAAGAAGTCGCAGTGGTTGGCAATGGATACATTCCTTGATTAGTTCTCATAGTCATTAGCATCTTACAAATGTTTGCTAATCTCATTGTCTTGATTTATTTCCTGATCAAAATGTTTGTGGCAGCATTCTAGCAGAGTTTATGAAGAAGCTGTATTGCAAAATCCATGGATTCAGATTTGGTGATGCATTGTGGAGGATGTCATTGCAGAAGCGTAAGGTGGCAAGTTGAAGCTCCATCCTGTGTCGTAGCATGGGAGTGTAATTGTTCAGATTGCTATATGAGAGGCAACACTCATTTCATTGTACCCTCTGAAAAGTTTGAACTATTGGGTAACTCGAAAGAATTTCTAACGACCTACACCTTCGGCACTCATACAGCAAAGCATACTTTCTGCAAGGTTTGCGGCATAACATCGTTCTACATGCCGAAGTCCAACCCGGATGGCATTGCAGTGACGTACAAATGTGTGGATCCGGGAACCTTGAGCCATGTTGAAGTGAGAAAGTTCGATGGTAGAAACTGGGATAGCGCTCACGCTCTCACAGGAATAGCTGCATGCTCAAAGTTGCCTGGCTGAGTCAAGGCATTACAATTGGATGCAAGTTTAAAGTTGTATGAGGAATGCACCACATTAATTGTTTCAGGTGATCCCTTGTCGCGATCGTGATTGTTATCTTATGTGTGGAAAAATAGAGGACCTGTAAGATTTTGAAGGATTCAGTCCAATATATATCGCTGTTCTGAATGTGTAACGGGATGGTCAGATCAATGAAAATATTGACATCGATCACTTCTGTATGTGCAGCAGCTTTTGAAGGATAATAAACGCCCTTGACCGCTCTATTATTTTTATTTTTATTTTTGGGCGCCTCCTCTTTTTTGTTAACCTTGTGCTTTCTTGTCTTATCTAGACTGATGAAATTAGCCAAACCTTACATTGATGTGCTCCACAAGGTGTCATAGTTCATAGCGCATCATGATGATTACAACATCAAAGATTTATTATATTTAATTTCTTACCAGAAAGATTATTGCATGAATTTTTGCTGAAACAAATGCGTGATGTTTTTCGGTGTTGCTATTGATTGAGTACATTTGTTCATCGAAACCTATTTTTGTCTCTGGGGTTTTTATGCGTTGTTATCTTCGAACTTTTTCCTTCTATGACTAGCATTGTTGCGATCATTGTAACAATAGTAAGGATCTGTTTGGTGTGTCTACGAAGGAAAATATCAAGGAACTGATGTAAGGATGTCTAAAGGTGCAAACTTTTCTGCTTTGGATGATGCCAAGCTAATTGTGCAGAGCGGATGGCATTTGGTCGTGATGCGTTCTGATTTGGCAGTTCGATGCAAATGCAAACCCAGATCCTTAACCTTTTGGCGACAACCACATGACATCATGTGATGGTGTACTCGGGCAAAGAAATGAAATGAAATGAAATGAGAAATACAGACAATGCAAACAGCGACCATGATCATCACGAACCAGCACGTTGTTCCTGCTTAGTCTCTACTTATCCTGTTTGTATCATTTGGGACTTGAAAGCAGGAGTTATATGTCATCTGTGTTTGCATTGTCTGTACTTCGAAGAAAAAAAAAAAAAAAAAGCTTAATTAACTACATGAAAGACTCTCTCTACTAAGTGAGGCGCGTTTGTGAAGTGAATGGTACGATCATGCATTCATGTCTATGATATTGCTGATTCATGGAATAGTTATCTCAGTAGAAGAATAAGTCGTGCGATTGTTGTTAATCAGGAACCTTTAATCTCATGCATTTCTCACCGTCATGGTTGTAAAATGCTTAATCACCGTTGCTGTTGTGCTTGAGAAGAGAGTGACAATGGCATCATCCTCTCATCATTTTTTAGTTTGCTCACTGCAGATCGGCGTCCGGGTGAAGTTGTTGTCTCCATGGGAAGGCCTCCGTGCTGCGACAAAGCAAATGTCAAGAGAGGCCTCTGGACTCCTGAAGAGGGCGTGAAGATACTTGCTTATGCTGCTAACTATGGAGTAGGAAATTGGACATTAGTTCCAAAGAAAGCCGGTACTCTAGTATGCTACTTCTTATTTTATGTTCTGTTCTTCTGTTATATTTAGTTAAGGTTTTACGCGGTTAATCTGTGTTGCGACAGGACTCAATCGATGTGGCAAGAGCTGCAGGCTTCGTTGGACTAACTATCTGAGGCCGGATCTGAAACATGATAACTTCAGTCCCCAAGAAGAAGAGCCCATCATTCAGCTTCATCACGCTATAGGAAGCAGGTAAGCTCCTTTGTTTGTGAATTGTGACTTTAACCCATGATCACGATATTCTTGGCATCAATTAGGACCAAACTCGGTCTCTCTTTCTTGTATTGCGTCTTTGTCAAAATGGGAAAACCAGTCATTGTTCTCGTGATTCAGGTGGTCGTTGATTGCTAAACAACTTCCTGGAATGACCGATAACGACGTGAGGAACTATTGGAATACTAAGCCAAGGAAGAACCTTGCCGATATCGGATCAATCCCGTCACTCACAAGCCCATCTCACAAATGCTCTCAGACTTTGGCCACACACCAAACGCTCATTTCCAGCGGCTGTATCCAAACCCAGAAAACTCCCTTTACCAACCAATGCTCTCAGATCTAACCTCTCAGCACACATATCCAAACATGCTTGGCAAGATTCCTGTCGTAAATGAGGCTCAGTTTCAAGAGAGTTGCTCGGTAAATTATCACCCAGGTCATGTCGACATCACGAACCAACAATGTCTCTTGGATGAGGTCTCTTCATGTTCATCCTCATCGTCCCCGTGTTCCATTAAGCCCAACCAAGCACTTGCGCCTGATGCAGTGAATATTCCAGCAGCAGCAACATGTGGGTACAATGAGCTTCCACTCAGCACAGAGAACACCTTTGCACCAAACCGTGCTGCTGGGGAATTTACCATGTGAGATTACTATGCTGTGTCTGCTAAAAGTAATGGTGTAAGCAATGGATGGCGCCTTTGAGGCTTCTTTGTCCGCGAATTCATTCATCGAGGCTATCCTGGAGTGTGACATGGAGATGCACATATGAACTGGCCCAACTGTTAACCCAAAAGTCTAAGCTGATGGGTTATGGGTTCCTCATATATATATTCTACTCTTTCTGTTACTTCATGGTCAATGTGAGTAAACCTGCTTACGTATATCCTCAACACTTTTGGCCTTTGATGAGGACTTTGATTGCTAAGCTGAGTCTTAGGCGCACCTTTCATGTTGTTACGTTGAACCTTATTTTCAATTTTCAGTTGTTTTATTAGGAAGACTGACTTCTTAGGCACAAAGAGCGCGAGTAGTTCGCTCATGATCACGTCAGTAATCCAGCTCTCGTCTTATGTTCTGTTCTGTTCTCCGCTTAGTTGCTTTTGCGAACCCTTTTTTGTGTGTAGGGAAAATAACCTTGATAGCCTCTATTTGAAGCCGGAGTTCTGTTACACATTATATGTTGATCCAGAATTTCGATTAACAACTAACATTTCTTTTGTATAAGAAAAGAGCTCTTGGAGATTGTTTTTGGCCATCCAATAGCGATAATCGTGGCTAAGCAGGAGAGATTATAGATTAGCCACAGATGGTGGCTAGTTAGCACTGAAGATCATCACTGGTTAAAATCTGCAGCATGTCATTAGCAAGTTGCATCAATTTTGAACGTCTGAATTATCACGATTCTACATGATTCCGTGACGATTAGAGAAACCGATGCCAGGTTATTCCGGTTAGTTACAAAAAACTAGTAAGACGACAACTGAATAATCAAGAACATAACATCATGGAAACATGAATGAGATATTGTTAGACAAGCATACTCTTGTATCAGTGTCTAGCTCTATAAAACTGGATAAGGACGTTTCTTCCGAGGATAATATAACGTTCTTATCAACTTTGGACAGATTGGATATAAAATAAAATTCATTAATTCGCTGACGATGTACTCCTACTTTTCTAAGCAAATCCTTTTCAAGGGAGATGACATAAGAATTGGTACTGTACAGTCGTTTAGTCGTCTTTATGTTTTTTTGTCAACTTTCATGGAGATTAGGTTCGACAATTTGATTCTGAATTTCATCCGTTTCATAATTCTTATAATATTTATTATTTTAAAATATCTCAAAAATCTTACAACATTTTTATTTTATTTTTATAAATATTTAATCTAAAAAAAATATCAAAATAATTATCATATGTTATAGTAGACCCATTATCTTTTCTTACAATTTTCACTATCACAAAAAAATATTTTTTTTTCATCAAATCTCATAAAATTTCAATAAATATCTAAAAAAATCGAATAAAAAAGGGCTAGTATTTCTATGATGATATTGTAATGTTAAAATCGACATGACCAATTGCATTGGTGCATCTTAAAAAGAAGTCATAAAATGGAAAATTGTCAAACCTCTTTTGTCTGCTTTGTCTCGAAGCTCAATCGATGTCAATGACCCTTCTGTTCCAGTAATAGACACGATACTGAAGTTTGATCAGCTCGATTCTCTCTTAAGTAAGATCTCCAATGTTCGAACATTGACGAAAGAATATTGCTCGAGTGTAGCGGTCACATGGACTGATACGATCAAGAAAGTATATAAATTGTATAGTACTGGTATAAATTAAACCATGTGATACGAATGCTAGTTTATCTTGATTTATGTTTAGATTGCGATACTTAGCTGGAAAAAACAATGATATCTTCGTTACCATACCATATTAGATTCGCTACTGATACTATACCGAAGATTCGCTACTGATACGTACAGCTAAATTTTTGTACTCTAAATTGTCTTGATTAGGTGGCTGACAAGCAGTTTAATTCATCACAATTGCAAGCTGACAATATATTTGTCCTGATCCAGTGTGCCCAGTTGTCCACTGGCGGCGCTTAATTTGACTATTAATTTTAAATGTCAACTAAGAAAATAGGTGTTACTCAAACTAGGATCAACACCTTCGTACGAATGAATTTTTTTTTAAAAAATGTTAATTTATTATCAAATAATATAATACTAAAACTTTGCAACAACAAAAAATGTATATTAGCATTATATGTTTATTATGGTACAAATCCAATTATCAACAACAACAAAAAAGTCTCTATTTTAGTATTATATAGTTTATTATCATAATTAACTCAATATAATTATCTTCAGTACTTCGATAATTTATGGCAATGTTTTGACTCATTTTGATTTGTATTAACTCTTTTGTATGCTTAGTAATAAAGAAATTTTTAAATGATTAATATTATTTCATCATGAAATGAAACATTAAAAAATAACATATATAAATCAATAAAAAAAAATTGATATATATAACCAAATAAAAAATGAACACGTGACGATACCAACAAAAAAGATACCTATATATATTTTTGTTATATATTTACAATGATTAATCCAAGTAGGCATAAGGACTCGAATAGAGGAGAATTCTAGGAGATGAAATGTCTCATACATACTGCTCCTCCCAGTACTTTCTCTATCTCGATAAAATTACAGACACATTATGAGGAGGACAACATTTATCGGTAAGTGTCACATATACGTATGCTGCTCCTTTTCTCCCCTGTGAGGTCAATGTATAAGAAATCACCAACTCACATATCTCCACACTTGGCCATAGACGACTCATTTATACGTCGATTTTATGTACGAGAGATTTTGTTAACCAAATTAGAAATTAAGCAGATCATATTCTTTAGTTTAAGTTTATCTATGGAAAAAAACTGCATCAACTGCTAGTAAAAAAAAATTAAAAAAAATCAAGGAACCACACAAATCAAATATCATTTGTTTTAGAAACAAGTTAGTCTGTACAAAAGAGCAAATATGAAGAGCTTTGTTTTACAACAAATATCATGTAAGAAGTTGAGAATGAAATAAATAATGAAGTTGAGAAGTTTCATATCTAGAAAAGTGAAGGATAGAAGAAATGAAAAATGAAGTTTAAAAATAATTAAAAGAATTTTAATGACATCATAAAGAATTAATGAGGATTTTAAAAAAATTTACATTTATATTATATATTTATAAAGATTGCTAGGAACCACGAAGCCATTGTCGGGTCGGGTGCTTAAGTGTTGTCCACTAAAAATCCACTCGATCGATGAACGTAAATTAAATGTTGTACCTAAATTTTTTTTGTGGTGCTTAATGGATCGAACTTTAGAAACATGTACTAACTAAGTTTTGGGACGTGTAATTCCAATGAGAGTGGCAAAGATTGCACCACTCAACCTTACATGCATGAAAAACAGTGTCATTGGGCCCTTTTATATTGATACATCTTCTCACGCACATTTGGTGGTCTTCCTCACTAAAATTTATACCATTTGATACATATTCAGCTACATATATTACCATTTGATCATCAATTTCCCATCACCTCACTCCAACTGATTTGATATTACCTCGAGTTTCAATTGTATTAGTTTCCTGATCTTTTTTTTTATACCATTATTTAGTTTTTTGATCTTGATATAACAGATTTAATGTGAGATCATAAGTTCGATATATGAATTATATTCAATAATACCTCAACATCTCATCTTTTGGAAAGCCATGATCGAATTTCCAACACGATAGGTGGATTCTCTAAAGTATTTCTTCCATACACAAAGGATCATATCGCAACAAAATCTATAAGCATGATCAGTATTGATCCAAAGTCATAGAATCAGTTACCTCATGCAAGTTTCATCTAAAATTGCATGTGATTTTACTATGGTACGAAGATGCCTCCGCGTCTTCTCTTTCTCAAAAGAGTTCTTGTACGTCGATGCTTCTCTTGAAATAAGCTAACGAACGCATCGAAATGGGTAATCTTCTTAATCATCAATCTTGATCTCCAGCGCGTTTTACCATTGTTAGGCCTATATATAATTTGACATAATGACTATTTCATCTTAATAGGCCGCGTCACCAAAGTAATTAAATTAAAGGTACCCAACTTATATCATTAATTAGTAGATCATATATGGGTTCGTTAGGTATTATTTGGACAAATATGCAAAATTAGGTTTTAACGGTCCAAAAATGATAAGAATATATGGAGTGGCATGTAGCATCACCATCCCATACAGATGAAAAACTTTATGCTAAAAGTATACCTGGTTTTGTCCCTTGAATATTATTGGTGAGCCATACACATGAGGAATTTGTGCTCCATGTAATAATTTTCCACTACCATACTACCAAAAAAAAAAGGTGAGAAATTCTGAGGTCAAGAGTATAATATCTCAACAAGGTGAGAAATTATGAGGTCAAGAGTATATCCTTCATGATCTATCTAACTTAACCAACGATAAATGACACGAAACAGACACTATTCACGATAAATTATTATACATTATGATTTATTTTTCTGGATTAAAAAACTTATTTAATATATAATAGGGAGAGAATACAAAATATGGATGAATGAAAGCCTAATACATAAATATGGGAAAATACGATCTTAATATGAAAATATTGTATTTATACGAAAATGATCTAAACCTAATCTTGACACTTAATTTACTTTATGCCAATTTCTACTCCAACTAAATTAAATTAATTATCAATTTAAATTATTTTAATTGATTTATTTTTTATAAATACAAACTCTCTTCTTCTTGAAAAAAATTTCTCACAAACATTAAACAAAACACTCTTTAACATGCAAGGTTAGAATTAAACAAGAAAATATAAGAATGAGAAGTTTGAGGAGAAGAAGAGAAGATAGGCGGCAAGGCGAATATGATGAGTAATTTTTCACTGTTAATAAGAGGAGGTGATCATCTTGATTAAAAATTTTATTTTTTCATAAACTCTGATATTAATATATGTTTAATTCTTGCATATCTAATTTCTAATAAAATTAATAAATCATAATTAATATAAAACAAAGGAAGTAATTAACTAGATAGCTACACATGGTTTGGACTATACGGGAATGAAGACACAGCCTCATGGGTTTGTAGGAGTATATGGTTTGTTGGCGGCTGCAAATAGGAGTAGCTCGTGTCGTGTCTTACAGTGTTGAGACAGTATAGGCACTTTATCGGTCTTTTTCAAAGTATAAAGACCAGGTCCCTGTATTGATTTGATTAATTAGAGCCAATGACAATTTATCTATTCTCTTTATTTTAAAAGGTCATAAATTTTTGATTAGGTATATATGACGATAGAAGTTTTGATTGGTGTTATGAGATGATCAAACGTTATTGAAAAAATATCGTTAAATATTAATGATAATAAATATCATATATTATAACCGTGAATCATTAAAAAAATTACGAAAATATCGTTTAAATACGTAACGAATCCTCTCAAATTACGTGCTGAATAATATAAAATAAGAGAAACTTTACCATCATTATGGGACGGAGGTAATATATGATACTCCATCCGTCCCAATAGAATTATAATAATTTGAATTGGTACGATAATTTATGTATGTATTGATTTTTTTTTTGTAAAGATTAAATTATTCTTTAACTTTTGTGAGTGAGCAAAATGAAAAAAAAATAAATAAAGAGAAAAAGTGGTGGGATAGATTAATGTCATATAAAATAAATAATAAGAATATTTTAATTTTTTATTAAAAAAATTCAAATATCTTAAGGTTATAATTTAGTTGAGATGATTCAATTTATAAATATTATATTTTATTAGGATAAAAAAAATGGAATCTGATCTCTTAATCTTAAAGATTAGACAGTTGATATTGTCGATGTGGTCATCTATCTAGACATCAGTAAATTTTTTACTAAATTATTTTATAAATAAAATTCTTAAATTAGGATTTCAAAATAAGTTTATTCCTGTAATGAGCCTTTTTTTCGTGTTGTAAAAAAAAAAAAGCGCCCTGCACGACTCAAAAACAGACACACAAGGCGCCATTGTGATGGTTAGTGACGCACGGCGGCTTCAATTTAAAAGATGTATGACGTTTTTAGAAGGAACAAAGTCGCAGTGCGTCATTTAGTTAGAAAAAAATCCCCACCACTCTTCTGATTGTCTCTGCTTGTAGGACCATTCTTACCACTCTCCTATGCACAGTAGAACAGTATTAATAAAATAGTTGTTAAATAATTATTTCTTTAGTTTTTATTTATTTATTATATTTTCTTTTTTTCACCGTCGTTATTTACTACTCAAGTAACTTTTTTTTATAAATTTTAATCTAAAAAAATTAATCAATCATATCTTTCTATCTATTATCTATTATCATATATCAATTATTATAGTTTAACCCATTATATCTAAAAATATTATTATTTTTTATTGAATTCAATATATATATAATTTAATATTATATAAAGCTTAATTTATCATATGTTTTTTATAATAATTTTATAAAAAAATTAATTATATTAAATTACATTTTACTGTTCTGCTAAATTTGGTATGGGGAGAGTCTGGATTGTCCTTTGATTTTCTTTTTTTTTTAATTAATGTGAAAAGTGAGAGAGGTGTGGGGGCATGCATTTGTACTATTCGATCAAACACACTCAAGTAAAAAGCCCACTGCGCTTGTCCTTTCTAAAGAGGTCTTCCGTCTCCTAAATTAAAACTATAATAAAAATACTTGCGTCTTTTTCTTTGAATCGCATCCTTCTCTTTACAAAATAAAAAAGAGACCTATCAATGAATTAAAATGGCCCCAGTTGAACAACGACAAGAAATATATATTGTCCTTGTCCGAGAATAACAAACTCTAATACATTCATTATTTTTTTTACATCTATTATAATAATTTAATTTTATAAAAACTAAACATACACATCAAATCTTGTGTTGATCAATTCGTAATATTTATTCTGATACGAAGGGAGTATATATATAGACCATGCAAGCGGACCTTTTTATCGTACTTGGTACATGTGAGATTATAGAATTTTCATGCCTAGGTAAATATTCACATCTTAGACTAGATCGCAATCATCTTTATATATATCTAGTGATGTATGGTTTCAATAGGTAACTGGTTCTTTCCCGAGCATGCACGTTTTTTTGAACTCTCTTTAACCACTCGAGTGACAAAAGATGATCGTATGATGTACATGTGCAAGGAAAAATGCTTAGTCATTCACTCATTTGTGCTGATAACCCTTACCTAAATGCGTACAGATAGAAAAGTGGGATTGACAATATTCATGAGTCTTAATAATTCGCTTTTGTTACCACCGCCACTGTTCCATATTTATTTTGATAGTTTTGTTGCTATATTACAACATCCAATTATACGCACAAATATAGCGAAAAATAAAATAAAAACTGTCAATTAACAGTCATAATATACTAAAAAATAGACAGGTTTGTTTTTAAATTTTTCTTCGAAAAATATTGAGATTTAATCATGTTATTGCTTATGAACAACTTCTATTGATATTTTTATTAGCCGCAAATATAATTAGCTGATCAATACTAACACAAGACTAATTGGTCACATTTTTTACGAGACTGAAAGAGTATTTCGATATCTGATAGTGTGATATTAATATCGATCGTCTATAGGAATCATGTCCTATTATAGGTGTCCTATACGTATTATCGACTTCGCGTGGGACCCTTCTCCCCAAACCCATGTCGTCTTACAACTTTTGACAGACCACGAGCACCAATTTTCCAATCGTGTACGACTTTTTTCCGATACACAACTCTCCCAATAGATGAATACGATAAGCATGTCAGCCTATTGCCAACTTGGATTTATCAAACATAACAATCAATTTCACACAACCACCTCAAAACTCCCCAATTTCTTTTCCCTTTTTTCAAAAAATCCTCCCAAATCATCTTTTCCCCCTTTTCTCATTTTTTCCCTCCCACACTCCCAACATTATAAAACCAACATCCATCGATGGATGGAAATCGAATTCGTCACAGCAAAAACCAGTGAGGAATCGACATCGATCGATCGCATTTATCCCTCTTCGAGAAACATCGATTGATCTCTCTTTCACACTCGTGAATCGAACTGTTTCCTTTTCCTCTGTTGTTGTTGCGAAACCGTAAGCCAACGCCACTCACCACAACCACACAAATTATAATACCACAATCTATCCTTTTCCAATTTCAAAATTCATTCAACCGTTCATTACATTACATTCATACTCTCCGATCATCGATCTCTCACGATGAAGGCGGCGATGGCGAGGGCGTTATCGAGCAAGGCGATGTCACGGAGAGAAGTTGACGGCGACGAAGATGGAAACGGATCGTCGTCGTCGGGGGAAGAGGAGTTTATCATCGGGGAACCGTTGAGGGACCAACTGAAGTCGTCGAGGGGGAGTCGGCTGACGCTGCTTGCGAACGAGCTGCGGTTGGTAGATAAGATTCTCCGGCCGAAGTTGAGCCGGGACGGGATCGTGAATGGATTCATGGATTGTTATCGCTGGTCTATTGTTCATCCTGATGCCAGGTATGTTTGTGTTCAAAGATGTTTTCGCTTTGTGTGATTTACGTGATTTTGATTTGGGATTAATAAATATGATGTTAATATTATGTATTGTTGGAGATTGATGGATGATAAAAATTAAATTATTTAAAATTTTTAAAAATAAAAATGTTTTTTAAAAAATCTTTATTATTGGATATATTCTATCAACACAAATATTGTATGTTGCTAATAATAATTTTTTTTTTATTTTGTTATTGCAAGTAGGTTAAGATATATAATTTCCTCTGTCTCACAATAAATAAAATATTTTCATTGTATATATATTTATTGATGTGAAATTTGATTCAGATTATTAATAATTATTTTTTGAAAAAGTATCAATAATAATTTAAGTGTATTTTAATCTCTGTATCAATAATTTAATTTTGTTATGTCGTTAAAATAAAAATAAAAAATTTTAAAATACGATAGTCAAAAAAATCAAAATATTTCATTTATTTTGAAATTGAGGAAGTATTACTGACTTTATATCTATGTTTTTCTATTTAAGAAGTCTAAAATTATATGAGCTGCAATTTATTTATCATATTATAAATATGATGCCATTACTTGACCGTCACGGTATGTTGCACATAGTTCTTTCTCTGTGTGACTATAAATTCTACTCACACTTAAAATAGTAACGACAAATAAGACAATACAATGATAAATGTCAGTCAAAATGTCATAAATACGAGACAGAGAGGAGGGTACAAACAATCGAGTATAATATTTGGAATGAAAATCTAACGTGATTTTTTACGTGAGTTAACTGCACATCATGGGGAGGTATGGGGTGGGTGTTTTGCCCTTTTTGTTTCCTCGATAACAACATACAATTTGTTCGAGAATTCGACTTTTTTCAAGTATGTTTTTGTCGTGTGTACTGGTTTATGAGCTTGACAGGATTCTTATCATTAAGTCTATACTTCTTTATATATCTATGTCGGATATATCTATGCCGGATAGATCACGGAGATTTCATTCATTAACTTATGTACTTATAAGTAAATTTTTATAACCATTCTTTAAGAGTCTAGTTAACGCGTTAACTCGGGTAAAAAGAAACAATGCTGAATCTAGGAAAAAGATGTGTAACATGATGAAGCTTCGTGGTTGTTTTATGAAACGTTTTTCCTATATTTGGTACGTATGATTTCATCAAGACTAAACTTATCAAATCATGCATCCTTGTTACTTTTAGGATGTCTAGTCATACCACATTTGTCGAATAAGAAACTACTCGGTATATTATTGACCATTAGTGGCATTTCCTACCGACCACGAAATCTACAAATGACATGTGATAAAATTTATGCTACAAAATGACATGTAACGCAACTTATGCTTCAGAGTAAAATTAATGTATAGCCTGAAGTTTTTTTGTTAAAATAATTTAGACATATCGATAGTTGGAGCAAATTTTTGGAGCTCATCTCACTTGAGTACTGTCGGGCATCGACTAGGAAGCAATGTAACGTCAAAAAGAGTGAATAGTTTTTTTAATGAACCTGCACGACGTACCTACTGCCTAACTATAGAAGTGTCCGAGAGTATGAAAATGATAGTAGAAAAAGTGACATATTTGGGAAATGAACGGATGATAATAATTCGAAATTTTTATAGAAAGCAAATATAGGATGTAAAATTGATCTTGTATATACTGGTATTTATCTTAAAGGTTCTATAAGTAAGTTTTTCGTCTTAAAATCATATTATGATTTTAGATCTATAATAAAATTCTAGAAAGGAAGCATTAAGGTATTTATCATGACGTGGTAAAGGATTAGTTCAATAATCAGCCATCCTTTCTTCTAATCATGGTGTGGTCAAGGATGTTTTGCTCCCATCGAACTCATTTCATATGTTTTCATTTATAGTATTATACTTGTATTTTGGTTCGATAATATACCATATTGAGATATCTAAATATGAATCCTATGCTGCCACACATTCCATAAGTGGACACTAAAAAGCCAATCCTACATACAAATCCAATAAAGAAACAGGACCAGATACGCCTTCACTTGATAATCTGGTCCTGAAAATGAATGTTCCAACGAATTAGCTAGTAGTAGTACTATGCGAATATTAACATTCGGTATACAAAATTCAACTCAGCATATATCTGATATATTTGCGTGGTGATTATCGGTTCCAACGCAACATCAGACTCCTGTTGTTTTCAATTTTGGGTGTTTTTTTGGTCTCCATGAAATTGAATGGACTTCCCATGCATTTTTGTACTTTGCCCAGTGGTTTAGGACCACATTGTTCGGTTTGCCAAAAATCTGTGGAACCTAGTGATTTGTTCGAGATAGTGAAGGATGGTTTGTCGAACCAAATAGTAGTATTTGCTGGTATATCAATGTTTATTGTAACGGTCATTATTCAATATATATTTGAAGATTTAATTCATTGCTTATTGTAGAAAGAAAAAAAAAATGTATGAACATAATCCTATCTTTTTATAAGATGATATAAACGGTAATATACTTTTGATGAGAAAGTTTAGGAGACGAAGGATTTACAAGTGAATCAACTTTACATATTAGTGAGACCACATGATCCAAACTATTCCTCCAGCATCAAAATTATCAATCTTATGAGATATAGTACTAAATTTTTTCTAGATAAAATACTACAGTATGTTTTTGTGAGTCAAATCCACTTGAATATGCAATATGACACACTATTACTTATTTGGTTGGTCAT
>LIEC01012564.1:46957-139921 GCA_001925005.1 Drosera capensis | reverse complement strand
CCCCCCCCCCCCCAAAAAAAAAAAAAAAAAACCTCGTTGAGACAAGAATTAGTACCAGTAGGGCTGTTCATATAGCTGCGACAAGATTTTGTCCATAGAAATAGTTAATATAGGTGTCTTCAAATTTACTCGGTGGAGTCTAGCAGATAGGAGATGGTTGTTCTGACTTCTCAAGTTCCATAACATAGAAGCATGTGTTGTACGTACAAGAAGAGCCATTTCAATGCCGTGGTTGTGATAGCCTTTAGCCAAAGACCAACACATGAAAAATCTTCTCTTCACGGTTATGGCAAATTGTTATATCCATTTAGATAAACTGAGCTATGGGAAATGGTTGGAAGCAGAGCAGAAGTTTGTATTAAAAATAAGAACCCTTAATCTTTGGTTTAAAAATGTAGCATGTTGCAAAGGTTAACTGTGAAAAACTGATAATTGACTCTGGTTGAATGGATATGCCGTAGTGATTCTGCTATTGCCATAATGGACTCTAAAGCCTATAAGATCCTAATGTTGTCGACTATAAAGCCAAGCCTGTTGATCCTCAACTATTTGTGAATTAATCATCTTTGTGGTGTCTATGAAATATGAATCTATGTTTTATCTTGTATTCCTCAGATCGTCTCGTCAAAGCAAGAATTCTTTGTTTATCTTGTCAGCCAAAAATGTGTGTGCTGATGTTAACTTGACAGATATTTGACCAAAAGATTTGTAATTTGCAGGAAGGATATGCTAGATTGGAGAAATTCAAAAGGTATGACACCAAAGAGAGGAGGGATGCATACCAGAAGCTGAAAGAGGTTGAGCAGGATGCATTGAAGCGTCGTGCGGGCATATGGATGTACGGAGACATCGGCTCCGACGATGACGAGTACCCTCCACCATCCGGTAAGAAAACCGGTGGCAGGCGTTGATATGCAACATCACAGCCATAGGCAAAATAAACTTCACATGCGGGACTAGCTTAAACTTTTAATTTATTTTTTGTTTTGAACTTCGGTTGAGTTGCCAATTTTGTTCTTCGTACTTTGTGTTATGTTCTGATTTTCCCATTTCATCTTCTCCATTAGAGGTCCGACAAAAGAACAATTTTGTACCATCTTACATTATATTTACAGAATAGACGCCTAAAATTATTGAACATTATATGCCCTGTATTTCTGTTGGCTGTTTTGTTGGGATTTTGCCCATACCTGAGATGGGAAGACAATATGGTTCTGTTTTCTTTTTGTTTGGTTTCTTCCATCTCACGTAAATGGTTCCGTTTAAGATGGCTGCAGCAAGTAGTGCGTGGCGCACAAAACACTAGCGACGTTTGCAATTTTGCTTGAAGGCAGCATTTTGGTGCTCGGCTTCCGATCTTTCGGGTCTTTTTATTTCGTGAATTGCTTCATAACATCAGAACAGATATGGCAAAAATACACTCAAAACTCTGAAATTCTTTGAGACACTTGTTACTGAAAGAAATGGGAAGGCCCCAAGCCGAAGGGTTCAAGCGAAGGATCTGACTCGGGGTCGGAAACAGGAGGCATTGCACTGAAGAGCGGGCTATGTACATAGTACCCGCTGGTCTCGAATCCGAAGTATGGTTCGTTCCAACCCGCTTCAGCATCATGACCTGATCCTGTCGCCTGGACGCTGCTCGTATCCAGCCCATGCACGGTATCAGCTTCATACACTTCATAACCCGAGCCTGACATCGCACCCGAATATGGTACAGCCGAAACAATGGCCTCAAGCTCCTCAGTCCTGTAGTTGCTGCCAGATGACCAGCTATTCTCCATGAGCGTTGGAAGTGAGTTGCTAGGAGGCAATGCCTCTCCCATTGGTAAATGTCCTGTGATGGAGTCAGCTACATCGAAACGTTGGCTTGGATGGCTGCCACATTGCTGGCCAGCCGTGGCAGTCGGAAGTGTGACGAAGGATGGTGGCAGGACGGCGGTAGACTGGTTGGGAGATGGAACGTTGGTGACGGAAGAACCTTGAGGCATGTCATAGTAGACGAAGTTGGTACGAGCCCTAGCTCCACGGATGGACCGGGCTGCCCGGTCATAAGCAAGGGCGGCCTCCTCAGCTGTGTCAAAGGTGCCGAGCCAATGCCGTTCTTTGGTAGTAGGATCACGAATCTCAGCGGCATATCGCCCCCATGGCCGCCTTCTAACTCCTAGGTACTTCACTGGCGGTCGTGACGATGGTGATGGTTGCGCACGACGATGGTTGTTTTGGTGGGTGCCGGAGGAGGATGCATGACGGTCCATTAAACGGTTGGTTAATGGGAATGATATGTTAAATGGTTGGTTCGGTTTCAGTTAGTACAAAGGTAACGAAGGGGTCATATAATAAAATCAAGGGTTGTGTTTGAGTTGAATGTGTCATAGAATGTTGATGGTATTATATATACATGTTGAGGGAGACATTTTTAGGGTTCATTATCATGTTCTTTGATGCCTTCATTGTGTACTTATTTGATTTATTATCCGTAACACATTATCCATGTTATCCTCCATGTTTTATGGTTTGAACTTGACTAAATGTATACTTTTGACTCAATTTATTCAGTACAACTTTCTTTGAAACTTAATTGTCGGTGGCATGGGGTGCTCATGCTATGAAAATATGAGTTCATTTTAGAGAGCCGTACATACAAGTTTCTGAATCGTACCAATGAAAGCGGTGAGGGAAAGTTTGGCTCAATTGCGTTATCTCGAAACTTATGTGTTGGAATCAACTTCTGATATCACAATAAGAATAACGACTTAGGTGCTTCTGTCACATAGACTATAATGTTGTGACCACAAAATATAATCAGTATCTTGCTTAAACCACTATTCGGTTACCAAATTAGTACTTCTAGAATGATTTTATTCGGTGATGCCTTCGGTGATATTATTAAAACCACATAAAATATCATCAGTATCTTGCTTAAACCACTATTATTCGGTGATGCCTTCGGTGATATTATTAAAACCCAAATGCCATCAACTTTAATCAAGTTTATTTTAGATTCAAACTTCTCTCATACTAAAACTAGTATACTGTGAAATCAACTGAATCGGCTTGGATGATAAATTTTGTTTAGAAAACATCTAATGTTTTCTAATAGTTACAAGTTACAACGTGACAATTCGCCTATTAGACCAGGATGAGCTCAAAATTCCGCCACATTCAACTTAAACCTGAACTTTTTGCATATGAAAGTACATGAGTGAAAGGAAAGAAAACAAACATACTCACCTCACCTTAGGCTTAGCACGTAAACGGTTATCATTCAATCAAATTCATAAAGGTACATATATGACATTGGTTCAAAATTTTTTTTTTTTTTTTCATAATTAGATAAAAAGTCTTTGAATGGATTATAAAAAATTGGATCCATAAACCCAATAATCTACTTGAGAATACAAAATAATACACAAATAACATGCAACACCAACATGAAGTCACTAATGATGAGGCAACAAAACGTGATAACAGAAAGCCAATCAGGGAGCCAATACATCGATTAACAAGACGCGAGGCATGTAACGCGACATCTAGGTGGTGGAAGAAGAAAAGCTGGTCAAGAAGTTGATTGCATGTTGGTGCTGGTGCAAAACGGATAGAGCCAATGACGAGGAGGAGTCCAGAAGTCTTGCGTCGAGGTGTTTCAAGTTGTTGACGAGGTGTTGACAAGATGCTTCAAGGTGTTGTCAAAGGTGTTCCGGTGTTTCGAGGGTTTGACGAGGTGTATCAAGATGTTGCCGAGGTGTTATCAAGTTGTTTCGAGGCGTAAGACGAGGTGTTTCAAGATGTTGTCAACACTGCGTTCAATTTATATCGCCGATTCCTCGAAACCTGACTCACATACCAAAAATCCTGAAAAATCTGATTTTCCCTGAAGGTAAGCACATTCAAATTTGGCATTTTGAGAGCTCCAAATACATCAAATACATTGCAAGACCCTCATTTTTATTCCAACTATAGCATTTCATCAAGTCTCAGCATATTGGACTGAATTTTGCATAGTTCATGAAAATGTAAAAAATTTCAAGTTTTCCCTGATGGTAAGCACATGAAAATTCATCAATTTTATTGAAATTTTATTTGATGGCTCCTAAGCAAACACCTCCTGCACTCTGTCTGTCTGCGTTGCGTCTAGGTACATGACTACGGCGAAATGAATCAAATACAATGGTGAAAACATGGGAGAAACGCACATATTTCGTCAAACCTTCATTTTCAGAGCAATCAGACGAAGCACAATCAGTGTTTCACAAGCATGAAATGCTGAAGCGACAGTCTAGAATAAGCAACGTGTTCGCAGCCGACTCCCGGAACCAAGGGACAAAAACCGAACTCGTCTTTCACCCGCCAACTACAATGGGCTGCCGCTGATGACGATCTGAAATGAACGGTTGTACTCGATATCCAGTTCTAAAGAAGGGGAATCAAGAATATAAATGATTCATATGAATAAGTAAGCCAACATCACTGATAATGAAAAACAAGTGGAGTCCAACTTTTTCGACTGCACTTACATAGAAATACAACTTTTTACAAGTCACGTACATCAGATAGTTCTAGCGGTCAGTGATAAATTTCACTCAGAACACTTCCTACCCTTGTTAGCGCGTATCAGAATTGACAAATATTCACAGGGTGACGTCCATGAGGAAGTACTGGAGCGGCTTTATCAGTTCCCGTGCTTTACCTCATTAATTAATACTTGCATAGGAAAAAAATCCTAGGAAGATAATCGTCAACACCGCGACTACCAAGTGAATTGTCTTGTAGAATGAGGAGGTGGAGAGATTGGCTGGTTTGGTAGTATATCGACAATCTGATTTAAATGTCAGAACCCCCATTGACGAGGCCATAGCGTTTCTCGTCTTGCTATCTTGCTCTTTTTCCATGAAGTCTAGGAATGCTTGTAAAGCTTCACGCATCCAATCATAACGGCATTGCTTGAATGCCTCCTTTATGCTCAACTGATCAGGAAAACCATGGGACACATAAGAACAAGCAATAGTAATAACAATCAGCAAGAATAACAAATACAACGACTAGCTCTCCTTTTCGAGAAGGCAACATGATCAAAAACCAAAAGGTGCCACTTCAATGACAATCAATAAATAATAGTAGCCTTCAACTGTCATTTTGGTGGTCATGACTCTAACTTGGTAGATATAACAACCTCCTGAACAGTGTATCGAGCTCGCAACATACTATTATAAGAAATCGTCACTTCAAAATACTATCAGTTTGTAAATGAAACGAGAACAAAGGCGTTTATGCATACCCATTTTCTGCCATAGAGTTCCTGCTCAGGCCATGCCTCAAGCTCCTCGGTCACCTTCATTGCAAACATATATCCTTTACAACCTCCTTCAGCGCTGACCATCTTTTGCTTGCTCTTGCTTCTGAATTCCCAGACCCCAAGTGCTTCCTTCAAGCATGGCGCAAAAGAGTGATTTAGTTTAACAAAATTGAAAGATTAGATAGAACAAGGAGAGTGGCAACACATTTCAACATAGACTCACTTTGTGAAGTATTCCCTTCACTCCTGCTTCCTCTAGTGCCTCGCGTGTTGCAGCTTCATAAACAGTCTCGTCATTCTCCCATCCACCCTAAAGCAAGGCAAGATTAACGGGTATAACAACAAAAATCTCATCCAAAGGCATCCTCTCCCAAGTTACATTAAACTTCTAATAGTTACTGGTATGCAACAAAAAACAAGAGAACTATGCAATGACAACATTCTGTGCGTAACATAGCATTGCTATTCTCAAATGACTATACAAACCAACAGCAGAGCAGAAACATACCTTTGGAAACACAAGGTCATCGCGATTAGGGGTGGATATCATAAGAACCTCTAGCATATCCTCCAAGTACAAGCCATGATCCTCATACTTGCTCCTCAAACGGTAAGGAATGCACCTATAGCATTGAGCAACAACTCTTTTTGGTATGACTCTACTACGGTGGTAATAGAATACAACTGGTGATGCATAAATTTAAGTTGCCACAATCGATTGGACAATTTTGTGCGCAGGAACTGTTTCTGGCTAATATGTTCCAAGCATATTATGTACAGTGTATAGGCATGCTTATGACTTCATGACCATGCCGACTACCCAATCTCTAGTTCCCAACCTCAGGTTAGATATGACTTTTGAACAATATTGTTGCTCTCTATTCGACCATTTTTAGGAAATTGAAAAATGAACGTCAGGTCGAGGCCTGCCTCTCTCTCTCTCTCTCAGCTTCCAATTCAACTCAACTCATATTTATAAAATTTGGAATTAACATCAAAACTATAATCCTGTTTACTATGGTATCCATTGATTCAAGTAATCCCAGCAATAATAATTTATCATTTATTTGCTTGACAAACAAACAATATTTTGTAAGAGCAGGGTATCTCTCAAATGTTTGAACATTGAATAATTTTTCGCAACATACATGATTTTTATTATTAGCTATAACCCCAAATGATTCAACGTTCTCCAGATATTCACAATGAAATCTCTTGAGATTGCGTTGGACCATCAAAAAGTGCAAATCCTCTCGTATTGTCTCCTTGCATTACTTATCTAGACAAGCCCACCAGATCGACCACGAATTGTCCTTTTCCTAGTCAATTTCTCTTTTCTAACTTTTATTCCAACTTTTATAGGAAAAGAATAGTCTAAATGACCCTGTTCAAACAACTCGCATTAAAATCGAGTTCCCTAGACATTATCTTACCTTGCTCATATAATCGTATAGTTTGCAAGAAGCATGCATGGTGCCATCAAGCAAAGGAAATCCTTAATCTAAGCCTAGCACATCTTATCTCGAGTTGGGATTAAGCTGAACTAACCCTGGATTGATTTGTTATGACAACCAAAGTCCACGAGTCTTCTCACGAAGCACAAACAATCAACGAATAAAATAACACACGTATCACGAAGAATTTGGCAAGAGATGGTGAGAACCAACAAAATGAATCAGGGTTATGCACAAGCTGGAAATCAATGTGTTTGAGGGGTATACTTTATTTTATTCTGTAGTTCCAACAAAGAGCATTTGCACCTAAAAATTTAAGATAAATTAATCTTATATGACACCTGATATTAAATTCATTTTATCTGAACATGGGTCTTATACAGATATACTAGTTCTGGAAATCCAAAGTCGTGATCAGATGGCACCACAGCCATATAAGGATAGAACTTCATCACATAACCAAACCCATGTGCATTGTGACCTTATAGATATCTTTCAGTATTCATTCTCATCATAGACTATTCTTCCTGACGGTTGGTTGGTACCGCCCATCTCGGTCGACACGATTCATTCAATGTTTCCCTCGGTAATTACTCCTATAAAACAGACCTTTGAATCACATTCTGCAAAACTAATATAAAGACGAGAGTAGTTGTGGAAAAACAAAAAGTCATCTCTCCTTGTCCAGATACGTCTAGGAGTCGCATATATAGAAAGGAGAGCATTTGTCTATCCGTGATTTCAGGAGATAATGATACCAGAACTCAATACAATAACAAAAAGATGGATGCTTACATGAAATATGAGTTTTGTCGATTAATCCACACACTACTACCAGGGTTTCGTAAAGGGATACTCGGTCATAGTATCTTCCTTGACGGACCTCTTGAAGAAGAAGACATGGACATGAACGGAGTTATGTCAGAAGGCGTTTGAAGAGCTCAAGAAGATAATAACTTCGAAACCTATTCTTAGTCTTGCTAACCACTCTAAATCATTTGAAGTTCACACTGCTGTCTCGGATTTTGTTAGCGGAGAAGTTATTGTACAAAAAGGTCATCCTATTGCCGGTGAGGACGGCAGGCTAATGACGCGAAAAAGGCACGCTCATCCACGAAAAAGAGATACGACAATGATCCAGTGTCTCTTCACGTGGAAAAAGAACAAAATATAACCTACGCCACCGTTGAAAAGTCTTTTTCCCAGAAGGCCCATAGATGACAAAAACACTAGCCGCATTTAATTGAATGGGGGCGCATACGTACAACAGTTCAACATCATATTGAACCTTGGGACCAATAAATAATTCAAGCGGCTTCACATTAACTAGTAGTAGTAGTATAATTCTTTTTGGATTTAAGATCCAAGTAGACTTGGCCTTGGATCGACCAGAAAGAAAGCAAATTCTATCTTGGTAGTTATAGCATTGATCCAATGGTCGGGATTGCCCGTTACTCGTTAGGCGCTGATAGGCTGAAAATTAGCATTGATTAAGAACAAAATTACAAGTTTGCAATTTTTATATGTTGAAACAAAACCCCTACCATATAAACAGTCCAGTACTAGAACGGCTAGATCACCACCAAAGTTTTCATAAAAAGTTTATCGTGCCATAGGGTTGATAATTGCAACACTAGGTTAACTTTTTAAAAAAATGAGCCTAGTTCCATTTTTTTATGTCACCATAGCTAAAATTTGGCCTGGTTCAAACCAATCATTATAGGAATACATATTTTCCAAAGACTTTATAGAAAAAGAAGAATATTGTGATCATGATCACAAAAATGAGACACCCTGCACATGCAACCAGCAATAAGTCCACAAACTGACCAACAGAAAAAGAAAAACAACCAAAAGTTCGCAGACATGAAAATGATGTGTCCACAGTATGTGGAATTCCCCGGTCCTTAAAAATAAAGGTATATGAAATAGCTTGTAAACTTCACATTTAATGGAAAATATGCACTGTAAAACAGCAGTCACTTGAATTTGATCCTACTCATAAAACCTATGTTTCAAAAAAGCAGTAGGCTAATATTAGGCGGTCAAGCCGCCTTTTAAAGAATAAGCGATTAGGCGGGTTATGAAGATGAGTACGCACATACATATTCATACTTCAAAAACTAACATTTACTGTGTGAGATGTGTTTCAAGTCAAAAGTAAAACAAATGAAGATCAACAGAAACAATAGAGAACATATAGTCATTCATATAGTCAGCAGCGGACAAGATGCAGTAGACGAGATGTATACAATCTCATCTTTATTGCAGACTACAACCTTATTGCAGACTAAAACAAAAAGATCGTTTCCTTGTTCATGTGCTAACTACTTCAAAAAAAAAAAAATTTGATGATGATGATGATCGGAAGCTCCTAATTTTGTCGGGAACTTCAATTGCCTAAATTTGTTTAAAGTACTAACTAAACTAGAAAGTTGATCAATGAGATGATGATTGAAAGCTCCAACCGACATGATTGACTTTATCAGAGTGTGAATTGCTCCTCCTCGCTTAATGCGTTCACGGAATAATATGCGGCTAGTATTCGCCTCAGTTATTGGCTCATCACACATCCACAAATAAGGTTCCCTCGACAGATACAGCAAAACAGCACAAACACAATGTGGACGCAAGAATTTCATCAAACAAGTGGAATGCACAAACCAACACCAAACCGCACCACTTATTGCATTCACAATTATCAATCAAAGCAGCGAATCAATCAACGCACAAAATGGAGACACGATCAACAGAACATGAATCAGATTTCCACTAACCCTGACACGAGTCTTTGTTTCCCGTCGTATCGCTGCCTCTCACGCCCCGTTCGAGCCTTGCCACAAACCTCCATCGATCTCAACACACTAATCAATCGAAACAACACACACATCAACGAACAACTCAAATCGAATCAAACAAAGTCAAAAGCACCAAATCAATAGAACAGAAATCTCGTTTACCAGACACAAATTGAGAAGGTATAGGCGAGAACAGAGAAGTTGACTGGCGGCGAAGTGTGCAGGTGGCCGGCGTCGGCGGCGGAGATGTAGTAGAGACTAGAGAGGTGAAGTTGTGGTTGTGTTGATGTGATGTGTTTTGGTGGAAGTTGAGCGAATGCGGAGACGTTTTGCCAGTCTCGTCATTTAATCAAAGGTGAGGAGATGATGGGAGTTGCAGGGAATGGAGATGGAGATGGAGATGGAGATGGAGATGGAGTTGGAGTGGGCATATATATTAGTGCGGGATTTGGGACATGTCATGTCGAAGAGACATGGATTGCCATACTTTTTATTCTTTGTTGGTTTATATATTTCGATTGGAAATGTTAGGCGTACATTTTCCTGTGTTCTCTCGTTAGCACTTTTTGACCCTTTTTGATACGGCGATCATTTAAACTTAAAATCGAAATATATTTATGGGAATGAAATTTTTTATTATGAACACAAT
Organism: Drosera capensis; assembly: GCA_001925005.1. Lineage (NCBI taxonomy): Eukaryota > Viridiplantae > Streptophyta > Magnoliopsida > Caryophyllales > Droseraceae > Drosera > Drosera capensis. The sequence continues at coordinate 129,727 of LIEC01012564.1, read as the reverse complement.
TAAAAATAAATTTTTAGAGTATTTTAAATTTAATAAAAAATTAATAGAATATTTTTTAAATAATAATAATTACAAAAATATTAATTTAAAAATAACATCTTTAATTTAAATTTAGATAATATTAAGTAGTAAATAAATTTTTGGTTGATTAAATTTCACTTCTAAATATTATAATCCTAATAGTTTTAATTTTTTTTTTTTGTGATTTTATTATTACTCCCTCAGTCCCACTCATTTTGTATCATTTTGATCGGACACGTTTGTCGATGTAAAGCTTGACACATATGTAATTACGATCAAACATAGTTTTTTATAAGGTTATTATGAAACATCAATGATTATGTAAGTTATCTACTTCAACCCAATATATGTTGCGGGACGATTAAAAACGATTTGATATAAAAATGAAACATATATTCATGTTTATATAATAATATAAAATACGTACATATTATAAGATATGTAGAACGGCTGAAACAATTTTTTGGATATTGACTATTAATTAAAATTAATATTTAATTTTGTTTTATTTTGATTTTTAATTTTTAATTTTGTAACTTATCTAATTACAATAAATTTCTTAAACAAAACAAATGTATCCACTATGGCCCAAAACAAACTTGAAGTAGAGGTAAAGAAAAAAGAAAAGATGAGAAAAACTTTGTCAATTCCGCTTCAGCTATGATTGTCCTATTCCGTAGGTGGGAACAAGGAATCAACAACCTCATGATTCGAACGAAATTGACCATCCAAACAAGATTTTTTTTATTTTTTTTTTCATTTCGATGGAACACGAGATGAAATTCCGAGCCTGATTCATCCAAACCAAACGCAGCATTGGTTCTTTCATTTCTAAGAACCAAGGACAGAGCTATGATATATAACGGATGCTAGATTGTATTGATATTGATAATAGATGTAAGTTGATCATTTATTCAAATTACAATGTTATATTATTATTGTATTATTCAATTTATATTTTAAGGATAAGAAAATTACGTTATTGGTTCAGAATTGAAATAATATAAATTATCATTAATATTTCATAATAATTTTACGTAAAACGATATTTAATTCGTAACATAAAAAATAAGACAGCGTTGTAATTTCATATGGACGGAGGATAACAAAAAGACTATTTGAAACACCTAGATTACAAATTCAAAACTGTGATCAAACATGATTCATCAATCACGAGTTGATTTTATGACATGTTAAATGTCTGAGAATCTAGAATCTAATTCGTTGTCAACACGATTTCCTAGTAAGCTTTACACGAGAATCTAATTGAACGTAGCTAAATGCCCGCTTTTGAGAAATGGCGGACGACTGCACATTATTCTTCGCATTCGATGGAATTAAACGTCTTATGCCTATATGTCAAGCAATTTTAGCCAAAATTACCCCTACTACGACAGTATATATGCTCATCGTCGATGTACGCACTTTATAAAACATGTCACGATTATAATGGCGGAATCTCATTCGATTAGTAAAAGTTTGTTGGGATGGGGGAGGTGAAGGAAGAGTCATCGTCCCATGACTAGTAAACGTTATATTTTGTGAGCGCAATACAGAGTTATAGCATGTGGAAAAGTAACGTGTGAATGTCAAAACTAACGGCACAAGCAAGTACTGATTTTCTTCTCTATAAGTCATTTACACGAGACGCGGTGAGGTCTGATGATAATGTTTTCACATGGAATACTCTCGCGCGGCATTGAATGTGATTATGAGATCACCTCGTCTAGTTTTTTTCTATTACTACTACCTTTCCACACTAATATTTTCCGCAAGGAGTGTTCACAGCAAAGAACCTGCCACATTGTTCATTCAATTGCGTGTCCATGCTTGTTCAGCACAAATGTATAAAAACGATTCATTCGAATGGTTTTTATGATGTATTAAGTTCATTTCAAGGTCTTTTAATATTTTTTTTGCATTTTCAAAAGACTGCAATAAAAAATGCGAAGCCACCTCAGATCTTGATAATTGATTTAGTTCAGCTCGATCTTATTTTTTTTTGCCATCCGTTTCATCAAAGAATAACCATTCATTTCATCGCCGACATAACACGTCACGTCGTCGCTCTTACTTTATCGTCGCCGTATGTGTACCGATTCTCAAAGCAATAACGTTTACTTGGGTCAATTGAGTCTAGAGCTTGCTATAACCATCGAAGGACACGGAAGAGGAAAAACAATTGGCCATTCCCCCCCTAAACCCTTTCTGTCTCTTCTTGTCTTAATCCATTTAGCGGTACACATCATACAAACATATAAGAATTTGTGACTTGGTCATATGTAATTTTAGTCAAGCAAATGAGCACATAAAGCCATCACTTTCAAATGATTCAAAAAGAAAAGAAAAAAGCTCACTTTCTCGATATCATCTCGAGGTGGAATGCATATTCTTACCGTTATAATGATCAATATGTCGGACGTGACTTTCAAGCAGAAAAATGGAAACAAATGAGAACGGTGTATGATCAGCAATGACAGAGACGTGCATATCAATCTTTTGTATTGTCAATTATGAATCATGCAGTATGCAACTAGACGAATCTGTATCTGCTCTAGACAAACTTGGGATTGCTATCGAGAAACGATTTTTATCGTTAAAAAAAATCCCAAATGATTTTTCTTTGATTAATCAAATAACCTTTTCTTTGATCAATCGAATAACCCGAAAATTTGTTGGATCTTTTAAACAAATTTTCGTTGACAAACTCACCACCATAAAATAACTTTACACTCAACCGTTTTCGAAGGACAAAATCGCCGGTCGACAAGCTTCAGTACTATATTCGAAATATAAGAATGAAAACCAAAATCATCTGTTGTCGAACATTCGAACTAGTATTATCAACTTCGTACTATATTAGAAATACAAGTATCGATCTGCTAGACCAAGATCTAAGTATCCTCGATCGAGTTCTTAGCATGGTATAACTAAGTCGCTCGGCAAAAATATTGGCAGCGTATGCCGAAATGCAACAGATCACTACAACAAAGTTGCTTGAAACAAACATCGATCCATTCGGGGATCACACACAAGAGCAAACCCTCAACCATGTACCTGACAATAGAGCTTCTACCCTCTTTATCGCAGAATACCGGGCATTGTTGATGGGAGAGACATACCAAAAGACGAAAAAACAAGCCACAGTGCTCCTATAGCACCACGAGGATTATGACAGAGCAACAATAGCACACTCAACACGAAGACTTATTGGGACAGACGCAATTGAAAATACAGAGACAAAATACATTGAAGATACTTATGCATGATAGAAACAAGAGCCAACAAGATACAAAGCAACCAAACAAGCAGACTCTACCAGTTTTCAATGATGATAATAACTGAGCAAAGTAGTCAACTCGCAACATTAATACACAACCTGATAGAATTATTCCAATCTTCGACAAGCTTACGCTTAAAAGAACATGGTTCTTGAAAGTTGGGGAAAAACCAGATACTCATTCAGGACACAAAATATGGGGATCATCACCCATCCTCCAACTAAGTGTATCGAGAAGCACAGACAATTCACTGAGCTCACTAATCCCCCTTTTTCCTGAATGAGCATCCCTCGGTGAGTCTCGCCCGGCCTCCAGTTGGTTGGCACAAGACTGTCTGGCAGTTTCCACACACCACAACTGTTTGGGAGTGACTGAAGACGGTAGTTCTGCATTTCAAGATTTAACAAAATGATCATCCCGTGGAATTGATAATGGAAGTATGAATCAATGACTAGTCCAATAGTAGGGTAAAATTCTCATGTCTCAACTTTAGACACCATCCACAATATCTTGTGAAACCAAAAAAAATCAAAAATAGCAACACCCTCCCAACCTCGGTAAACATGAGATCATTATATAGACCCAATCAAACTAAATATAGCCCCAAAGCAGCACGAAAAATTCATAATCTATCCTCTCAGACCCAGTCAAGCACCATATAGCACTTTCCCACAGCGATAATTCTAGTTGGTGGAACGAAAACCTTGAAAACTCAGAAACCATTCCATAATGTCACACGAAACACGAGTGAGACCCCATGCATTGTAACAAGGGTAGACACAAGTTAAAAAAGGAGGTGAAAAGGAAGTTATGGGAAGTAGGCGCTTCACTTCATCAAGTGTATAAACAGGGAAAAATGGTTTGAGTATAAGATATAGAACCTGAGAATGAGATAAAGCTAGGAAGAGAACACTAATGATTTGTTTGGATCGCAGAAATTGTATTGAGATGGAATAAGATGCTGTATTCAGGTGGAATGGAGATCATAATGGAATAAACTATTCCATTCTATCAGAGTAGTTTGGTTACGTCAAACGGAATACAGTTTTTAAGCAAAAATTTGAAAAATTGAACCATTAATTTAATTTCAATGAATCAATTAATTTTGAATTAATTCTATACAAGATTTTTCTGAAATCCTCTGAAATAGTCCATTCCATTTCTTCTCCCATTCTACCAATCCAAACGCTACATAAGATAAAATAATGCCGCAATTCAAAAACCAATATATCCCAGAAGACGTGACTTCCAAACAAAATCAATCAAAGTTTTAGCCACCCATTTGTTTAATGAGACTCATTTCTAGACCATGGTATACTCATGCATATAATACCAAAAAAGAAGGAACCTTATGGAATACTGATCAGCTAAGAATTACTCCCTCATCCCATAATGCACGGGACACTTTCTTTTTTTTTGTTGACCCAATTTACTCACAATCTTTTCTCTTTAAACCAATATTTAATCTAAAAAAATCACATTAATCATATATTGATAAAATACACCTACAACCTCCTCTCAAAAAAAATATTCCTTCTTCATTAAATTCCACAAAAATTCAACGAACGCATAAATTCTAGTGTCGGATCAAACGTTTGAAAGTATTATGTGACTGAGGGAGTAACAATATTCAAGACCAATTCAAGGATTAGTTAGAGAGTGACGCGTGAAGAACTGCAATATTCAAGGAGCCAAAGAATAGTATAGAATTAGTTGGCTTGAACAAAGAAAAAGACATACTCTCTCCGTCCCATACAATTTACAACATTTTGACTTTCGGCAAAATTTATATATTTCAACTCAGATAGCTCACTTACGCATGCAGAAAAGCATCCTACCACAAACTACTTCTTTCTCACACCCCCAAAAAATGCTTTTTAATGTTTTCATGCCAGATTCAAACCAGGATACTACTTCATACAGTAACTACCCTCAACTACTTCCTACATTTTATCCACTTTACGCTACATCGCCTGACCCATTGATCACTTCTCTAATCCACTATGCATCAAGCCGATACACATCCACAAGTCGTAATAGCAATGACAGTATTCAATACTAGGCTACCTAGAGAACTGACCAAGGGCTACACATCGAAGCAGTCACAATACAAAGCACTAAGACGACTATCACTCGCACTATACAAACCCATCCACGGAATGGCCAAAACAAGGCGGAATAATACTCAAGCAGTGACAAAACGAACAGAGAATCACAGACTATAATTAGAAGTTTCGTTGAAACAGAATTGCTCACATATTGAAGCATCCTTGGCATTTCACATCCTACAACACAAAAAAAAAAAAAAAAAAAGCTCTCAGATCATCAAACAATCTTCATCATCAATTTCAACTACTACAAAACAAGACGAGAGGATATCAAACATGCAATAATAATACCATGAAGAAGGAGTTGGGAGACTGAACAAGACGCTTGAGCTTGTGCTTCCTCTTCTCAAGCTCCGCCGGCGGGTTCAACAAATCAATATCATTCTGCAGCACCTACAAATCACCCCCACACACACATCAAACACCATATCAACCCAAATCTTACACAGATCACATCCAATCAAATCTTATCACAACTAAATAACCCTAAACCCTGGAACAATCGACCGATTGTCGAGAAATCGAGCGAGGACATGAAAACATATGGATTGTTACCATGACTGTAGATCGAGGTGGTTGAGCGGCGACGGAGATGAACGACGGCGCGTGCTTCGGCGAGGGGCAGCGAAGAAGCAAGAGTGTGCTAGGGTTGATGTTTGAGAGGGTTATATAAGATGAGGAATGTGGATGTGAACCGTCGGATTTGGGTTGATTTGATGCTGGCCGTTGATCTTTGAATTGGGTTCGTGTTGGTCTGTGATGGGCTTTGGGAAGGTGAAGAGTCGGCGATTTGTGTGTGTTTGATGCTCAGTGGAAAAGCCCACCGCTTTTGTTTCTATTTAGCCCATTATGAAGTCCTACCTTCGTTTTATATTTATTGCAACGACTACTTGATATTTTATTGATATAAAAATATGTGTTGTGTAAATATTTCAGATTACTTGATTTTCTCTAAACTATGTGTGACAGGTGATAATTTCTTGACCAAAAAGAGAAGTTTCTAAGATTTTGCACAAACACGGTTGCCATTGGCATTCTGCTAGTATTTTGTTTGTAGGACTTCTTCATAGTTCTGTATCTAATTCTTTTAACAGAAGTTTCTCAAAGCACATCAACATCTTCATGCTCGGAAGTCATCTATAGGCGCTGCTTTTGGCAACATCTTCACGCTCATCAACATCTTCATGCTCGAGAGTCATCTACAAGACTCAAATGCGAGCGATGGTTGGGTGCAATCACACCGTTCACATCATTGAAACATACCACACCATCGAGAATCGACTGACAATAAAATTAGTTAATGGCGCCAGAGTTAATTTGTTAGGATAACAAACTCGTGATGTACTTGATGTGCACCCATCAATTGACTTGTTTTACATACATGGTGAGGTTCTACCTCGAACATTGCAGTCAGAACTTGAACTTTCACCGGTACTGTAAAACGTATCAACCTGGTGACCAGTTCAAAGGATCATCAACCTTTACGCTTAAATATGCGCTGTTTTCCAGGCACCCCAATCGCCACGATCATCACAACATAAGATCGGCCCTACCTGCAAAGGCGCCGCGATACAAGACTTCTGCTGCTAATTGTTCCTTGCAGTTAGGCTTGAGAAGCTCTAGAAGATTGGTCATCTACTCTGGTCCTTCAAAGCCATATTCAGTTTCACTATAATGCATCAAAACTCATATGCGCTGTGCGCGTCCAAAAAAGCGTTTGAACCTGCATTCACATAAATCAGGCATACCTTGTGAAACACCTTCATATTGACCACGATCAAACAGCTACTTTCATTGCACAAAATTACATATTGCTGGAGCCTGCAACTTAATGTATTATGAGTTCAACACATCCATGGATCTTCTTGTCACCGTCATCATCAGATGCCGAACATTTCATACAAGCAAGAAGCTTTGCAGTCGAATCTAGATTTTCAAAGTCTCCCTAGGACGAGGGAAACATTCATCCTACCATGTTGTAACATAAATTTCTAATGCAGAAAAAGAAAGCCCCAACGCCGTACACCAATGACCAGTATACTACTCTTTCTATTAAAAATGACAAAACCGCATGAGAGGTACAAAACTGAGGGGAATTCAACCGCCTCTCCCTTCTAGTTGCCAGGACTCACAACAATTTCATGGCATATAAGAGGGAGGAGCACTTTTAGGCCTAATCGTAAAGGATATCAGAATTTCCTGTCAAGTATGGATGTCACCAGCACCGAAAACAAAGATATACATATACTCAGGTTAGAATCCTTATTTGCTACATGTCACCACGTAGTGCTCATCAAGAGAACTTTTATCTGTAGACCTCTATTCCAAGTCCAGACGCTTTTTCATGGACTCATAAACCATATATGTGATGCTGGCTGACGGAACAACTTTGAGGAGGTTGGGGAATAATCCTTTGTAGAATCCTCTCAGACCTTCATGCCGATAAGTTTTCATGAAAACATCGGACATCGCCATTCCAGTATGTGATTTTTGAGCCTGCATTCTGAAAAATAAGCTCGATTAACAACCAACATAAGTGTGTGAAGAAGGCTGTTTTGGGCATATGGCATTGCAATTTACCTAGTCCTAACCACTTGCAAAGGATAAACACAAGTCGCCCCAACAGCACCCGAGATGGTTCCGCAGCCTAGTTGCACAAGAGGACCCGGCTCTATATATATATATATATATAAAGGCTCAGCAATGTTAGATGAAAGAATGATGCAGTATGAGGTACACAGTAACCATAAATAGCAGAAATTACCGCTGTCATTAAGCACATACTTCCTTGACATGTCTTTGAGTGTTTCATAAGCGGCAAGATCGATCCCTGCGTACGGAATAATTCCAAGAAGAGAGGGGAAAAGGCCCCTATAAAAGGCCTTTGGCCCTTCTTTGACAATGTCCCTCGACATAGCTCCTAGATTGGGGACTTTCCCACCTTTGCACTCATATGTTTGCAACCGAGTCTTCACAAGATCCATAGGATAAATAGCTGTCTGAGCCACAGCACCCGCCAGACCACCGGCAATAAGCCGGTCTAACGTGCCAATGTTGGCTTTCTCTCCCCCTTTAGAATCTGCTATGAACTTTTTAAGCATTTCATAAGTGTAGAACCTTATAGCGCTTTCTGGTGCCACCTTAATGACGTTCAATCCATTGCCTCGAAAAAATGCCAAGAGTTTACCCTCCTTCCACAATGCCTTGATTGCTGGTATTATTCTAGCATCTGTCGTTTGAACTTGTAGGACTACTTTCAAGCGATCAAGAGGTGCAGTTGCAGTGCGGGATGCAGCGCCTGCAACTGCTCCTGCAATCAGATATCTGCTTGCATGGAGCTGTTTACTAATTCCTTCTGGTATAACAGTCTGCTCGCCAATATCAACAACGCAAACCCTCTCCCAGTAGTGGTATATATTCTCAATGGTCACTTCGTGGGGATAAAGGAGAAGAAAGTCTCGCCATTCCTCAAATGTGATGACACCGTTATTATCTTTGTCCACACGCTCAACAAAACGCGCAAGTTCCTCATCATCAATTTCAATTCCTGCACAAGAGAGACTACTGTGGCATATAGGGAGGAACAACAGGAAATACGGGCATAATAAGAAAATTCATACCGAGTGCAGTTGGAAACACAGAGAGTACAAAAAAGCAAGCAAGTTAGGAATTCAAAACACATACAAAGAGATACTCCGTATGACTTATGAGGTTTAGAAGATGATCACTTGGGCATATGTATTAAGTAAAAGTTCGGCCATGGCTAATTGACCTAATTCAACCACCAACCATCTGATTATCATGTGGGTTTGCTACAATGGACATGGGTCATTCGTAACTATCATGTGCATCCTCGCGCTGTCAATGATGAGTCATGTTGTATGCTAAAGTTTACCTCAAACTCCTATAAGCTCTTCATCTTCTTCTTGAGAGCGGCACCTCATAACATTTCAAGCCTCTGTATAGGTATATCAGCAGCGCAGGACTTAGTTTCAGAAGTCCATATCCAGCCAACAATTGCACTTTAATCTTATCTTTCTCTTGGCGCCAACAACCAAGCATCTTCTAATAACTTTATTGTAAAGCTTCTGTTTCTTTAGTATGTTAATATGTTTAGACATCCACCTCAACATTGTTGTTTCAATTTCACCATCCAATACTCTTGACTCATAATTTATGTAGTGCCTCCACACTTCGGTCTCATCAATGATCGAACTACGTTGTGAATTGAAAAAAATTTGACGACGCCCATATAAAAAGAACTGACATCGCAGTTGGCACAGTAGTGCAAAAAACAAGTTCTGGTACATTTGAAGGCTGAAGAAACCACCACAAAAACCAACAGGTAAAGCTAATAGATGCATGTGTATGCTCGAACAGCCTAATCATGGCTTACCCGCTTTGACAAGTGCATCATATAGCTCTTCTGGTAAAATGCACCCATTATGCGCCACATCAATAGCTTGGAAAATGCGATAAAGCTCGAGCTCCTTGTCATCCATATACCTCCTGAACTCCTGAAAATCAACCTTCCCATCCTTATTTGCATCACAAACAAGCAAGAGATCTCTAGCATACTTGTACTCTGAAGGAATCTGAAGTGCCGACAGACCAGCCTCAATCTCTGCATAATCCAAATACCCAGTGTTCCCTTTATCGAAAAAGTTGAACAGACTACGGAGTCTCACTTCCCTTTCCTCCTTCGTTTCCTGAAGAGCCAACAGGACATGATCCATGGAAACAGGTAGCGGTTCCTTGACAGGATTGCACCCTACACGACTCTTAGTCCCTTTCTCGGTATTCTGCTTCTCAGCCATTGAATTGAACTACCAACACGACACCCAAATCTTTTCTTAATGATCCATATAAACCTAAACCTAGCTTTGAATGAAAGCACAAGCTTCAAAGGTCACAAAACCTCCAATGCGATCAACAACAAAGCGAATTTCACCCTCAAACTATCGAATGAAAATCCTAATATAATCCCCCGAATAGTGTAAGAATAAGAAAATTCCCCTTATTGTGAAGCATCTTCGACTTGTCCACACCTTGACCTGACTCATTCATTCATGCACTGCACAGAATAGAATTCCAAATCACTAAAATTTTCAACAATCACACGCTCAAAAATTCTCCTCACCGACCCCACCAAACCCTAATCCTCAACCCTCAATTCAATTCCCAAACCACAACCAAAATCGAATCAAAACCGCTCAGCAACACCAAAACTCGAACCAAAACGGCAACGTATGAAACGAAACCACCGAATCAAAACATCATATGCGACTAAAATCCTTTAAATATAATCTCGAAAAAGAGCAAAAAGGACTTCGTGGGGTCCCGGTTGCAGTGGAGAATACGATTTTGGTGACGTGATCTCCACGAGCTGACCGGAATCAATGAAGGCTGGTGTCAGCTCCGGCGAGGGTCGCGGCGACGGAGGAGATCGGCGGCGGCGGCATTGATCGGAGAGATATCGGAGATGTTTTGGTGTGTGGTGTGGTCCGGCGAGGGAGGAAATAAAAGTGTGTGCGCTGTGAGACACAGAATTTTGGAATATGTGGCAACAGATATCTTTGATTTATTATTGCCATATGTGAGGAGATGTTTTAGGGTTATGTAACTCATTTGAGAAAGAATATGAATTAATTTCTTCTTTTATGGGAAGAATTGTTTGTGGCAGTGACTATTTTTGATACTCCATTGTTATGCCAATTGATTGAAATACGAATTTATCTATGTTTGAATTTTGTTATGATTAGAATTAGATGAATATATATTTTATATCAATGATCAAGGTTAAATCATAACGTAGATATAAAATTTTATATGAAAACCCAACAATCAAAGAATCCATTGTCACCTAACCTAACCCAAATCTTGAAACATATCTTACATTCAAGTTTTAATTTTTAATATTGGTTTTGCTCTTTGTACTGAAATTATTGAAGTGTATGAGTTCCACCACAGAGCATGTGTCTATTGTGAGCCCATGACGCGAGCTACCTTGAATCACATGGGATAGATGACGAGTCCTGGGGATGCCAAGAACTCGACAGATTACGTAACATTTCTCAGATAACATAATATGACCAACCGCATCAAACAGTGAATTGTTGATAAATTTAGATCATTAGCTCGAAAACATAGTTTGCATTCCAAGCCTTATTCCTATGACGACATGTCGACATATTTGTTCTATACAATTAGTGGCCAAACAAACGACCTTACTTCTACATAACGTAGGCATCTTAGTTTTCATTACAACAGCAAGTCAGCAACAAGCATTCTCAAAGCTTCACAGGATAGATAATATACAAACATCAGACGATTTATTTGAAGCATGAGAATGCAAGAATCTCACTACATCGTCGCCGGAGCTGAGTCTTAGCTGTGTCAAATGCAGCCTTGGCTGTGCTCATCTCGACTTCCAGCTCTTCACACTGCGTCACCGCTTCAGCAGCTTCCTTGGACGCATTTTCCCATCTTCTCTTGGACCGAACCAACTCCTCGGAAACCCTCAGCAACCACGCCTGCTTATCAGCTGTCTCCGCCTCACAAGAAGCCAACTCCATCTCAGCTTCAATCAACAGCTTCTTCACAAAGGAGGCTTCCCTACAAGCTGACTGCAGGCGCTCAGATGAGGCCGACAGTGCAGCCTATGCTCGGGAATGGGCGGAAGCAACATCTTCGTAGCATGATTTTTCCATGTTACAACGACTCATGAGGTCAGCAGTCCATTGTTTGTTGCACGTGGTAGTCTCGATGCTGGAAAGATGCTTTGCTCTCTCGATATATCCGGTAACACGGTCATGGAAGATAGTGAAGTTGATTCCTAATGAACTTAAGGTCTTGAATGCAACAGCAGCTTCATCTGACATGGTTTTGTGATCTTTCGGGTTCATGGACTCTAGCACACTTATTAGATTGTTCATGATGCCAACTGCCAGCTCGTCAATTGCACCGGATATAGTTCCGGCCATAACAGTAACTTGTTCACTGGAGCTTTGAAGGCTCGATGAATCTGAACATGGTATGCTCGAACAAGGGTTTGGTTTTGATCTTTTCTCGCTTCCAGGGATCGGTAGATCTTCACCTTCAGCAGAGCCTGTATCAGTTGAAAGGTTAAAAGTCTGCTTTATTCTCTTATGTCAAAGAGACATAAAATTCGAACAATGCCAAACAGTATGATGTGTTTTGACAGACAATTTCACAATATTGATTTAGAACTTGCAACCAGGAATAATGGCGGAGCGCTTGAAAACAAACATAAAAAATACAATACCCAAAATTTCTCCGCATAAGATGTCACCATTTTGCAGAAAAAAAGAGATTAACTATTCAATAAAAAGAAAGTAGCGACACAGCAACAAAGAGTTCTTACAGGAAGAAAGAGAAAGGCCTCTTTCTTGAAAGAATTAGAGATCGAGAAGGAGAATATGCAATTCGACCCCACCAACCTTCCAGACAAATTACATTTGATTGCTGGTAGGGATTTCCAAGAACGTAATTTTGTATGGTGATCCCTGAATCATTTTGCATATGAGGAGAATATACAAGAGAGAAGAGAAACTGAAGCTGAAGGGAGTCTATACATACAAGCAATATCCATGTAGAGAAACATGCATGTATATATATATAAAATCAATCAGAACGTGTCATCTTGGACAGACTGAGTTGTGTATGCTGTAAATGCTACCATAACATAGACATCATGATAAAGTGCCACAAAATATTGGGACAAAGTTACAAAACACACTAAAAAGAAAGTAGAATCAACATATACCTGCTGCTAGAGAATTTGTGTGCGTGACAACTTGCCTACCCAGATCAATCATGTGAGGTTCATTGAGGGTTTCATTGTTATCAATCATAGAACTTCCGTATTTCTCAGACAACGCACCGCCTTCAGTGGTTGATTCCGCGATGAACCTTTCTTCTATAACTTCTTGCACAGGAATCTCTCCCTGATGCGACGACAACTCATTAGCCTCGATCTCCTCTATCTGACTGATTTCATTTAAAACATCTCCAGATATGTATTCTTATAATTCATCAACATTGTTTTCATGGCCCTCGTCACTAGCAACAACAGAGCTACCACCAACAATCAGCCCCTTGCCACTTGACGTATCCACAACAACATTCACCCTGTAGAAATTCCCACAATCAAAAGGCAATAAGAAACCAAGGATGGACAGTTTGTCTATCCTAATAATGAAATAGGGAATCACACAGCGCAGCTTATCAGTCTTTTATCACATTTATTTAGCTTCATCACTCGAGAGAGAAAAGCCTGGCTCTGACAAATTAAGGGCTGTAGAAGCCAATTTCAGGCTTTATTCCGTAAAACAACAGAGATGTCTCATTATTTTGTACAAGCCAAATGCTTTGCTCTCACTCTAGAGAGATATCTCATGTTGTCTAAGCAGTGAACACGAAGGCTATGTGCATGCTACAATTCTCATCCTCGAAATATTCTCATCTAATTTCTATGATCATCTAGTGTCTTGAAGGGATTTCCGACAACAAATTCTAACAATCTGATAATTCTACAACAGCATTGATTCCCACATGAATATTATTTCCATCATGCACAGACATGAAAATGAAAATCAATGCAAATCTGCATCTAGAACCTACTTGGATGATGGAAAATCGTAAGCCAAAAAGAGAATGATCAACCATTGAATGTTGATCATCCTAATACGTATATCGATGAATAGTTTGCATTCCAAGAAACTTGACAGCTCACTGAGGGAATTCAGAAGCTTGCGAAGAAATTTCACAAACAAAAAGAATCCAAGGCCTCGCTTCGAAAGGTCTTCAGTATGGAACAAATAAAGTATGCTCCTTCTCAAGTCAGGCAAATAATCCTAGGGCCACATGCAAAATCGACAAATACAAAATGCCGCAAACTATGCAAAAGATCAAAGAAATCATAGTCATATACCAAGAGCAAAAATAGAAACAGAGGCATACCCTAGGAATGGGGCAAACAAACTGATACCGGCCACTCGGATGATGAAAACACCAGCCTGACATGCGCAAATCGGATACTCATAGCCAGGGGGAGATGCCCTCCTCTCACTCTCCTTCACCTCATCACACCACTTGAAGTACTTGCAATTCAGCTGCAAATCAAACTTGACAAAAACAAAAACCATTCAATTCAACATGTTATCATATGACAGAGTCAAATCCCTGTTAACCTACTTAATTGGCCTTTCAACCACCGATTTAGACTTCAGATGGTTTTTGTATCCCCGTGACATTGAGGTCACAAGTTCGTATCTTAAACTATATAGTTGAACCTATCATCAGTATGACCATGACCATTTGATATGATTGGTTACTCAACAATCCCAAATATAGTGATGACCATCATTGTCAATACCATTAAACTTTGTCAATACCATTAAACTTGGATAGCTAATATTAAATCATGCGGGTGGGCTTCTAGAGGCAGTAAGAATAAGGAAGTACTCCCTCCGTTTCATATTAATTGAAAATGTTCCAAAATAAATAAAACCTGTCTTTTTTGGCTAATCTTTTACCAAAAAAAAGTACTCCATCTGTCGCATATTACCTGTAACACCATACAATAATAACACTATTCATTATATATTTTGATGCATAAGTTTTGCCTACTACAATATGAAACTTGCTTTATTAACAAAAATAAAATAAAATTATTTGATCGTGTCCAACGAATAAATCGCAACACGTCCAATTTTATGACCTCCGTTACATTTGTTGAAAGTAAAGTGGGCCGAAGGGATCTTAGTATCAAATCAATCTCATTACATCCACTAACTCCTCTCCTTGAAGTCCTATAATAAACTTTTCTACCACGAAAAAAATTAATTTTTTCTTCACCGAGATCCATGCAAATTCAATCCATATAAATTTATGTGCCATCAAATTATTTGATCGTGTCCTGCGAATAAATCGTAACACGTCCAATTTTATGACCCACGTGACATTTGTTGAAGTAATGTGGGACGAAGGGAGCTTAGTATCAAATCAATCTCATTACATCGACTGACTCCTCTCCTTGAAATCCTATAATAAACTTTTCTACCACGGAAAAAAATAATTTTTTCTTCGTCAAGATCCATACAAATTCAACCCATATAAATTTATGTGTCATCAAAACGTTTTGATTAATATAAAATGAGGGGTATGAGATAAATAGTGAAAACGGGAACAAGAAATAAAAAGGAACCTATTTCTCATCTCACACTATTACTAACTACGTGAACGGATCAGCACTATTTCTAACAATTCCAATGACCTGCATAAAAAGTTTCTCTCATCATCACTAACATGACTAAAACAACAAATCATCAAAAAACGGAGGAGAAGAAAACATACGTATCCAGTGTTGGGGCACTTATAATACTTCTGCCCAGGATTCCGTTCACTGCCGGACACCAACACCGCGCAAGCTCCTCTTCCGCACTCACAATAGTAGACAGGATGCTCGGCGGTGGGGGCAACAGGAGCGGGTCCCGGAGATCGGGGCAGTCCTTGGCCCGGTTTCTTGCACTTGAAACATGGGCCCAAATGGGCCGAGCCCGGGGATTGAGGGGAAGTGGCCACCATGAGAGCGGGAGTGAGACGTGATCATGGAGTGGAATTATTGAGAAGTGGTAGAATGATTGGGGGAAAGAGAAGGGGGGACATGTGAGGGGGGGGAGGTGATCTGATGTATCAGTGGAGTGCGTTGATTTTTGGGATCTTTTTGATTGATGATTTGTTGCCTTTTTAGAACTGATTTTGGTGAGATTGTGACGGATTTCGTTATTTTTTTGTTTAGGGCGAGGATAATCCACGACAATAAAATATACCATAACTTTTTTTATTTTAAAAAATATATTAACTATTTATTTTATTTTTATATTTAAAATCGAATTTATATTAAATTAAATTTATTATCTCATCATATCCGACTAATTTCTCTTATATATTTTTACATCAATTTTCATCAACATAAAAAAAAAATTAATCATATTTAATTTTTATATAAAATTTCATATCACATCAAATTATTATATATAATTTGAAGAATTTCCGGACTAGTGTTTACCATAGAAACAGGTACACCTCCCTAGTTTAGCATTGATATTGGCGAAGTTTATGGGCTTTCACTTACCTGTTGAGTTACGTCGTCTTATTTGCATCATTGGTTTTTACTTGTTTCAATCCCGAACTACCGTCTTGGTAGGATGACACGATCTCAGATCAGGCGACATTTGATTACGACGAACGAACCACCGAGAAGTGTCCAGCCTCTCAACGAATAGGTCGTTCGTCCCAGTGAGTAGACATCGAAGGATAGATTGACTCCTCTATGGTGACAACTCTTATGTTACACAGAGTTGTCATAGGAGTACGTTGCAAGGGTTGGACTTATCGCCCGTAAATAGTTATTTCGATACGTGGACTGAGTTCAGAACATCATGAGATAGTTCGATCTATATCCGCAACACTCCCTTCGGCTGAGTACTTATTTAGAGGTGGTGATATAATATATACATATAAAATTTCTTAATAAAGCTAGAAAACAACGGCCGAAGGTGCTTCTCAATGTTACAACTCTCGAGTCAGATTGGTTACACAAATACGCATATATAAGATCAATCAAATCAAGGTAGAAGATTCTATACACCCCAAAGTCCGGTAACGCAGGAAACACAAGAATGAACAAAAAGCAGCGCATCCGTTCTCGTGGTACGTACATGTAAGCATCACGAATCACAGTTCTTGAGCAAAATGCATTTGAGCATCAAGCGGCGTTCGCCCCCTGCCCCACTTTCATTACAAGCTCCTCGGTGGTTGTCCCGATGATCTCATTGGCTCGCTTCAGACCCACACAGTAGTATCTCCCAATGGTATCCTGAATGAATCAGGCAAAAATTTGCTATAAGCTAGAAATTGGAGGACTGAGCGAGAGAACGTTCAAGCTCGAGATCATGATAGAACTGTGGGCTAAGCTAGGTTGATTATGTCGCTTAAGAAAGATAAATGTTGAACTAACCCGGGAAACTATGCCCAGCTTCTCCAACTTCTGAACTGCATCATCCACATCGAAGTTACAGTTCTCGCCAAACTCTTCTTTGATCAGTTCCTCACTGCGATAGTCAAGGTCCTAAAACATGTATGTGCATAGCAAATTAGACAACAGAACTGTTGTGCCATATTCTGATTCAAGGTACCACAACAGCACTCAATATAGCAGCGGCTCAAAGCGTGATCACCTGTCTGGTAGCTTTCCCTTGTTCCATTAGTATAAAGAAAGCTATGATCACCTCCTTGACCTGCAATGAAGCGAAAAACGCAACAAAAACTTAGCATTGTTCCATGTCACCAAATAGCTTGATGTCCTATGAAAGCGCAAACATACTTCTTGTTGAATCACGTCATCACATAAGTGAAGGAGAGTGCCCTTTCCGCTGTCAAGTTGTTTGTCATACATTGACTGCGTTATGAGATTTTGATATGCAGACAAATTTGCCTGAAACCTGAGAAGAAGCATATTTCATGTTAGTAATGTTACGCTTATACCCCTTTTACTATAAAGCAGGTTCTCCTTGATATCCAAACAAAATGTGCTTTCCCCACCAGAATGCTTACACAAAAGTAGGAAACTACACATGAGACTTGAAATAACCATAAAGAAAATGTTCTGCGCACATCAGTTAACCTAAGGAAAACTTACGTGAAATATGTTTTCGCACAGTAACCAACCACTCCGGAAAGTATAGCGAAAATAACCCAAAGATCATTGCTAGGTCCCTTAAGTGTACCGGCTAGAGCACTCTGCAAAACTTCAAAAACTTTGGATTTTGCACCAGCGAATGAAAATGGCACAGAAGAGAAGCTTGAGAAGTTCAGAGCATAAGATTAACTAACCAGCCCCACAACAGCAGAGATGAGAAACTTAACCCAGTCCACCGGAGTGAGCCCCGGACTTTTCTTTTCAGGCTGTGAATAGAGAGAAACCGTGAAAACCGCATCAGTACAACAAAGTCTATCATATATGGTAGAGAGCAAGGGAACGATAGTTATTCAGAGGGAAAGAGATAAAGGGACAAGTGACTTACTAGAACGATTTCCATGTCGGCCATTGGGATATTCTTGAAATGTTTCAGAAATATGCCCGTCTCAGGCTTCCCTTTCTGACTTGCTCGCCTTCAGAGCAAAAAAAGGTCGTCAGATGTACAGAATGCTTTTACATTTCTAGAACAATACAAATAGAAGGATTGAGGTCGAATTCACAGTCATCCAGATTTCAAACCAAGGGTCATGGATCGGCCTTATCACCAATTAATCAGCCATGTACTGAATCATCAATTTCTTAGAATTGGCTGATTGGGCCACCCTTGCCTTTAAGTCTTTAACAACTCAAATAATTTTTTTTAATAAAAAAATCAATATACAGAAGTACCTGTAAAGTACGATTATCCTATCAAAGGTTGGTTCCTGAATAGTGATCTTGCCCAACAAGCTGGGGAGACTGGAGAAAAGCAAAAAATAATATGGACTCAGGACTAACATCATGGTAGATATGATCAATGATCAGATAGCTTGAGCAAATCCGACAAACTTTATGCAAAGCACAGCCAGTGGTTATCTTTCTCTCGATTTCTCTACCATCTAGATGGACCAGCGAGATTCCACTCCCCCAGTGCATCCATTTAACTTTAAACCTTTATTGGTTAGTGAATGTCTCAATAATAATACTTATTTCGCGGACGAGTTTTCTCGCATACATGAACCAGTCTATCTGGAAGCATGGGAATGTAAGGAATGTGGAATGAAAAGTTGCAGACTCCTCTATCTACATTCATTACTTCACAGTTCACTATCTGGTGAGTGAACTTGAAATCTGCTCCCACTCCTGCTTGGTGATATGACCATGAAGACTGCCTCTGAATAATAATTGGAAAAATATGCTCTCCGTCCTAGTTACCCATTTGTCCATCTATTTTCACACTATTACAATCCTATAAGTTCCTTGCACTGTTATCCCTATACTCTTTGACCATAACTCCCTCCTCCGTCCATTATACATACTCCATCAGCAATATTTATAGTCTAGTTGAGGCTGCGCATTTGAAATTAACACAAAAAAAAAGCAACTCACAAAATCCATTGTACATTCTGATCAACTATACTGTAGCTTATATTTAAAGGTCTACACAGGACCTTATCGGTACATTGCAGCAGAGAGACATGAACAAACAGAGTGAAATTCAGTAGGTAAAAACAGAAACAAAGTTGAACCAAAGCCCTATATAAAATCCGGCTGTAAAGGCTACCAATACCATGTGGCTTAAAGTGTGATAACAAACAGGTACCTTAACTCCATGTTCTGGATACGTATCCGCTCGACAAAGAACTCCTCCTGGTCAGGTTCAGCATCAAGGTCATCATTCTTCTTTGGGTCTTCATTTTGATCCTTCTTTTGTCGTTTGTGTCCCTTCAAGAACTTCGAGAGAAGTATTGCTATACTGCAATGGAGTGATCATTAGCCAACAAAACAGACCCATACAACTCAGGAATGTGCATGACAGGGTCTACTGATGGTGTAATCAAAACTCACTGCCGATAATAGGTACCCAAAAAACAGGATTCAATGAACCCCAGAGTCAAATACAGTTCAAGGATTTCACAAGTGATGGACTGTAAATCAAAGAACACATTGTCCAAATAAAAGGATATACGGGTATAAAGAATCACTAACCCTGTCACCCGCAAAATTTTTGCCCACAGCCGTGCAATAAGCATGTCTACTTTCTCCGGAAAGAAGTAGTTTGTAGTTCGATCAATTCCAATACCACGCCGGAAGATTATGTACTAAAAATCAAAAAGTTAATAATGTTATTAAAAGCATAAAGCTCTACAATGCATTAGAAATTGCTAGTTGAGGCATAAAAAGCCTGACAGCACTGTGATATACCTTATCTGCGAACTCTGGCAGATTCTCATGAGGATGCTGTGAAAAATATTTGCTTAGAAGCTTCTTATCAAGCTATATTGAACATTGGGAAGAAAAAAACAATCAGACAGTGTGAATGAAGACAAAACTGATTTAGCCAACTCACGAGTTGAAATACACAAGAAAGTGTGACAATAACCTTGGATTCATCAACAGTGATGGGAAGATTCAAAAGATACTGTCCGGTAACAGCAATATCAATCTCCTCATCGGTTGCAACTTTGAAATTACTTTTCTCCATAATCTAAATACAAGAAAGAAGCAAAAGGAATGACAAACAAGGTCAAAATAAACTGGGAAAAAAGAGCAGAAGGTCACCCCTGCATCGTAATATTTTACACTCCCATCTCCAAGTTCCTAACTTTCGATTGTTCATTACATCATAACTGCCATGATATTGGTCAAGCAGGTTCACTGACCTGAGAGAGTTTTTATACAAATCACAAATTTTCATAACTCATCAAACAAGCACACTTTAATCTTCATATTGCCTGCACAAAGATATAGATAAAGTGAAAAGGCATAGTTGCCTCCATACCTGAAATAAGTATGTCAAAAAATTCTGCTCGAGAACATCAATTTCTTCTGGAGATAAGTGTTGCTGTTCCAGTTTTTTAGCTCCATGGACTGGGTCAAAGAGAGAATATAGTTGCTGCAATGATCAAAGATTAGTTTCAGAAAAAAGGAGGTACTAACAATAAAACCAAAATCGATTGGATACGAGAGATTCTTTTTTTTCTTTTTCTTTTTCTTTTTTTCACATAAGACGAACAAATTACCATATGATCCTAAATTACCATGAGATCCTCAAATTGAAGGAGATACCAAGCGCGAATTGTGTAGTCAATCCTCTTGCAAAGCTTTAGGAACTCATTCCGATCTGACCCAAGTTCTGCAACAAATGGAACATGATAGAATACTTAAATACAACATGTTGAAATATATAGCGGTTGAGAAAATGAATCGAATACTGCATATGCCACCAATTCAGAGGGCGTTTTGATTTCCGCTTGATTTGGAAGCTCTTGTTCTGATTTTCCCCCAAAAGTTCCTTTACATGCAAATCTGGCAGGTCTAAGCAGAATGCCAAAATTCCGAAGGACTGACAGTTCAAAGAAAAGTTCAACCTTAAATGCATCAGATTTTATGCTCATCAACATCATCTTAGCTGACAGTTTCACTTTGTTAGGCACCATTGATCCTCTTCCAGCATTATGTAAAGAGGTGAGAGCATCACAAGAGAGTGCCAGTGAGTCGCAATATGTGGAAGCTCTTCCATATAACATAAACAACCTCAATTCGATTCATGATTGACATTACTTTTTTCCACTAGGCACAGATCATCTCTGTTCTCACAGAAATCCTTCTGGTTATGCCAATATAATATCGGTATTACATCCAGTCCTGCATACTTTCGTTTCCGAAATAACGCCTCCAGAATTAACATATATCCCAAACCATACCACATATTTCCTACCCCCGCCCCCCAGCCAGCATACTGTGAACAATACTCGAGGCCTATTCGCAAGCAGAAGTTCATCAAATTTATGCACGACTAGTGTTCCATATACCAGCAGACTATACAACTTTCCTGGTAACTATACTACACTCCATCCACGTCATACTGTGAGAAACTCACACACACTTACACATTGTCCTAAAAGTTGAATTATCCACAAACAGTAATCAAAGAAATCTAGGAAACCGAGCAAAAACCAACGAAACATCGAAACAGAATCATGAACCCTAAGCACAAATGGAATCGAATTATCGAGTAAATCAGGAACTGAAATCACAATCATCATAACATCAAGTGAGAATGCGAGACGAGAAATGGACCGATGAGATTGGCGAGGGTCATGATGATCTTAGGTTTCAAGATCGGAATCACCGATTCCTTCTCCAATCGAATTATCTCCTTCTTCTTCTTCTTCTCATTCTTCTTCCCCTCAGCCTTCCTCTCCATTTCTCAAGACTACACAAATATCTCGAATTCGATCGATCGATCGATGAATGGGCGATGAAGTTTCAGGATTCGATTCAACGCCTCGAATTATAACAGTGATTGCTTCCACTGTGAGGAGAGATTGGGATTCGAAGGATGAGTGACAGAGAGGGATTGAATCGAATGTGATGTGATTGATCGAATAACGTCTCATTCAATGAAAAAGCGACTATCCTTTTTCTCGAGTATTTTTTTCCTCTGAGATGAGACGTGGGACGTGGATATCATAAGGGAGCTGTGATTCGAATGGGTCTTTACGTCAGCCAAGAGTGATCTGGACAACAATGTAACGTTTTTTCTTGCCGACATATAGGATTATATGAAAAGTTTTTCGAATATGAAACGCGTCGTCTGTATGATGCAACAAGCTTAATAAACCTACGTCACAAAGAACACTATAATAATATTTTTGTCCCATAATTTTTTTGCAATATTTTTTTCTCAAGAATTTCATTACTCATCTAAATAATATGATTTAAATTTTACATCCACTCACGATTATAATTCATAACATTTATTATTATAATGTTTCTATTGGTCCACAATTATAATTCGTAACGTTTATTATTATAATGTTTCACGACATTTTCTCAAATGACAACGTTTGATCGTCCCGTAATATTGATCTATCCTTTTATCGTAATGTATATCCTATCAAAATAATACTATCTTTTTGTGACCGAAGAAAATACTTCTCATGATTTTATTTACATCAACCTAGGCTGTTACATATTGTCCTAAAATATATAATTTTTGATCTCAACGTCAGTGAAGAATCGCTTACCATCGAATTAAGCCGTCTCGATTGCAATTCAAGAGGATCATGTCACTCTGACCACTTGATTGCGATTCTCAACCTAAATCAGCACCATAAACTCATTCATTTTCGAAACTCAATCATCTGAAATGCTTACCCATTTGGAAAAAAAAATCGATCATCCTGTAACTTCAATCATAAACCTAACCATTCAGAACAAGCAAACTTTAGTTCTGTCATGATTTGGATGTCGAGCCACAATGGTGTTCCATTCAATCAGCAACATTGGATCCCCTTAAAGCAGGGAAAAAACTGCACCCTTTTTTTTCTGATCATAGTATCAACTATGCTGTTGTTGGGACAGCTGATCTAGCTCCGTCACTGCAGACACTACACTGGCCATGAAAATAACGCTATTAGGTACTCAGAATTTAAAGGATCAATATCGTTCAAGCAACAAAAAATGAGCGACAATATGATCCTGCTACCAACAAAGGAGCTGATCACTTATTCCTTCGAAACAAGTTCCTTCCATGGCTCTCACGCCATCCGCAAAATGTTTACCCGACTAACTGATAAATATTGCAAAAAAACTTTCATAAATTTCTCATCTTCTATCATCAGATGATTACCTGCGGGACTAACCTCTTTTGTCCGACTATATACACGAGTGGGATCCCCTCTCGTATTGTTATGCACAAAAATCCCCCCCTCATGGCGTGGTCAGCTCATGGCGCAGCCATCCTTCCCCGATGTGCAGACCAATTAACACAGCCACCAGATGATGAAACTCCTCTGTGCCGACAAGCCCAAAGAACCAGAACCGCTTTCATAAATTGTCATTGATGCCACGACTCCAAGAACGGCTTTTCTGTCGGGTCATGTAAAGTTGTCGTTTGACGTGGCAACATCCACCCCATACCATTAGCCTTCAAGGCTGCAACTCCGAGAGGTCCTTGCACGTGACTCAAGTGCTCGAATGGCAAGGAGACTTGTGGTAGAAGACCACTTGTTCGAGGAATGCCACTGCTTATGCCTTCCCCGTGGTTCATGGTCAGGATTGTTGGCGTTGTAGCAAGGAAAGGACTACGGGAATGCATGTTGTTGCACTGATGAAGAACACTGTAAAGACCCTGATCACCGCCACTTCCACCTCCGAGATCCTGATTTGAAAAAAGATTTGATTCTGGACCTGGCCAACCACCCTGGACTCGATTCTCAACAGGAAACCAATTATGATTCAGTGTCTCCGCAGGCCCTGAATGGAAATGGGTCGAAGCTACTGCACGAGTATCACCCCACTCTCCCATGCCCATCGGGAAGAGATTTTCTTGCTTCGGGAGAGCAAATCTATTGTTGTCAGCAAACACTGTCTCCTGGATGCTTGGATGCATGAACACCTCATTTGCGACTTTTTGACTGTGACCTATGTAACCTAAAGGAAAAGGCTGTTGCAACTGCTCTGGGAAATTACCCACGAAGGGGGAAGGATCCAACATGTTGGTAGTTGGACTGAAATCCATTCCACTTCTCTGTCCATGAGGGTATCTGTCACCACGCTTGATAAGAGAGTGCAGTAAACCGTTTTCATCTCGAGTTTGATAATTGAAGAATGGCAAGTCGGTAGACTGTTGGTGCAAGAAATCCCTGGTAGGATCTTCAGCTGGAACTTCTGACTTGAGATCAATGAATTTGGCAGGTTCTTCCTTAATGGCCAGTTGAGGCCTGAGAGACAAGTTACCAGAATTGACGTACTCAATATTCGAAGTGGAAGCAGGGATAGAAGTACGTGCATTAGCTGGACGCCATGTACCAAGAACAGGTGACTGGTGAAGCTGCTCAATCTTGCCAACCCCCACCTGCCTTTGGCTTTCAGTTTCGTCTGGTGTATCTTGAGATGCATGACCAACATCTGATGTGTTGTCATCACCCTCGGAGTTTTCTGAAGCGACAGGAACATCTTCTGCATTTAGATCCACAGGGCTGAATGTTCTATCAGCATTTAACGACTGGATCTGCAAGGATTGGCCCTGCATCGAAGATGGATCACGCTCGGCATTGTCATCCGAAATGGATTCACGAGCAACTCCTTCATTGCCCTGTGAATGCAGTGGAACTTCTCCAGGGGTTTCATTCTCATCCTGATCTCCAAATGAAACAATCACAGTTAATAGATAAAGAACAGGGAGGATTCAGGCATACCTAGATAATTCTCAGTTAATAAGTATTTTAGCGAACGATTACTGACCTCTATTGGATCATTTGCTTTCTCTTCTATCTCTTGGCATAAGAACTTCACCGCATGTGATCTCCATGTCTGCCTGTTCTTCCAGTTTTCATACGCTACAGGAAGATCTTTATTAGCCAGATTAGACCTGCATCAACACAACCAGTTGAAGCTAACAATGATTACAACCTAACATAAACGCTCATGAAAGCTCCCTCTAACCCTGGGGCCTGGAAGAGGTATTTTGGGCGAAAAAATTAACCCATGGCCGATCAATTTCTGACATGAGTGTCTACCTAATGTTACCAGCCTGTCCCTTTCCAACAGCCATATCAACATCCAAGTAATAACAATTCCTTCAAAGTTATACATACCAATACTTCAAGATGTTAATCTGTTCTTCTTTCTCAAACATCTCATATGGCTTCACATGAAGATTGTCAAGATTACCCAGGAAGCGATTCAGGGTCTTAGCTTGAATACTATTGCCAGATTGCTTCATGCTCTTGACAAGCTCATGTTGGCTTTTACTGATCTGAAAAATCCCCGGAATAAAAAGGTCAGCTCACCCATGTTTCCAAACAGATAATACATCCTAAATTACATGCAGAAAAAAAGAGAAAGAAATAATAACATGGGCAGGAAACTGGAAACTGCAATAGCTACGAGCAAAAAGGTCATTTCTAATTTTTCACCCTAGTTGCATTACGTTTGTAGAACTGGAAACTACAATAGCTACAAAGAAGGCGCCTTGATTACACAGTTCATGAAAAAGCATAAGCATTGCTCACGAGCCTCACCTTCACATATGACATGTATTTGGTGCCATCATCATACTTCGTATTGATCTTTTGATGCTTCTCGCCTTTCCCTAATTTTGGTATAGCACTTGGTCCCTCGGGAGATGCTGCTGGCTTCTCATTTTTTTGCTTCCCAAAAGCTTTGCCATGAACCCTGATGAAGAAGATATAATATTAGATCCATATACTCCAGCTTCCCACACACTCCCTCCTCCCAATAATTAATGGGTCACTTCTCTTTTTAGGCATCCATATAAAAAAATACAAATTTCCTTATTTGGAAGATATTTCTATTAAAAAATACCAAACTATCCATCCATCGTTGCAATAACCCTCTTTTACTCACATCTCATACTCCATAGGAAAAAGTATGAACATACACAAAAAAATTTGATTGGCTCCTTGCATGGTATACTCCTTAAGCCGCTACCTTCATGAGCTTAAAGATCAAAGCCTCCCATTCAAGAAAAAAATGGCTTTACACGATCATCTAAAAGTGAGCTTCTCCTATCACTCCCACCACACAAGCTAACCAGATAGTATTTCTTTCCACATAGGAAACCCACCATCTAGACATTGCACATCATATTCCAAGCCCCGCATCAGCCTATGCCAACATGTAAAGAGCAGGATTAACAACTTTTGAGATAGTTTACCTCTTCTGAAAATTAGAGACATTGGCCCCTGAGTGATTCCAATTGTGACTACTGTATGCTTTCTCATCAGCATTCCCAGAAGAGGAATAAGATGAAGAACCCCAACTCTCGCCAGGATAATGAGATTTTCTTTCACGTGCCCCTGCCACCCTTCTTGACCTGCTAAACATTCCAAAAATATATTAGATTGAACCTGTTCTTAGAATTTGTACAGATCTCACATGAGATGTCCTGGTGACCGCAGAGCAATTTCCATGGAAGAGTATTGCTAATAGAACCCAAAAGGCTTCTTTGTCATTAGCGTTTTCTTAACACCATCCGAGAAAATGGTCAAAAACACCATCCGAGAACCGTTCAGCTCAGTGCACTGAAAATTTTACTTCTTAGGCCATCTTAACCAAAATTAAGCAACTAAAATAAAGTACCCTCGACCAATGGTAACAAAAGAGAACCACAGGTTCGGATAGCTTTTTGGTACAAGCTCACTGATCTTCATCAGGCAAAGAAGAGGCCAGATGATCATGCAGAAACAACACTCAGCTCAGTTGAGAAACTTTTACCTCTTTTTTGGAGTACTATATTTTGCTATTTTTGTGAAGAAGGCAAGATAATAACGTGACAAAGAAAACTATACGCAAAATCCTAACCTCCTACAGCAAGTTTTAGTTCAGAAGAAAAAGTCACAGATTTTAGTGCGTAAATCACAGAAGAAAAAGTTCAGACACTTTGCTGTCTAGTTAGTGAAAACCAACCTTGTCATATGCAATATCTCTGCTTCTGGATCACTTGAGTTAGCACATCTCTCTTTCATATTCTGCAGATTTTCAATCATACTGCCAAAAAAAGGCAAAAGATGTTGCATATCATATAACAAAAAGGAGATGAGCATGGAACCTGAAAAGTGATTCCCGAAGCCACATACTTGTCGTGGTACTTCTGCAATTCATAGTAGTATGCCTTCTTATTGGCCCTAATGGACTGTTCTTGGTGAAGAACTGCATCGGGATGAAGATCACCAGAACAAAGAGAAGAACCCCTGCGAAGATTTATCTTCAATTTTCTCCTACATACTCTTGTAACATAAAAAATAAAGCAGTATTCATTTAGAGCAAATTTTCTAGCCAGAATTCCATTCATCACGACTAGCACAAAGCGGGGGTAAAAAAAAATAGACAGCCACAGGACAAAAGTTTGCCTTGGCTGGTTGGCAATGGCTTGTGGAAAACATCACGGCACTAGACTAAAAACCCATGATAAATAAAAACATAAAGAGCTCGCACCAACTATAAGAAAGTTCCACAGATCAAAAAGATCAGCAAAGTAGTTTAGATATTGCACATATTCCATTAGATTCCCCGGGATGACGACCCATAACATATGCATAGGCATGAAAAAGACCAAAACTCCAACATAAGGTGCATCACTATAAAGGAGTCTTAGATTCAGAAACACCAAATGGTTGACATGTAGGATACAAACTATTGTTCATAGGTCCACGATTTTATACAACCATGACAAAAATGATTATTCCAGGAAAACAAGCCGAAACAATGCGTCAGTTACCAAAAGCCTTGAGAAACAACTTTGCACAAAAGAGGATATACAAGATTAAAAAATCCAGCCAGCCCCAAGAAATAAACAGATCACAATAGCAGCAAAATAATCTAAAAATGACTGAAAAGGATAAATTACATCAAAGTAATTAAACTCCACCAACCATTTCAAAAAGGGATTTCCAAAGTGCAAGTTCTCCTCAGAAAGCAAAGGTTTCAAGACATGTTCTGGCTTAAGTTCTCCAGGAAGGAACTGCTTGAGATAATTTCTCTCCTTCTCTGATAGAAGAGATTTCCAGGCCTAAAAGCAATTTAGAAAGGAAGCCATCTAAGTTCATTATAGCAATTAAAAAAAAAAAAAAGGAAACCCCATATCTAGTAGTCCAAACCAATGAGAATACAAAGCACTAGAAGTACCTCGTACGATACAAGCTTCTTTAGATTGTTTGGGTCAAAAAGACCACTAGGAATGGCCACCACATCTGCCAGGGCACCCTTATTATGAGAGGAAGAAACAAATGGGTCCAGGTGTCTCGAAGATAATCCTATTTGTTCCGTTTTAGCAATCACCCTCTTTCCATCAACATCAAATTTAAGTGAGATATGTTGATTGAGATAATGATATTGTGAGACAAAAATTTTCGTCTTTGCTCTATGATGCTCTTGTAATCCATGATCAAGATCACCAGTTGAGTTCAAACTTCGCTTCCGGTGATCAGCTCCCATCTCTTAAATTTCACAGGTCTCCAATGATGACAAGCAACATGTTGGCATCAATAACTTCTGCAAAGATCTTCCATTTAATGAACCACCTGAAGCCAACACATTGTAGAAATTAGGAAACCTTGCCATATAACACAAGTATGAATTTAGATATCAACATTAACTAAGCCAGTGATAAGAGCTTTTGCTTAAAGTGAGTACACAATAGAATAATGCGCACCGACTTATCTTGCAAATAAAGGGTATATTTTCATCCAGAATTAAAACCTGTGGCCAGAACATGAACAACCTTAATAGAAATCCGATCCATAGATCGAGATTGATGTTGAGAAGTTGGCAATAGATTTATAACCATCTCTCAACCTGATTTTTACCAAATTCGCAGCCAAATATGAGCACAAGAAGATCTTCTCGGTTGAGAGTTGGGGTTCTCATTTCTACCTCCTTCCCACATTCCTCTCCACTCAACCTACGAAACCCCACTCGAATTCCCCCATTCCATTTCGTTCTTATTCTCCCTCAGATATTTTTCATAACACACTGAACTTCCAATTCTATTCCCAAGTGGATATATTGCACCTCTTGGGAAAACACGCATACTATTCTGGTACGTTTCCATACTATGCATGAGCTTCAATCAATACCCTAACTTTCCCCATATAATCAAAGCATTATATCATATAACACATTCCGTTTCCTCAATAATCCACTTATCCAATACTCACGGTCTCAAACGTTATTTTCCACATATTTACAAACCTCCTACGCCTGTCAAGTCCAGCAATACGAATCCCACAAATAAAACACACATAACAGAAACCCTAATCACACAAACAGTGCCAAAACAATCAAAAATCAAATACTCACCAAAAACAAGACCTTGTACAGCCGAAACACTCGTCCACCGGAGAAGAAGAGCCGCCGTCGTCGATTCCACGCCGCCGTCAAAGTCGCCGCAGCGGGATTCGTCGCCGATTTTGCACCGACAGCTTTGGCAATGGATGGATTTGTGTTAATAGGGATTCTGTGTTTCTATTGGTTTGCTGTGAGGACGAGTTTTCAATGCTGTTTTAGTTTTGTGTTTGGTAACTTGTTATCATGGAAAGGAGAAGAGAAGAGCTGCTGCCCTGTTCGTGTGAGTGAGGCGATGGTGGTGGAGCAAACGCCATGGAAAACCAGTGGGCCGGCGGGCCGGCATTGTTGTGTTCATCGTGGCCCAGCCCGGTGTTTTGCGTGTTTAGTTCTCTAGAATTGTTGATGACAAACGTTATCGATGAGACCTCAAGAAAGATCCACAAAAAAAAAAAAAAGGTTGAAAAGAGGATTGTTGATGACAAAACGTTTTTTATTTTTAGGGGGTTTTGGTAGTTCTAACAAAATTTTCCCTTTAAACCTTATCATATATACTTTCATTATTAGGTTATGGGTTTATCTTAAGTTGTTATAAGAGTTAAAAATATTATTTTGAATTATATTTTTTTTGTCATTTTTTGTTTTTTGTTTTGTTTTCTTTATAATTGTTCATAAATAAGATGATTAAAGAAAAATATTTGAGATGATAATTATCACTTTTTTTATACCTCATATTACAAGGATAAAAATTTCATAATCACTTATTTTGAATGACATTGTTTATTTTTTTATTATGTTGATTATTAAATATCACATAATCGATCTATGTTATTTTTATTATAAAAATGATGTTTTATGGATTTTTCAGCACAATCTTGATTGTTTTTTTTTTTTTTTTTTCACAAAAGGTTTTTCGTTCATAATTTCGTTCTATATAAGATTTGAGAAAGATAAAATGTATATAATCTTATACACGTTAAAATTATTTTTTAATATCCTCGAAAGATATCGAGTCCCTAATCTAGGATCAATTGTTTACCACTCATGTAACTCATCTAGATAATTTGATTAGTGACATGAATAACTTTATTGCTTATATATGAGTATGTTGTGTTTATTATGGGACGAAGATAATATAAATAAACTTTAAATAATTACATTAAAACTGAAAATATTGAAATAGAACTCCATTAACTGCTATTTTCATATTAAAAAATGATAATGTCTTTGTCAAAACAATAATAAATATAAATAAATAAAATAATGTGGAGCATTATTTTCTCATAATCAAATGCTCCATCAATATATACTAATAAATTTTCATTTTACAACAAACTAATAATATGATACAGTAATTAATTTTAACATAAAGTAGGCTACAATTCAAAATTCTACCTTCGTCTAAAAAAATTACAACATTTAAGCGTATGTATTTTTTAGTCAATTTTGACTCAAATTATGAGACAAGTAAATGATTTTTTAATAATGTTTTCGTGTTATATTATTGATAGTTTGGTCACATAAGTGATAAATTTAACGACGTTACGTTATGAATGAATCACAGGATGATTAAATGATTTTATTTTATAAATTCATCATGAAACATAAAAAATATATTATAAGTTATAAATTATAATTATGGATCAGAATAAAATTTATACCATACTGTTTACTAATATATAATAACACATCAAAATGCATGACAATAAATACCCTATCAGTCCCATAAATTTTACAACGTTTTAGCTTTACACGTGTGTCGATGTAAAATTGGACACACGTGTAACGACGAATAAACGTAATTTTTTTATAAATTTATTATAAAATATTAATGATTATGTAAATTATATATTTTAATATAATTTATAAAACAATTAAATATAATTTGATATAAAAATAAAATTTATATTCATATATATATATAATATATAATATATCAATCTTATAAAATATATGGAACGAAAAATTAATACAATTATTATGGATAATTTGGGACGAAAGAACTACATTTTTTTTCTTTTTGGAAGTCCTAAAAAAAACTCCTTCAAATATACTTAAAAAATAACGGTGATAACTTTGACGGAGGAGTAATTTCATTAAAGTTAAAAAGAAAAAACAAATATGCTACTAATTAAAAAAAGAAAAAAAGTTCATCATCGTATTCCCAATCTCACGCGGCTCCATCAATTGCACGGAAAATTGCCTACGCCGCACGCCCTTCCCCTCCGTGCATCGTCGACGATGCTGAGATTCGCCGGCCGGAGACTCACTTTTCTCTCCTCCACCACCTCATGGAGGCAATCCCCGGCCGCCGCCTCCAAGGGCTTCTCCTTCGCCGGCGATGATTCGGCCAGCGGTGATCGCAGATCCACCGCGTTCTCCGATTCCGATCTCATTTTTAATCGCTATATGGCCTTTAGAGGTGAGGATAATCTCTATGGTTTGAATCGGTGTTTGTTATTGTGATTCGGTTGTCTTAGGTTTTCGTTTTTTGTCGTTCTGTGGTGGATAGGAGAATCGATCATGTTTTGCTTTAATTTGTGTTTTGTGATGTATTAGTGATTTGTGAGGTGGAGATTCTCTCGAATAATTTGATTTAGATTCTTTGGAAATTGAACAATTGAGCGAATTTTGGTGGTATATCACGGGTGTGAAATCTGGGATTGATGGCTAAAGCATGCTAATTGATGGATACTATTCTTGACACTTAGTGAAATTGTTGTTTGTCTTTCAGTCTTTCCGAATGATAGGAAGAAGAGGTCGGTTTGAAATGGAGGAAGAGATATATGGGTGTGGTAGATTCATGTTAAATTGTGTCCGACTTCATGGCTTGATGCCTAGTTGACTCAGCCAAGCAGACTCTTTTGTAAAATTATCCGGATCTCCCATCCGGTTATGGAACTAAAGCGGTGGTTAATATTACAAGGCAAGAAGTCCGCTTCAGAAATTATGTCTTCATAGTTCATTCATCTGTTTCGGGGAATCGTTTCTTCCTGGACTATAGGTGCTTGAATCTACCTTGTGGTTAGCTGAATGCTCTGTGTGCTAAATATTTCTCCATTCATGATTGATTGGTTATGATCCGGGTATGATGCGATGACAACATTGATATGATGCTTTGAGGGAGTTTTTTCCCACGAATTTGTTTCTCATTTTTGGGAAGCAATACCTGGTGATTTTCTGACAATATTGCTTCTCTTTTGGAAGCAATAACTGGTGATTTATCGGATCAAATGGATGCAAACTGCCTTTTGAAATTTATTGTTTCATTTTAGCATTACTTAATTTCTAAGCCATTGGGCGCAACCGTTTTCAAAACTTTCAGCTACTGTTGCTTGGGATTCCTGCACTAAGGTGACTGCTGTGTCTGTCCATAGTCAAGCTCTTGCCATTTTGAGGGGCTCATTTTATGTTTACTAGTACCCTTTGTACTGCAATAGTACGATGTGATTCTAGTTTATTAATGGTTCTAGATGTGAGTTTGTTGGTACTTCATTGCTCTTCGTTGGTGGCGAGAAATAGGGAAGGATGCATAGGTTCACGATTCGTGATCACGCAGCAAAATTGACTTAGCTTCCGTATACTTCATGTTCTTTTTTTAGCTTAATATCTTATTGATGATTAGGGTGGATTGCCATGTATTTTATCCCGTCTATTCTGTAGATCAAAATGAAAAAAAAGGGTCATCCACTTATCCCCCAAAGTGGTGTTAGACATCTATAAGCAGCTTTAATTGCTTTCACCCAGAAAAGATAACGAGAATGCAAAAAAATGTCTAATGCAACTCAGTTGAACGAGAATCTAGATGAAGATGATTTCGACTTGCACCTCAACATTGGTCCTTGGTCAGGCCAAGTTACTTGTTCAAATCTTTGATACCCATTTTTACGTTAAGGAAATTCATCTTCACTTTACAGCGATGTCGTCTTTTTTCTTTTATTTTTTCCTCTTATCCTTTCCTTTTTTTTTTCCCTTGATGATATGGATGCTTTCCTAGACCCTGCCATCTTACATGTTGTAGGAGTAATATTTATCCCCAATGTTGGTATTTCTGACGAGGATTCCTGTCATGCATGGTGATGCATGAAGAATGTGACTTGGGCGGTTCTATTTGATACCTTCATTTATGAGCAGGTTAACTTCTTTTCTGCTTGTGGATCACCTTTCAGGGTTTGCGTCAGACTCCCTAGCTCCGAAGGATGAAGATGGTTTCTTAACTCATGCTCCAGCTACTGTGGTTGCTATCAAGAACCCCACTTCAAAGATAGTTTATGACGAATACAATCATGAGCGCTTCCCTCCAGGAGATCCGAGCAAGAGGGCATTTGCTTACTTTGTTCTGACAGGTGGTAGGTTCGTGTATGCCTCCCTCGTCCGCCTCCTCATCCTCAAGTTCGTGCTGAGCATGTCAGCTAGCAAGGATGTCCTCGCACTTGCATCCATCGAGGTTGACCTTTCAAGCATTGAGCCAGGCTCCACCGTGACGGTGAAGTGGCGTGGGAAACCAGTCTTCATCAGACGTCGAACAGAGGATGACATCAAGCTCGCCAACAGCGTTGATGTGTCATCTCTTCGTCACCCGCAGCAGGATGCTGAGAGGGTCAAGAACCCAGAGTGGCTAGTTGTGATCGGTGTCTGCACTCACCTTGGTTGCATCCCTCTGCCCAATGCTGGTGATTTTGGCGGCTGGTTTTGCCCGTGCCATGGGTCTCACTACGATATCTCTGGTAGAATTCGCAAAGGTCCGGCACCTTACAACCTTGAGGTACCCACATACAGCTTCCTGGAAGAGAATAAGTTGCTCATTGGTTGAGATGGGCGCCATGTGGTTTTTATTTATTTTGAACAATGAAATTTTAGGTCCAGATTTGTTCTAATGTTCTACATGTTATAATCTTGGGGAGAGAAATTCTCCAAGACTTTCTCGTGGTGATTGTCATGCGTCGCCTATTTAGTCATTGGCAGAATTGGTGATTGTATGCTATATATTTTGTAACTTTCACCTGCCAAATATGTCACACAATTTGAGAATAAGTTTTGGCTCCATTGTTAGGTGTACGGTCTGCTTCTTGCTCTTTGTTTACGGTTGTGGATTTTGGTGGAAACTTCTGATATTTTAGGCGCTGGTGTTTGTTTTCATTTAGGGTGAAAATTAGGAAACTAATAGCGAGTTATTGTGATGGCGGAGGATTGATGAACAAGGATTGATGTTGTTCATCGTTCTAGCTGCCGTGGTGTCACACAAGATACAGGTTATCAAATAGAATTCCATGATTTAAGTTGTATTAGGGTTTCATTCATTTATTATGATCTCTTACGTGACGTAAAACATTTAATAAAATACATAAAAAAAACCAATTCCTCTCACAGAAAAATAACATCTCGTACTAATGAAGTTACTGTACATGCGTCCGCATCCTGTCAAAAAGAGATGTTGCTCATGAACTCTACAGTTATTGAATACATGTTCATATAATCAAAATACTTGAACTGTTTCATGACGTTGGAGTCTATGGCTCTATGCAATTTACTACCCCATCCTAAATAAATTAGGACACATCCGTTTATATAAATTACAACATTATTAAATTTAAATATTTCAGATAATTACGACGTTTCTTGAATTAACAAATTTTTTATCAAAAATTTTAAAATATTCTCTTTATATCAAATTATCTTTATCATCATCATTATTTACATACTTATTTCCTTTATTCATTCAAATTTCCTATTCATTTAATTATTCATTATACATTTAATGATAAATACGAACAGATCCTGATTTATTTATAACGGAAGCAATCTACATGTATGATCGTGCAGAAAGAGACCGTTGTGACTCGTCACAAAACTCATGAAACTTTCCTCACACCATCAAATCAGACCGTTAGTTGAGAAAATCGAGAAAGCAAGCACGCCAGTCCCACCCTCTGGGCCCCACATGTGGTCAGCCACCATCCTCTCCACGCAAATCCACCCCTTCGCTTCTCCGCCAAGCCACCGCTCGCCGTCGCCATCGCCGGGACCTTATCATCTCCACTTTTCCAGTCATTTCTCTCTTTCTATATACTCACTCTCAGTTTCGAGTTTTTTCGATGCTTTAAATGCTAGGGTTGGGGTTTTGACGATCACCATGGCGGGGGCTGAGTGGTATTTGATTCAGTTGTTCTTGTTGGTGGTGGTGGTTTCGGTGAGCGTGAGATCGGAGTATATCGAGTACGATACGAAGGGGAGGGTTGTGGAGGGGAAGCTGAATGTGCACTTGGTTCCTCACTCGCATGACGATGTTGGTTGGTTGAAGACCGTTGATCAGTACTATGTTGGATCGAACAATTCGATTAGGGTTTGATCCCTCTCTAACTCGCTGGCTTGCTTGATCAATATGTGTTTGTTGTTTGTGATTGTTTTTGTTGTTTTGTGTTAAATCATGTGCGATTGTTATGCGAATCCATTCCGAGATTTTTGGCGTGATAGCGAGACAGTGATGGTTACAAGTCTGATTCACACTGTGTCTGTGTTTAATGTGGTTGGAACATGTGATGAATGCTTATAGGTGCTTATAAATGACTAAAACCCCTTGAAAAAATTGGGTTGTTAGTGAGTCAAGGTAAGATATGAACAATAAGAGATGCACTTAACTTGTGAGTTCTTTTCTATAGCTGATTAAAATGAGCACTTGATTTGCTTCTTATAACATTGCTTGATCAACAATGATATCATCTTGGCAGTACTTCGAAGTCAGTTTGATCATCTTTATAAACCCAGAAAAGGGGGAAAGAAAAGGAAAATGGTTAACTTTCGTTTGAGAATCAATTTGTATTCTAATGTTGGCCGCAACATTAGTACGAGTTTAGAAGGCAATCTAATGACTGTGCTGTATACCTTTTAGCAAATTCAACATGTATCTTCAATTCTTCATAGTTCATTATGAGAAGGCTAACAAAATTTTGTTGTGCTTACTGCCTTGAAAAGCAATCTTGTTAGTACTATTTTAAATAATTATGATGTTGGTTATTTGCTATGATATGTAACCATTTCCATATTCTTTTAGGGTGCTTGTGTGCAAAACGTATTGGATTCTGTGATATCAGCTTTGTTGGAAGATGAGAACAGGAAGTTCATCTATGTTGAAATGGTAAGATTTGCTACTCTTCCAGCTACAAAATGTTGCTACCTTTATCGAGTTATCTGTAAATTTTGATTGAACGATCTTTTGCGATTTTCATGGAGTTACTGGGTTTTGACTAGGCATTCTTTCAAAGGTGGTGGAGGCAGCAGAGCCCAAAACTTAAGGCTAAAGTCAGAGAGTTGGTAAACTCGGGCCAACTGGAGTTCATGTACTGTCTCTTCCACATATCTTTACAAATTGCAATGCTGTGAATTAAATGACAACATTTTCCTGCAAGAACGAAGCTGTGTGGATAATTATAATGACGGGAACATTTCACTTTGCTGATATAAGATAGATGAGAACTGTATTTATTTTCCTTGTATCAGTTGATAATTTTTTTTTTCCTTCTGTTGCTACCGAGAAGAAATGGAGGGATGACTATGCACGATGAGGCGACTCCACATTATATTGACCTAATTGATCAGACAACCTTGGGTCATCAGTTTATTAGAAAGGAATTTGGTCAGATACCTAGAGTTGGTTGGCAGATTGACCCATTTGGACATTCTGCTGTTCAAGCATACTTGGTTGGAGCAGAGGTAATTCACGAAGATTTTGAGCTTTATGTTTAGTCTCTAGACACCTTAGTTTTGTTTTTCGCCTTCATTATCTGAAGTCGTAGAGTGGATATGTGGGTCTCTTTTGTCAACCCATTAACTGGAAACATCATACTGTCTTTATATATATGTGCTATAATCTTATTGTAGCAGTTGTTCACAAGTGGGAACCTACATTCATCAATTTAACAACAAGAAGACCTATTAAAAGTGGGTTCTCTATATTTTGAGAAACTTCTGTACCTCTACTAAGCTAACATAAAAAATCGTTATTTCAAGGCTGTTTCCACTTCATTCATGAAATTGATATACTCGAGTAATCACTAGCCATGCAATATGTAGGGATTTCTTTCAACTTCTCTACTCTGCTGCCAAATTTAAGCTTATATAATTTCTGTTTTTGTGATCTCTCTTTCTGTCAGAAGTTAAGCTACAATGATTTCGTTTGCAGTTAGGATTCGATTCTCTCTTCTTTGCTCGTATTGATTACCAAGATAGAGCCAAAAGAAAAATTGATAAGACTCTTGAGGTGATATGGCGTGGTTCCAAGTCACTTGGTTCGACCTCACAGGTTAGTGGTAGAAACTTTCTTCCAATTTTGCATTCTGTAATGCGCAGGTGGAGAAGGAAGTTCGGAATACTCTTCATATATTTTCAAGGATTGCCTCATCTTGGCATGTATATATTCTTTACGAAGTCGTCAAACTGTAATGCAGATTTTCACTGGAATATTTCCCAGGCATTATGACCCTCCAGATGGTTTTGTATTTGAAATAAACGATGTATCTGAACCTATTCAGGTATTGATGGTCAGCACTCTAATGTTTTGTCTCTTATGTGCTTGCTTGTATATTCTTTTCATGTGAGATTTTCAATTGAAGGATGACATTTTACTATTCGACTACAATGTTCAAGAGCGAGTAAACGACTTTGTCGCTGCTGCCGTGGCACAGGTAAGCTCTCCGGGGACAGTAATTAGTTAATTCTTTGTCACGAATATTGATTTTATCTAATGTTGTTGTCCTGGTCTCTGTGTTGAAGCAGAAGAAAGATTGTTCTCAGTAGTATTTTTTTCCTGCAGGCTAATGTAACGAGGACAAATCATATCATGTGGCTGATGGGGACAGATTTTAGATATCAGTATGCGAACTCTTGGTTCAGACAGATGGACAAGTTCATCCATTATGTCAATTTGGTATGCTTCTTGTGATCTTCAGTGATGCCATCTTGTGGCTCCAGTTCATTATTTAATTTTATTGTTGTTCATTTTGGGTGTTGCAGGATGGGCGTGTTAATGCTTTGTATTCAACCCCTTCAATCTATACAGATGCAAAATATGCAGCAAGTCAATCATGGCCACTCAAGACTGATGACTTTTTCCCGTAAGTTTCATTCATGACAATTTGGTTAACCCCAAAGCTTAGTGCTTTACAAATTATGCTGGATGAGTGAATGTGGATTTTCAGGTATGCAGATCATCCAAATGCTTACTGGACTGGTTACTTTACGAGTAGGCCAGCATTTAAAGGCTATGTCAGGGCGATGAGTGGTTACTACTTGGTTAGATATCAAATTCCTTTCAAGTAGTTAAAACCTCTTGTACTACCCAAAGATACTGGATTAAGTGCCTTTTGTCTTTGTTACCTCGCTTTTCAGGCTGCAAGACAGTTGGAATTCTTCCATGGAAGAAGTACCGGAGGGCCTACTACTGATAAACTAGGGGATGCTTTGGCTCTTGCTCAGCATCATGATGCTGTTAGTGGCACAGAGAGACAACATGTAGCTGCAGATTATGCAAAAAGATTACACATAGGCTACGAAGAGGTGCATATTTGCATAATTTCTGTAGTTCTTCTAGACTACTGCTCTTGTTTCCATTGCTGAATCATTGAGGCTTCATGCATGTTTGCAGTCAGAGAAAGTCATTGCAGCTTCACTTGCTTTCTTGAGCTCCAAGCAAGGAAATAAGGATACTGATTTTCAGCTGGTATAGATTCTTTCTTTCTCACTATTTGACATTGTAATATCAAAATGCAGATACAAACTTGCATGGCCGCTTATAACCAGGCTTCTACTATATTTCTATCTGCCAATTTGATTCCTGTTTCTTTTTCTCTTTCTACATGAGAGTGAGTGCAAAGTCCTGGATTTTGTTTCCGAGACTCGGAAGAGCAAGAGATATGGCCTTCCACATTCATCAGCATTCCTTACTCGGTAGATAATTCAGGATCGAATGTGT
The DNA here is from genome assembly GCA_001925005.1 of Drosera capensis. Lineage (NCBI taxonomy): Eukaryota > Viridiplantae > Streptophyta > Magnoliopsida > Caryophyllales > Droseraceae > Drosera > Drosera capensis. The sequence continues at coordinate 89,770 of LIEC01012564.1, read as the reverse complement.
CTAAGGATTAGTTTGACGTAAGGCTGAAAAAGTTAAATTATAAGAATATGTTTAACATAAGGCTAAAAAGTTAAATTATGACGAAGCTCACAGCGGATGGGAAGGAGTGAGGTGTCCTAGATAAGGGGAACCAGAGGGACAGCTCAGTTGTAGGAGGGATAAATTGGAGCCAAGAGAAAGGACAAAAACAAAATGTGATGGACTAGGGGGAAACGAGTATAGACTACCCTCCTGTTGGAATCCAGGTGTGGCCTGGTCAATAGTTCTTTCATCAGGAGTCCCAATATCAAATGAAGGAGCATACTGTTGTAGCTTCTATCTATCCTTTTGTATGTGTAACAGGTATCCAGTATTTGGTGATTTTAACCTTTGGCAATCTTGCAGTGTCCGCTTCTAAACATAAGTTACTGTCCTCAATCAGAAACAATTTTGCCTAGTGGAAAAAGCTTGGTAAGGATATGTTCTTGTCCTTTGCATACTTCTCTCTTTCACTGGCAGATGAACTCTCTAAGCAAGATATTGTTTTTTGTTTTTGGTGGGTGTTGCTGGATCAGGTTGTGGTTATTTACAACCCTCTTGGATGGAAAAGAAAAGAAGTGGTCCGAATTCCGGTAAGTAGTTCTCTATGTGCATATTATGTTAGTAACTCCTAGATGTATTAAGATATCATGCATAAATAGTAGTGAAGGAAAAAAGAGAGCACAAACTTATATTTAATGGCAAATACCTTCAAGTATCATTCTTCTAAAATTTAAGGTCAGCACACTTTTTAACATCTAGAACTTTAAGTTCTACAAGCTAGAAATAGTATGAGCCTACAAGATTTGCAAGATCTTAACAACAATCCCCCCCCCCCCTATATTTGTAGATTGGCCTTTATCTGAATGCTCAATCGGCTGTTCCCAGTTACTTTGTATGTTTCTGACATTTTAGTACACATTTGGCAGGTCTCTTTGGATAATGTTATTGTTAAGGATTTCCATGGAGAAGTGGTTGAATCACAGCTAATACCAGTGGCTGATGCCTTTTTGAGCATCAGGAATGAATATGCAAAAGCCTATTTGAGCGAAACGTCAGCTGTGTCGAATAAGTATTGGCTGGCTTTTATAGTATCTGTACCTCCTCTTGGTTTCAGCACCTACACTGTGTCAGTTTCAAACGACACAGGTTAGCTTTTTGGCTTTACCCATCATGTACTCTTAACGTAAAGTAACCAGCACTCAGTACTCTGAGCATGCTGCAACCACTATGACTCACTCACCGCATCTCTGATGTAGGTGCTAGTACAAGTGTCTCATCAGTTTATTCTGTACAAGGCAGTAGAAATGAAACTGTGGAAGTTGGGCAAGGAAGTCTCAAGCTTCTCTACTCTGCTGATGGTGGGACGCTTCATTATATTAATCGCAGACGCTCAGTATGTTTCATAGCTGACGTCTTTTTTCAATTTCTTCTCTGGAAACATGTCCCCCTTTGGCTTCAGTTTTTTGGGGTCCCTTTTAGGAGGTATTTGATAGTCATTCTATAATCTATTTATACCACTGAGTCTTCAAAGTTCTTAGCTCAGTATTTTTTTTTTCTCTTCTCTTGGTTACAGAGCTTCAAAGTCCATTTTTTAATGCTTTGAAAAGCTGTTTATACTCAATAGATAGATTCATCTTTAAACTGCCCTCTCTTAATCTCTTTGTCTTGCAAAGAAGTTATCACATTACAGTATGGAAACTCCTTCAGCTGAGATGCGATACAGAAAAAGAAAATTCCAGTGTGTTTTCTCATTTCCTTTCAGTGGTATTCTCCTAAATAACGAAACTTGTGGTGGGGTTGTTGTCCTATCTGGATTGAAAATACATGAGAATTTAATTAGGGCTTTACATGAATATCCAAGGGTTGTTCTGATTGATTTGTTTCTTTGTGAAGGTTAGTGCTGCTGCCGAGCAGTCATATGGCTACTATAAGGGAAATGATGGGACAGATGTCGATTCTCAGGTAGTTTTGGTCCATTCCAGTCAAAATCACCGTCTTTTGAGCTTATTCACTTTCCTTGTCGCATAATTTACTTCCGAACCGAGCCATTTACATTTTATATATTTATTCCTTTTTTTCCCTTTTTTTTCTTTTTGCTTTAATTTGTCAACACCCTCATATCTTTATGTGCTTATTTGAAGGCATCTGGAGCATATGTATTCCGTCCAAATGGTACATCTTCCATTAAATTGGAGGGCAAGGTCAGTTTGGTCTTGGAGAAGTACCTCCTGTTCGTATCTCAAAAAAGCTGTGATTTCTATGGATTTGTTTGAGTAATTAACATTCTCTTCCTGTTTTAGAGTTCCATGACCGTAATGAAGGGTCCACTATTGGACGAAGTTCATCAACAACTCAATTCGTACATATATCAGGTGACGTTCTTTATCTTTGTCTGTCTGCATTTTATGTCAAAAGTTACATTGGTAAGACCGTAGATTATAAAATGCAGTTTAGTATTGCAAATTGTATACTGGAGTTAAATGTTTGAAGTAAATAAAAGTTCATTGTTTGCCTGAATATACATACAATTTGCCTGCATTGTTGTAATCCCTTTCCAATTTGGTTGGGATGCTCTATGGTCTTTCCCTTTCACTTCCATGCGCCAAGGGTGCTGTTGTAAGTTCTTGTTGTGAACTGTAGATATTATCCTGTTTGCTAGATCCCAAAACCTAATGTAGCTGGAGTTTTTGGCACTAGCTGTCGTTTCCTTTTTTATAGGTTTGGTTTGCATCTGTATATGTGAAGTATGAACACCCGTTTGTGGTATCATGGATAATTGCGGTATCATATAGCTAATATAAATAGTTTGTCGGGCATATTAGGTCCTTTCTTCTCAGTGCCAAGAAGTTAATGCCTTTGGTTTATGGACATCCAGATAACCAGAGTATATAAAGGAAAGGAACATGTTGAAGTAGAGTTTGCAGTGAGTTTCCTCTTCCTCCTTTTGCTTTTCCATTTTTTCTGGTATGTGTAGAACCATAGATTAATCCTTGCGGGGTTTTTTCTTTTTTCCCCCCCTTAAATCTGTCAATTTCATTAATTGTTTTAGATTGGTCCTATACCTACAAATGATGGAATTGGGAAAGAAATCATTACTCAAATTACGGCAACGATGAAGACAAACAAAATATTCTACACAGATTCAAATGGACGTGACTTCATTAAAAGGGTGAGGTGCTAGCACTTGAATATCATGTTTCACCTTCTATCTTTTTATTGCTTCCCTTTTACTTTGCGTTGACTGATGAAAAGACAAGTGACAGCTTATTCATTATAGATTTTTCTTGATGTTAATTGTTCTTAATGGTTTATGGTTCTTGTTTGAATCGTTGAGATGATTGCAGATTCGAGATTACAGGACAGATTGGGACTTGGAAGTGAACCAACCAATTGCTGGAAACTATTACCCTGTATGTCGTGGTCTGATACATCTATTGATTGTAATGCAGTATATACTCGGTTGTTACTTGTTAGCAGACATTATCTAACAAATGATTCTTTTCCCCTTGAGAACTACTGAAGCTGCCAACAAAATCCGATTGATCTTAACTTGCTACGTTTATCTGTGCGACACCGCGTAATTGCTGTTATCTCAAGGGGGCTTCTTTTCCTCATTTTTATGCCTGCAGATAAACCTTGGAATATACGTAGAAGATGACAGCAAGGAGCTGTCAGTGTTGGTGGATCGTTCAGTTGGAGGGTCCAGCCTTGTAGATGGTCAGATAGAATTGATGCTTCATAGGTTTGTTCTGACATTTGGATTGAGCTGATACGGTTAATTGCCATCTTATCTTACCTTCTGAATTCATGGTTAGTTCTTTTTTTTTATGCTCATAGGAGGCTGCTCCATGATGATGTTAGAGGTGTTGGTGAGGTTCTAAATGAAACGGTTTGCACTTCCGATGGGTGTAGAGGTTTGACGGTGAGCGCAGTTCTCTAGGTTGAAGCAATTTAAGAAATCCACTCTACTAGAAGCGCTAGATGGACCTGTAATATCATTTGTATCTTGCCACGCCCCCTTGCTTATCTCTTTTGGCTTGTTGTGTTGATAATGCATGGGACCTCCTCCTAAGTGGTAAACATTTAGGGGTAGCCTGGACTCTGCTGAGAGTCACCTTTGATGCTATGCCAAGGAATCTGGTTTGTCGAAAGCTCAAGCTAGATGGCCAAATACTATTCATTATCTTAACAGAAGCCTTATACTAGCTATACTTCACGTCAATCTTCTTGGTGTGAAGCAGCTTCTTGCAAGAGTTGATTTCTCTCTGGATCACATAATAGCCGAAACTAGTTGCCTTCTGGATGGTAAAAATGTAGTATTTATGCCGTAATGTGTTCAACTTGTGCAGATCCAGGGAAAATATTTTCTGAGAATTGATCCACTTGGAGAGGGTGCTAGATGGCGTCGGATAGTTGGACAAGAGATTTATTCTCCACTTCTGTTGGCCTTCACTGCTGAGGTGAATACGTCGTTGCAGTGTATATTGAATGGGTTAGGCATGTACTCTGTCTCACTTTTTCATCTGTACTTCACAGGATACAGATGATTTGATGAATAGTCACGTGCCAGTCCTTTCAGGAATTGACAGCTCCTATAGCCTACCTGATAATGTAGCTATAATTACTCTCCAGGTGCATGGTGAATGCCTCATAACTAACATACCAGTGGATTCCATGAACAGAAGTATTCAGATTTCCTTTTGCTTTGCTCCTCATGTTGACTCTGCTTCTTTTCCCAACTTCAGGCACTTGACAGTGGAGAAGTGCTACTACGATTAGCCCATCTATTTGAGGTCTGAGAATTCTTCCAATTTTTCTTGACCCAAGCATAATTGGAGTAGTTTGTTGTATTCTTCTCCTGTTTCTTTGAAATGCTGGACCAGGTGTTGTTTCTAACCGAGAAAAGCCATGCTGTAGTAAAATATCAGAAACCATGTAGGTGAAATGCAATCGACGACTGGTTAGAAAGCTGAAATGAACTGTGATGTGAGAGAACACAAGCTTTTGATGTTTGAACTCTCACGATTACTGTGCATGCTGAAGAGGAGAGGGAGAGGGAGGGGGGGGGGGGGAGGGGGGGGGGGGGGGGAGTAGTACTCTGGACGATAAAGTACACTGAAACAGCTTAACCCGGGTAACTTGATCTTGGTTGAGATCAGGCTTGGGGGTTCTACTTGATCATGACATGAGTTCTGACCAGTGGATGACATGGAACTGGTTCATATACTTTCTCTTGTTTTAACGACCAAGTATTTGTTTAACCTTTCATTTCATTTTTAGATCATGGAAGTTAAGGCAGGTATCGCAAGGTGGCCATGGCCTCATGGGTTTTTTCCTCATCATTGTGTTGCTGTTAGTGTTACTGAACTTATTCCCCTAATTCATGAATAGGTCGGAGAAGATGCAAGCTTATCGACGATGGCTATGGTTGAACTCAAAAGGCTTTTCCCAGAAAAGAAGGTAAAACACATGGACTCTGTATCATTTTGACTGGCCTAATTATAGTTAGCAAGTCTATAACCTATGCTTACTAAAACATACCCCGTATTACTAATACGAGAAGTCGGACGAAAGTACAGATATTGCTTACGGGAGCTTTGTTCGCTCAATGGCCTAATCATTTCTTGATTGGTAGTTGTATCTGAGCTATGTGCCATTGCCATTTCCCAGATAAGCAAGGTGACTGAGACAAGCCTGTCCGCAAATCAAGAAAGAAGTGAGATGGAGAAGAAGAGGCTAGCATGGAAAGTGGAAGGCTTATCCGACGATGAACCAAAGCCGTTAAGGGGAGGACCAGTTGATCCCGCGAAGCTAGTCGTGGAACTCAGTCCAATGGAGATTCGCACATTCCTCATCGAGCTCAAAGTCATTCAAATGTATCATGCGTCTTGATGATACATTCTCAGGGAGTAAATCTGTTCTCCTCGAATGTTTTCCAATGAAATGATCGCGTAAACCAGTTGCATATATGTGTGGTTTATGTGTATAGGTTCCGTGTATAAGTATGTTCGGTTGGCATGTATACGTTAAAATAAGTTCATGGTGTTTCTTCGATAAGATGCAGTATACGGATTGTGTTTAATTTCTACTGAGCATACCAATCATGTCAAGCTAATTGTTGTAAATAAAAATAAGAAAAATAAAGATTGTGATGTAAGTGCTCTTACACTGGATTATTGAAAATAATTTTCTGTCAGTTCTAATTTTTTTTTTCAGGCGAATATTGGAGCATGACAAAGGTTATATTCGGCGAAAGATGCCACACAATTGCCGCCTCTATCAAATAAGTTTACCTAATTATCTATTAATTAAATCTAATCATTTTAATTAGGTGAAAAAAAATTAGGTGTTGATAAATCATCTTTGAGTCTTATAAATAGAGTTATTTATAAGGTGTTATATATATCGTTTTAACAGAAGAAAATCTTTTTTTCTCTCTCTATTCTCTCTCTAAAATAGTTTAATTACTTTATTAATTCATACGTTTTTCATCCAACGAAATCAAACTGGGTATATTAACGAATCAGTGCAACCGGTGGAAACACATGTTCTACAACACGTTATCAACACGAACCTCTAAATATAGTGAATTGCTTTCATTGTTCCAAATTGTTGAAAAGAATCAAAAGTTGCTGATGAAAAATTCCCGAACTCGTCCAGTTGAATCCACCAATTACCTGAAGCAATGTCCAAGACACATTAGCATGGCGTACTCCTCCTGTTCGAACCGGAATCAATCCTTAGGAGGATAGATGGGACGATTCAGGTGAGATCCAATATAGATCCAACACTCGATTAACTCTGGGATTTGGGCGGTCCGGGAGGCCATTATGGCTCCTCTCTTCTCGTGAAACCATACCTCCCTTATCAGTGTATGGACAACTATCTCTTATCTCTCGAGCACAGGTTTCGTTTGGCCTCAATGGGAAAAGATGGAACACCTAATAACGTATCTTCACGAATCCCTAATTTTTTCTTCCCGCATTTTCATGTCCATCTTCCCTCACAAGCCAATCAAGCTTCATCGTCGTCGTCTCAATCTCATCGTCACAACCCTAATTTCAACCATGGCTTGTTCTCTGACCATCAACTGCATAATCAACATCAACAAGCATCGGTAGCTTTTGTCGCCTTGGAACTCGAGACACTGCTTGTAAACCTAACACTCATGACAACAAATGACAATCATGTAATTACCCTTTCAAACCAAGGTAATTTCGTCCTAGCAACTGGTCAAAGAAGTCCTCACAGGCTCACACAGATGAACCTTCATGTCCACCCAAAAAACAAAAAAATGCTAAACTCACTCCATCTTAACATTGCAAGCCCCAATCACTCAAAGATATCTGAATTTAGCACTTCTTGCACTGAACATAATACTTCTCCCTCTGCCAGCTATCAACAGATCCACACCGTCGGATCATAACAGCCCATTCCCCTCCCACCGTCCGATCACCCTCACCCTCAATAAACTCTTCCCGCCAATTCTCCCACCTCGATTCCCGTGCCCACTTCTATATAAACCCCCACACGTCACCTCTCCACTCCCATTTCATCACACAAACCCTCTCTCTTGAAACTTCTCTGCCCACTGATTCTCTCTCGACAACAACCACCAATGGCGTCGATCGCCCCCCTCGTCTCCGCTCTCATCACCACCCTGCTTCTCTCCACCGCCGCCGCCACATTCCAACAACAGCCTCCGCCGCCGCCGCCGGCGACTCCCTTCGACGCCTTCAACGCCGCGAACCTCAACTTCCCTCTCCCCTCCCTCTCCCCCTACTCCTCCCTCATCCCTCTCCTCACTCAACTCGGTTTCCACAGCCTCGCCGTGGTCGCTCACTCCATCTCCTCCCCCTCCGCCGCCTCCTGGCCCGGCCCCTACACCATTTTCGCTCCCACCGACTCCTCTCTCCGCACGTGTCCTACCTGCTCCCCCTCGCTCCTCCTTCAGGAGCACTCTGTCCCGGGGCTCTACACGGCGGAGTACCTCTCGCGTCTCGCGTTCGGGACCAAGATCGAGACGGTTCTACCAGGGCGGTGTCTGACGGTGACCAACGCCGTCAACGGATCCAAGATCTTCGTCGGAGGGGCCGAGATCACGCGGCCGGATCTGGTCGATGATGGACGAGTGGTGGTTCACGGGATCCAGGGGTTCTTGTCTCATCTGTCGCCGTACTCGTGCTCGATCGACAAGATGACGTCGTTGTCCGTGCCGCGTCCCTCGCCGTCGATCGCGGCGATGAGGCTGATGTTGACGGACGCGATGGTGAGGTTGAGGACGAGCGGGTACAGCGTGCTGGCTCTGATGCTGAGGGTGAAGTATCCAGAGCTCGTGGTGATGGAGAACATGACGGTGTTTGCGCTCGACGACGCCGCGATCTTCGACGCCGGACATCCGTACGTGAGGGACGTGAGGTTCCACATTGTTCCGAATCGGAGGCTGATGATGGCGGATCTGGAGAAACTCCCGGCCTCGACAGCGATTCCGACGCTCCAGAGCGGAGAATCGCTGGTGGTGACGACCGCGGGCAGGGGAGGGATCTTGGCGCCGATGCGGCTAAACTACGTGAGGATCAAGATCCCGGATCTGATCCACAATCTCAAGATCGTCGTTCACGGATTGGCTGTTCCGTTTCCTCATCTTCGCCAGACCGATCCTGCCCACGCGATGTGGACCCCTACTACTTCCTCGGGGCTGAGCAACACGAATCCGACGGAGACAGCTGTTGAGCCGGAAGTGGGGGTTTGGGATTCGGCTGGATCTGGTGATCAGAGCGTGACTTCCATGGAGAGTGCTGATGCTACTGCTACTGCTGCGGGGGCGATGGTCCCACCGGTGAGTTCTGTTGGTGGTGTTGATGTTGTGCCCGGGAGGGTTGAGGCTGGGTATGAGCATGGATTGTGACTAGTGGTTCTGGTGATGGTTGCTTTGCTGTGAATCTCGCTTGGTTTTGAGGGTGTCTTGCCTGAGTAGTGTTGGAGTATCGGTTTCTTGCCTGATAAGAGTAGTGTTGGAGTATCGGTTTCTTGCCTGAGTAGTGTCGGTTTCTTGCCTGAGTAGGGTTGGCGTTCAGTTTCTTGCTGTGAAACTGAAGAAGCTTGGTTGTTGGTTCGATTCTTGTGTTTGATTCAGGTTCTGTTTTGTTAGGTGTTAGGTGTTGGTTGTTGTTTGATTGATGTAGGATACTGCGTTGATCTGTCGCAGCGGTTGTTTGTTGATCTGCGGTGGTCCGTTCTGTTGATTTGCAGTGTATTCGGTTCGTTTCTTGCTTTGATACTTGCTGTATCGAGGAACTGTATATACATGTAGTGTTTCGTGCAGCGGTTGTTTGTTGATCTGTGATGATTCATTCTTTTGATTTGCAGTGTATTCGATTCGTTTCTTGCTTTGATACTTGCTGTATCGTGTTTCGGGGATCGGTTTCCTGTGGTGGTTGATGATCCAAGTGTAATCTGTTCATTTCTTGTCTTGAATTTTGCTTTGTCGTTAGTCCGAAGAACAGTAATGTCAGAAAGAAGCAGTTATGCTCCTATCATCTCTTTGTTCCATCGAAGAATGAACTGGAAGCGAAGAATAAAGAACCAGCTCCGCCTACTATCGGTCTTAGCATTGGTGGCCACTAATTCTGCACATGTCTGACAAATACAAGATTGACTGCATCGCTCTGCTAATTGACCTGAATCCATAAAGAACATGAACAGTTGATCATAGGCACGATGTTTACTCCGAACATTACAGATCTTATAAAAAAAGAAATCAGTACATATCATTCCAGTAACACACCGAAGCAAACCAACACATCCTGCTATAACAGCGGTATTGCCTAATCCAGAAAGCAAAAGAGTTCTCCTTGACAAGAATGACATTACAGAGTAAAAAACCACACGAAATGGTCAATCAATGATATATTTCGCCCCCATAATCAAGTCAAGGATAAGAATCGAGTTCTCTAAACTAGTAAACCGACCATTACAGAACTACAAAACTACTGCTTGTCAGCAATCATGTGATCCATAGAACAGAGCAATCTATAATCCACCGTTTCCATCTAGTTGAGAGGGATCAGTTTCAAAGAATGCAGAATGCACTGATCTCACACATTGCTCGGCTTCAGAGTCGTTGACAACCAAGGAAATGTTCACCTGCTTAACAATGACAAGAAAGAGCTGTTCTTAGATACAAAAGATGATAAAAGGAACTGTAATCACCCTGTTAGTAACACTTTACTACAGCCCTTCTCTAAAAGCTAAGCCCGCCTCAACTAATTCAGGACCGAACAAAATTTCGTGGGTAGAAAGGGTGATGCAGGAATTGTTGCATGCTGCCTTTTAGAAATTTAAATTGTCCTCTCCATACAATCTTCAATGATAAACCTTGCTGAATGTGGCCATAGATCGATAAATCCATAATCTCCGTCATATCTCTACATAAATAGGTATGCGCTTATAGGACCTATACACTCTAAGCTTAGTGATGTGGCTTGTTTCATAGAGTGCCTAGTGTTAATACAGCGTAGGTTGCCTCACAAGAAGTGCCACAATGCTGCCAAACACCATGTAGAGTTAGAACACAAACCAGGAAATAGTACCATGTAGAATATTCACACTGTGGAGTAATGTGTATGCCATTTGAAATTTGGAAGTACCTTGGATGCACTTTGTGAGATCATCTGGACATTTATACCATTGGAACGAAAGATGCAAAACACCTGCTTCATATAGTACAAAAGGATATCAGTCACATTCAAATACCCAAACGAGACACACCATGCAATGAACAAAGAGAGCATTATTAATTTCTTTATGGCATCTAATATGTACAGATTGATAATCATGTACCTTCTCTAATATCAATGACGTCTTCTGAACATTTCCGATAAGAGAGATAATGGCCCTGTTCTGCACTAGATTCACAACTGCAACTTCCTCTAGCTTTTTAGACAATTGATCAAGTTCCTGTCTCAAGAATACAAAATATGAACTCAGGTATGTGCTGAAGTTTCTTAATCTAGTCACAACAAACAATTGTGAAAATAAACAAATTCACCGTATCCAAAAAAAAAAAATTCAATCGTGAAAATAAATGATTCCCCAGAAGAAAACTGACAATAGGAACCACTCCAGGAAACCAACTATATTGCAAGTCACAATGGAGCTTGAGGAACCCAAGCTTCTAAAATATAATTAAGTATCTATTCCGTGGATGCCAAGCAGCCAAGGTCCATGAACAGGTAAGACAAAAAATGCATGCACAAAGAGTAACTTACAGGATGCGTGTAAATGAAAATTGCATTTCTCACCTGCTGAATTAGTTCTCTGCTCCAAAGCTTTGCAGTATCGAGTGTCAAAGAAATACTCACTTCACTAGTAGCTATCATGTTGACAAGTCTTGAAATATTGAAAATACCTTCATAGAAATAGACCGTTGGAATGAAGGCATAGCAACCAATAGAAATCTAAAAACAAGATGAAGAGAGAAGAAACAATCACCTTAGCAAGGAAACCATAACTCCCAAGCAAACGAGTGCTGACTATATCTAGCATGGTGACATGTCTCTTCACAACTATGCTAGTTAAGATAGCCTGGAAAAAGGAAAAGAAAAAAAGATCTAAGTTATTTTTTTAAAAAAAGGCAGAGAAGTCAGCAGGAAATATTAACGTATAACATCTCATATTGAAAGTATCACCTTAGTCATGTCCCTTTCTTGATTGATGAGGGTACCTGGTGCATTAGGGTTCTAAGAGTTTTTAACCCTAACAGGAACTCCACTGTCTTTAGCTGGCCTCATCGACTGGGGATGCAAGACCTGAAAGAGCAGAACAAATGCATTGATTCAAGAAAGAAAGTTCTTGAATAGGAGACACACATAACACATCATGAATCCAGACCATGATCCCAATGCTTTTCACTCGTATATAGTTCTGAATAGGCGATAGCAACATGGCAGCATATTAGACCACGGATATTGCGCAATAAAGAATCAGGGATATGTGCTAATATCAGATATCTACAGGCCAGGGAATATCTATATCGTCAGATAGGCCAGGTAGACAAACTGAAGATTCTATTCAATCAAACAGAATTCCTTCACATGTAAAGTTTAATTAATATGCTAACATGAGAACAATAAAAGCTCACAAAATATAAACCATGTTACATTTAGTAAGCTCAGATCCTCAGTCCCCCACCAAAAGAATATGCAATTGCAATTCGAGGACAAAAGAAAGGCGACAGATAAAAGGGGCGAAAGGGAATCCTGTAGATCATCAAGTACCTGAGCACCAAAGTATGCAAGTTCAGCTGCCTCTTCGAATGTCAAATAAGGCACAGGTTGAGCAGAAGAACATATATGAGGATCACAAGTCAAAACACCATCTACGCCCTTCCACACCTACAACAAGTGAAGATAATTTCTAGACATGTAAGGTAGACTTGTCGGCATTCTTAAAATAAAAACAGATTAAAAAAGAACGGAAAAAAAACCACAAAAAAGCCACGTTGATAAATATAGCATTGATTGGATAAGTTTGTTTTCCTCTTCTTTATAAAATTAATGAATTAAACGAGGATTCCTTTTTTTTCCCGCAAATTATTCATGTTTCTTACAGAAAGTACTGATACAAACCTATTGAAAAATCCACATATTTTTGCACTAAACAACAACGATAGACGGATTTGGTGACAACTTCAATGATATGCTTAGCATTGATGTTTTTCTTTCTCTTTTGCTTTCGTAAGTTGAACTACCTAACATCAAAATTGTCTTTGACAACAGAATTAGTTAAATACTCATACATGCTATACACTTGAACGAATACATCACCCAGGTGTAACTTAAACCACAAGGTTATGAGCACAGAACCTGCCAGTTAAGAGTTCCAGACATATGCTGTCAAGTACCTGAACCTCTCGCAAACCTAAGGCTTTGCCAATAGTTGTTGCTGTCAAATCGCTACCACCTCTACCCAGTGTAGTCACTGCACAAGATTTCGAGCCCTGAAGCACAATAAAAGCACAAATAATATCATAAACACCAAAAGAAATCAGCAATGGAGTGCTTCGCTTTCTACTAAGAAAAGATGAAAGAAGTTAAATCAACACCTGACCTTCCCAAGAAATCCAGTAACGACTGGAATAGCAGGATCCGTTTGCCAATCATGGTTCAACCGTTTCGCTACAGCAGGGTAGGTTGCTTCTAAAATGTCAGCATTAGTGAAGTCATGTGGTTATAAAGCCAATATCAAATGCATCATACTGCATGATACACGATAATTGATTAGCAATTTGTAATAAATTAAAAGGGAATCTTGAAGCTTCACACAGCCGAATGATGAGATGCTCCATTGTTCATATTCTTCTTTTTATGTGGAAATAACGGTTAAAAGGCCACAAAAAACTAAGCTTGAATAGACCATTCCATGTATTCTCGGAAGAAAAAACATGCTGTGAAGAAAAAACGTGTCGATGAAAGTGGCACAAAAAAAAAAGAATGAATGTCGTCATGAACCAAAATGGCATAACAAAAGAAATCATTGGAGTAACACCCTTGAATGACTAGATGAAACGGTACTAATATACAAGGGTATGAACCAAAGCAGAGGAAAACAGACTCACAATACCAATACTGCAATTTTAGTTCTTGACAACCATAAAATAAAGCATAGTAAAACCTTTGAAAGAGAATCATACCTGACAAGCCTTTGTCCCAGTTCTATTCAAATATGCCGCGAAAATTGTTGTGGACATGCACTCGCCAAAAGAAACTAGGTATGCTTTTGTTCGTTGTGTCAATTCTTTCATCATCACAACGCCTTTTACAGGTTGCTCTAGGTTATCTAAATGTCCTGGGAAAATGGAGTTTGGGGATGAAATGTGAGGGAAGAAGAGTTTGATAAAATTGAAGATGGGAAAGCATGACATAGAATTTTGAAACACAAGACTGCTTAGCATTTTTCTCAGTTACATTTTTTGTGAGGTGAACTCATTCAGCAGAGTCAAAAATAAAGAACAGTTATCTACTTCGAAGAAATGGAAAATTCACAAACAGATTTAAAAATTGAAAACTTTTAAGGGTTAATACAGATGCTTATCACTCCACGATGCTGATGTTGCAATTCCTAAAGGTCAGGGCTAGATCAGACACGGTTTAACAACAGGAAAGTTGGCCAGCACTGGTTGAAGCTTCAATCAAGAAATTAAGCTCATTTTCAATTCATGGAATATGTGCACATATTGTACCAGATAATAGACAATCTAGAGTTGCTTTCATGATAAAGAAGATTCTGTTAAAGAATCTAATGACCCATGGATGATGGAAATAAGGTTCTCTTGAGACAAACATAAAAGCCTCTCAAAATAACAATTGAATGAGAATCATAATGGAGTCAGCTTCATCTGCACCAGAGATGTATTAAATCAAGCAAACAAAATGATAAAGGCTGTCGATGGTGGAGACAAGTTGGAATGCCATAAATGACTAGATAGAACAATTCCAACCAAATCATCCTTTCACAATGCGCCAATATGAATAAGATAGGACAAGAGACAAGACAACCCAAGCAATTGGATTCCACAAATATAACAAAACTCACTTGAAATGACACATTTATCAATTCTAAGCTCCTCAACAGTCCTGGATAGAATGAAAAAAGAACAAAGATACGAGGCAGCAATGAGAAAAAGCTTTGTATTCTCTTCATATCTGAAAGGAAGCAGACGCCAGAAGTACTTGCCTCAGATGCAATTCCTTCACAAAACTCAACTCTTCAATATCAGAAACATTAGTAACGCCGCAAGTAACAGCGTTTTCTCCAGCCTAGCCGCAAAACAAGCAAACAACACTCCATTATTCAATCACCAAAACCATAATAATGGTATTTTAAATAAATATAAGCGGCATTAAGCGCATGCTCGAGCATCAGTATTATTAAGCAGTAAGAATCATTAAACAGTCTGGTGCAGCTTTACCCAAAGGAGCCACTTCAACCATATTAAAAACAGTTTGATTGATCACGAAGAAACAAACCCTTACCAACAAAAGCTTGTTAGTGGTCTTCCCCATTGCCGATAGAACAATCACCGGCCTCTCATTGGAGGAACTACGAATAAGATTCGCCACTTCCCTCATCCTCTCTGCAGATGCCAAAGACGACCCACCAAACTTCA
Organism: Drosera capensis; assembly: GCA_001925005.1. NCBI lineage: Eukaryota > Viridiplantae > Streptophyta > Magnoliopsida > Caryophyllales > Droseraceae > Drosera > Drosera capensis. The sequence continues at coordinate 74,580 of LIEC01012564.1, read as the reverse complement.
TCACTAATGTCAACTGCTCTACAACCCCACCCTGACTTCCCTTACCGATCGCATCCCACACGAGCACCTCCGCTATCCTCCCTGCCTCGCACTTCACCCTCAAATCTATCCCTCTCCGCACACCACCCTCCACATTCCTGAACACTAAAACATCCAACCCTTTGGTAACCCCAAAATTCCGCCTCACCCGCAGCGAGCTTCTATATTTTGATTCCCTTACTGGGAAACAATTACATGAAGATCTCACATGAACCAAACTAGATGAAATCGTCATTCTTCCAACTAAGCTAAAGCCCTAACTCAAGTCTTCCCACTACCCAGAAGACCCAATCCAAACCAGCAGAAAAATGAACCTTTTTGTAAAAAAAAATTACCAATCAACTGCTTCTAAATAATTAATTTTCAAATCCTTTTTATATTATAACATCATTAATTTTGTTTATTTTATAATATATATCTTTATCACATAAAATTATAACATATTTAAAAAAGATGTCATATGTAATAATATTTGATCTTTCGATCATCTCGATACTTGATTGTCTCGTTAGTATCAATTTGTATCCATTCTAATGAATCACTATTGATCTCAAGTTATGTTTATGATGTGATGAAGCCACGGAGGAGGGGTGGACATGAAAGAATTCCTTAAATTACAACATTATTGTCGCACAGAAACAGCAATATTACCATATTCGTACCACAGAGAAGTCTCTTTATTCACACCACCAACAAGAACCCACTTCCCACTGCACTGGACACTCACCTCATCGGCCCATCAAACTCTGTCCTCAACCCACCCAAACAAACCCTTTCTCTCACAGAACTCAGGACTCGTCTCAAAAATACACGAACGCAGAAAACCCTTTCACTTGCAGCCGAATCTACACTCAATTCACAATTCACAATTCACAGCAAAGAACCCAATTCATCCATGACAGAAATCAACACCACCACCACCAACGACACCTCTCCTCTCCCCTCGAAACGAACCATAGGATCTCTGGTTGAAGAAGATGACAACAAGCTCAAGAAACCAAAGATTCAATCTTTGAACAACAACAACAATCTCGTTGTTGAAGACCCAGATGGAAACCAAGAAAACCCAACCGGAAACGACGCCGTTGGAGAGGCTGAGAATGAGGAGAAATCGGCGAATGGGAAAGGCGTTGAGGTGATTGACAGGAAAGGGAAAGGAATTCCGATTGAAGAACAAGAACAAGAACAAGAAATCGACGACGAATCGGCGAATGGGAAAGGGGTTACTGTGATTGATAGGAAAGGGAAGGGGATTTTGATTGAAGAAGATGAAAATAGCGATGACGAGGGTGATGACGAGTGTGACGACGACGACGATTCGGATGATGACGATGACGATGACGATGGGGTGGAGTTGTCTGACGGGGATGCGGAGTTGTCGGATGATCCGTTGGCTGAGGTTGATCTAGATAACATTCTGCCCTCGAGGACGAGGCGGAGGGTCGTGAATCCTGGGGCTTATGATGCTAGTATTTTGGCCGGGATCGATAGTGATAGCGATGACAGTGATGCCTAGAGGCCGTGGATGAGGAAGGAGGTAGTGAGGAATCGAGGAGAGGATGGTGTGGTAGAATTAGTAGTAGTTCTTTGTGCATTCTTGTTGGGGTATTATGGTGGTGTAAGGTGGTAGTACATTGATTAGGATGTGTTCTAGGTGTTGAAGTTGGGTTTCTTGCTATGAAACTGCTAATGCTTTCTTGTAAATGGTAATGTGGATTTCTTCTCGTGGTTATTGGTTTGGTTGTTCTTAGTGGAGTCAAGAGTACTGTCTTGGTAAGTTTAGAGATATGTCTAAGGGTTTAAAATTGGGTTCTTTGTCACGAAATCGTGATCCTTTGTTGTTCGTATATGATACCATGCTAATGTGGCTTGTGGGCTGTGGTTATTTTAGTTGTTTGTCTTTTGATGAGGTTTCTGATGGATGAAGTTTGTAACGCAGATGAGTTAGTATGCGAGATTGTGTCATGGTCGTGTTTGTTCGGTGGAAATCTTACGTTGAGTTTTGTTTGTTTAAGGAAGTGGTATTGCTTCTTGAAAGTTGGCGCCCTTTGCCTGTTCCCTGATTTTTATGTTATACCCTGATCATCATGGATGTTCAACCTGCTACTTCTATGAACATGGGTGTTTTACCAGTGTCCTTGTTTTGAGAAACAAGTTTCATCTGCATTATGATTTTGGGTCCGTGAACTTATCTTGAGATATTATAACCTTTGTTCCGTGTAATGTTCGTTAGATTGATATGTTTCTGTAAAGGGATTTGTGCATGGCTATTTTTTGTTCTTGTAGGTGAATAGTTAGATTGATAGGAGCTGTATCATTTTCAGGGTGCTCTGGTTGAATCTGTATTGATTGTTGTCAGCTTAGGTGACTCTTGTTATAGTTCTGTCTGATGATCCTCTGATTGAACATTTGTCCGGATAGTGCTTTCAGACTTTGCAATATGTTTTATAGGTTGTGACTGTGCCTGCTTTTCAAATTGAAGTTCCATTGTCTCTCTTCAGTTGATTATACATTTTTTACTACCATTTATTCTCGAGTTAAAGATCTTAGACGTATCAGGTCCAATTCCCCTCTTGTCAATGAGCGGTCGGCATTCTGTCTGTCCCAGAAAAAGACCTTTCTATATGTGTTGGTTGTAGCTTGTGTGTGTAGTGTGTACGATTTCCTTTATTCGGCTCCTATGTTTCTCTATTTTGCAAGAAGTGAGATGGAATATAACTACCCCGTCGAAGTTCTGTTTGGTATACATGGTGCATGATTGTTCCCTTAAAAAGCTAGTGTTCTCTGTTGTATCCCTTTTGCGCTGAACCTACCTGAAGTTGGTAGCGATTCGGTGTTCATATGTTTTGAGCGACCAAAACTTACCACTAATGTGTGTCGTGCATGTAGGCGCTACTGAGCTTTCATCATATCCCATTACTGCCCGTCTTCATCATATCTGTGTATCCCAAGTACAGCTTCACTGTTTGATTGCGTCCTGTCATTCTTTCTATTTTATCCCGTTTAGCACCAAATCGGTTTTGTTCCATCAGGTTGGCATGATGGCGATGCGATATCTCATTGTTGCATCCCTGGGGTTTATATCTGCTCATCTTCCATTGAACTAACAGTTTTTAGGTTGACCATGGAGCCAACTGTTCGGTTCCATTTCATTCCTACTCTGATGACGGGATCTGCCTCGAGTCGAGGCTTCATTTCACTCAACCCAGGCTATGTGTATGCTTTGTGTTAGAAGTTGCCCCAACGTTGCATAATTGTTTCAACTGTTTTCTCGCTTTTTCTCGCTCTCATGGTTAAACGTATCGAACCACCATCTTCTTCGTGACAGTCTCTGCTATTCATGTAGCTATAAACTATGATTTTCACTGAATAAACTGAGTTGAGTTACAACCTATAGTCCATAGGGTGGTGTCTGACTGTTCAGGGACATTCGATTATTGTGATATTATCTTGACGAGCGAAATCATAAATCTTGATCATTAAATACTATTTTCAGGATGAGCATGTCTATTCACTCTTTGTATAACATAGGATTGCTTTGTACCTGAAACAGATAACCTTAATAGCCCCGAACAGTCTCTCGTTTGCCCTTGATAATGCCTCATAGTGATACTGTCGATTCTTTGCTGTTATACAAACAGATAGCGCATGGATCTTTTGTGTGCTCATCTGGGACGTTGAAATTATCGTCATAGTTGCTATATTTGAGGATCTAGAAACAGAGCAACCATCGTTATCCCAAGGCTCACCTGATCAACAAATAACCTGACAGCATTCTGCAACGGGTTCACCATATGGTCCATATCACATTGTGTCGGGTTCACGATATCCCAATCCCATCGCACACACTGGAGTATCGGTTCTCATAATGCAAGGGTTCTGACATCGAATACGAGAATAGCTACACGAGACATAATCTCACTATAACACAAAACATCCCACCGCTTTGTGATTGCAATAGTATGAAGTGACGAGTACTCCATAAGATAAGATATAGCAACCAATAACCTAAAGAAACAGACAGGAAGATTCACGACTTCAGCAAATCGCAAAGCAGAAGTAGAAGTGTATACACTGAAATGCAGCAGTCATACAGCAGCGAGGGACAGGATGAAATTCGCTTGCTCCAGCATATATTTGGTTTTAGTACAAACAAAATTTGGTTGAAGCTAGCCAAAGACTGACCAAGCTAGCCATATCGATCCTGAGTGAAGTTAAGGGACACTGTTTGAAAACTACTAACAAGACTAAACATCAAAGGACGCCTTTGAATTTCTTGTTTTCCACTTAACGCTTCTTCTTGTTCACGCTGGATTTGGAAGGAGTTACCACGACGTACACGAACAAGGTCACTAGACTGATGACTGAAACCAGAGAACCATACTTGGCCAGCAATTTCTGCAAATCAAGAACAATTAGACACACAGAGAATGAAGCTCTTTTACGAGAAGACGGGATTTGATACCCAAACCACAGACAGAGCATGAGAAAAGTCATAGCAGCATGCCATATGTTTGCAGTGTGAATCAATATCAAGATATATATGGTACTTCCAAGTTTCAACAGCAAGACACATAATAACAACATTTTTGTGGCACAATTAGTTAGCATTGGGCTACTATACTTTTTTGCTATGGAGGTCACTACTCTAGTGGCATAATTAGTTGGCATTAGGCTAGTATTGAACAACATTCTGCTCTAGCATTTTTATCTGCACCAGCCAAAATCAAAGAAAGTACTATTATCGCACTTTTTGCTATCGGTACCATTCTGCCACTTTTAACAGCTCCTGGGTCACCTCCACTGTTCTATAACTAGATTAAGTCATTTTCACAAACAATAAAATGTATGATGACTGTTCATACCTGAGCCTGAAATATATCATGCCATCGATTGCCAACCATGCAAAAGACAACGGGCAGTAATGTTAGTAAAATATCTAGACATGATTTAGAACTTTGCATCTACTAATCTATTTGAACAGATCTGATAATAACTTCAGGAAAGAAATAAAACGCACCCATTGAAACCGCCTCTCTGGAGCCCGATCTTCAAGAATGTCCAAGGGCAAGATCGGTGTAGAATAAGCCTCCTGCATTAGAACATTATGTCTGTAAGCATCGTAAAATTCAGCATCTATGAGACCTTTATAAATTCAGCATCTATGAAATCTTTATATCATGGAATATATAATCATGAAAAACATGGGGATGGAGCAGGACCTGAAGTGCAGCCTTAGTGGGAACACGGAACTTGATGACAGCTGGTGCACCTTCGAACCTGCCTTTCACTTTGGACTCAAGTTGAAAAGAATGTGAAACCTGGCCACCGCTGGAGTAAAATGAGTCAGTACACACAAACACAGTGCAGGTTTGCTGAAATCACAAGGGGAGGAATTGAGCCCCTAATGCAGTCATTCAGAGAGTTCACTGACCACCAACTGAATGATAATTGAACTTACGCATCAAGTCGCTCCCAGGACCTTGATGTGTTATCGCTGACAACTTCGAAAGTGTCACGGGGCCAGCTGTCATCTGTCAGGCTCACATCATACGCGGTCCTGAAAGAAAATGAGATTAGAAAGGCTTTAACGAAAACTCATATCTCCATAGACCTGATCATCAAAGAAGAAAAACTCTGTCAACTCAGTCATTTGTCGCAAACATTAGCATACAAATAACCACCGACCGGCATGAGAACATCATCAGAAAGTACTGACAAATCAGCAAAATAAAGTTAGACCATGAGATGTCGGTGTATTTAGGAAGAAATAAAGAAAGATCGTGAGAAGCCCAGGGATAATATTCCCATCGTATGCATCTCCATAATGCATACACAGTAGACTTTTGACATTGAGCACAATAATTCAGTTCATATCATGGTACTGCTCTCGCCATGGGACAGGGAGCAAAGAAGCTCAATAACACACTTAAGGACAAAGCACAAACGACATTCTAGAAAAAAACTATATGCTCATTAGTAGCACACATAGGAAACAACAATCACATCACAATAGTTAAGGTAAATCTCACTGATTAACAATAACACAAAACTACTAGTGATGCACATAGACAAAAAAACAATAACACAAACAAACTAGTGATGCACATAGACTAACATTTTTTGGGGGGTCTATTATTAACAATAGAAGCAAAACAAAAGCTGAGAGCTGCAAATGCTGCCATTTGAAACACAAATGGTGTGGGCTGGAGAAGGACAAGAACCACCAAACTTGGCTCCATGCACAACTTTCTGGGTGAATAACCCAAATCTCTCGATTGAAGCTCTAAAGATACCTATTGAACTAATCGACAAATCGTTGGTAATCGATGACTCTGATGACTATTATCAACAATCAGAAACAGCTGTTTCTATTACTTCAACGCATCTGATCCGCATACAGTAAACTACTGATTTCTTTTACCACAATTCATCTGATCTGCATTCACCTAATAAAAATTTATTAACCAACAGCTTTCCCACCCCAAAAGAGGTGAAACTGGACATGACTTAGCTTACAGTGACTAAAAATCTATCGAATTCCCAATGAAATTAATCGCACACACTGGTATCTGATCAATACGTCGAACCAATCGCTAATAGATCAGAAAATACTTGAAAAACACGGAGAAAACTCATCTCATCACCAGCCTGACCAAACTCTCAACAATTCCGCCACAGAAACATTCATCCGATCCGATCATCACACCAAACACCAACCAAAACACAAACACATCTCAATCTCAACCAAATCAAACCCCAAACCTCGACCACATTACACACAAATCACAATACAATCAACTCAAACCACACTCCAAACACAACAAAACCGATCCAAATCAGATCAAACTGAGACTACACATACGCGAATCCCTCGTTGTAGATGTCGATGGAAACCGTGACCTCTTCGGCCCCAGATTTGAGCCGTTTAAGCGCGACCTTCTTGTGCGCGACGATGAACGGAGAGTCCACACTCGCCGTCACCGATGAGACGAAGCAGAGAGCCGAGATGAACAGGAGAATCAGTGCTTGAGAAGCTCGTGGAGTCGCCATTGTTGAGTTCCGATCAGCGGCAGCTCAGGTAAGGGGAATGGATAAATGCGCAGAGATCTCAATCTAGGGTTTCATGCAACGGCGTCGTTTTGGTGAAAGATATATATATCTTTTCGTTTTTTTGGTTGAGTGTTTATTTTCCAGTTAGCAGTGTTTTATTCGTGGGAGTGACGAGGAGAATTATGTGTGAGGTTTTAAGTTTAGATTTTATGTATATATGTAAATATGTAATTTTTTGTATGAAAAGTTTTTGGACACAAAATGGTCAAAACAATATCTAATGAGGAATTATGTTATTGTTTATACTCACGAAACTTCATTATATGTTATGCCAATTACAAGAGATTATAAAAATCTAGGTTGATGTACATCTTGTTTTATGAATCAAGAGAATTCCATTCGCGTAAACAAAACAAGATGAATAATATAAATAATTAATTATTGATAAAGAAAAATTAATTGAATGATAAATAATTTTTTTTTTAATTATATTAAGTCTGATGAGATAAAATAATGAATTTATATCCTAGTTATATCTTTTGATAGATCAACCGCGATCCCTCGTACGTCAAAGACAGCTTCAGTTCACTTTAGCACATCCGGAGTAACATTTACTAACATTTTGGGTAAGAAAACAAAGTACGAGAATTTATTAGTATAAGATTTTATTGCAATTGTGGATCCAATTCAGTTCTTCCTTTTTCATCGTCATATCCATGTGAAGAGCTGTCTCGATCAATGTGAGCCAGCTTGCTCTCACAAATTAATGGTTTGCTCCAATCACGTAAACTTGACCACCCACGTTATCTCCTCTCCTCTTCATATCCTTTTTCCACTTGTTAAGTCACCATTTATCTCCTTGTTTTTTTATTTCTACTCAAATTCAATGCTTCTTGATTTCTTTTTCACATATCCATGTACGTGTTCCCTTGTCTAAGTATGATCCATATCATAGTTATCTCTGATGAGTCACATAGTGCACTTTCTATTATCAACTCAAGTTTTTTCGTTGAGTTTATTCTTCAATAAAACATAATAATGTGACTGAGAGTAAAATCATCTTTGATTGGTAGAGCCCTTTTTATAATGTCAACATGTATGTGTGTATTGTTCTCCATAATAACGTTCTAAATGATTTTAAAACAAGTCTTGTATTCTTCTCAGAATACCTACATCTTGGTTTATATTCAACATATATAATTTTATTTTATTTTTTGAAAAGCAAAAGGTTTATATCATTCGCAGTAATCTTTTTATCTCTATCCCTACTATACAGTACTACAGTATCATTTTTTTCATATACGGATCTAGTGTTTCACACAGTCATTTAACAAATTCCTTATATCGTTTTATTGTATATATTTTTTTCAAGTTATTCATGTATAATTTTTTTCATATCCATGTTTATTATTAATATTTTTATACACTATTTGTGATATATAAGCCTTCAAATAATTTTTGTCATTAATAAAAAAAATAAATATTTTTTTATTAAAAACAATTTTTAAATTCTTTAATTGAAATTCATATTTTATAAGTTTGAAAATTTATTTTAAATTATAATTATTATTTTTTCTAGTTGTAACTATTTTAAAATAATGATAAATATGGTATAAGGAATGCGTTTTTCATTTCCTTGAAGTAGGGATTTTCGATAGAGATAGAGAATAGGATGAGGATGCGGATAGGAATAAGAAAATTGCTGCGTGAGTCATTTTTCACAAAAATACCTATATTTAGGGCTATGAAATGATTTTGGAAATCCACTAATAATGCTTTTAAAGAATCTTATGTCGACATAAGTTATGGTTATTTGGGGCCATATCTCGGTAGGCATTTCACTTTCAGTGCCACCAGTACATCCAAAAAATCAATTTACCGATTATTTATGGGCAGCTCATGTGTCCAGATATTCTAAACTTTGTTTGATGCATTCGTTATTTATATTTCTTGTGATTTGTGATCCCTGTTGTAGTATAATAGACATGGAATTGAACAGGTCCTGGTGTTGATGGATTCACAATTCTCATTGACATTGTAGGATGCTGCGGTTGATTAGAAATAGAAGAACATGGGGTGCTCAACTTCTTTGCTTAGACGAAACAAGAAGATGGCTGCAGTTCCTGAAGTCATCGTCTTTGTCCCTGCGCTGCAGGTTCCGTCTGCATCAGAGCTTCAGAGGGCGCTCCAAGGTTTAGTCCCACCGAGTCTTATTGAACGATTAACTGCAGTGCGTGACCGGATCACATTGGTGGCTGAGTGCACCAGTAAGTCTATGATTTCTAAGCTTTGATCTTGTATGGTACGGTTTTATCAGCAATGTCTAAGCCGTAGTCAAATGTTACTACTGATCATACAAAAATGGGCATTGAAGTCAATTGAGAGTTGACTTAAGTGCATCTCAGATTTTAGAGTCACTTGGCAAGATTTTTCCGGCTAATATGTTCCATTATGATTGGTTTGAGCATTCCGTTATCTTAGGTGCCGTGATCAAACAATTTTCTCCTGTGAAGATGAGTCTCGACTATGATGATAATCTTGAAATTGGGTTTCGGTTTACGCAGACGGATCTGCTGTTACTGAGCTCAAGCACGCTCTTGAGGAGTATCTGCCCCTGCTTCTTGGGTTAACAAAGAAAGGTTGACAAACAACATTTTCCTTCTCTAATCTTCTATTGTTGTATCTATGAGGAAATCAATCATCCCATGTACATTTTGTTCTTTTAAGCCTAGTTAGGAAACAACAAAGATCTTTATATATTTTACCCATCGCAGAGTTTGGTCTCGACGAATTGGTGGATTTCAAATGGAAATATCTTGGCGACAAACGAAAAGTGAGTATATTTTTCACTAAATTTATCTTTGTTCCTTTCGGTGAGAATCTAGGACTGTTATTCTTTTGATATGTGATGTGGAAGTCCACGGATATATATAAAAACTAGTCCGCAAAGTTCATATTCTATGCAAATATGTTACTCCACAAAAGACAAACAAAATATCGCCTCCAAATTGGAGTTTTCATGCACATACTAAAATGTATTAGTTTTGGCTTTGCATTCCTTTTGTGGATGGGTTAAATTTTGCAACGCTGTATAATTTTTCATGAGTAGGAAACATGTATATCAAGTTCCTGGTTTGAGTTACTGTCAGTCATCTACATGCTGGGACTTTTGACACTATCAGAAGCCAACTCCTTACTCATTCCTAATGAGCATTCCGCTTCAGAAGACGGTGCAATTTCCGGAGGTGGGCTATACTCTTCAAAGCTTCAGTCATTAGTATCATGTATCTAGGAATTGTTAGGCTGAACTGATCATCATTGCCGAAAGCAGATAGCACAAAAAATGCAGTTGATTTGTTGCTTAAGGCATCTGGGTATCTGGAGTTCTGTGCACGAAGCATACTGGCAAACTTATCCTCCGAAATCAAGTAATTTTCTTCCAACCCGAAGTTGTAAATTCTTTTAAACCGTATACATATATTCATGTTGGTCATGTTTATTTTGGATCATTCGGCGTCATTCAGGAAGAAAGTTCCACGAGATATGCAAGAAGGCATACTGGAGGCACTATGTATTCAAGCACTAGGCCAGGTGATTTTAATCTTGATCATATCAGAAATACAAAGACATACGAACATGCACCAGATTGCCGGCATTCAGTATACGAAAATTAGTTAGGTTGAAGCGTAATTGTCATTGTACAGGCAACAGAATTGCAGCTTGGTGTAGCTATTGAGAGTCAAATGGCCACTCTGTCAGTGAAGAGGAGATTGGCATGTGAGCAGCTTACATATTTCAGTCAGGTACCCAAATGCTCCAACTCACTTATCCTGAAAGCACTCTTCGGTTTGTTTTTTTAATACAGTGTTTACGCTGACTACCGATCTTGTTTCCCTAGGCTCATCACCAGTTAACAGCAAGCAAAATCGGCGAAGACGGTGCTATCAAGAAGCACTCATTGTTTATCAGATGGAAGTATCTTGAAGCAAAGGTTGGTTATTCTTTGCTTAAACTGATCAAACCTCGAATACGTGCTTACTATGATGCCTTGGACAATGTAAGCTACACTGTTTTTTTTTTTTTTTCATGGCATCAGGCTGCGGCTTACTATTTTCATGGGATGGTCCTCGACAAAGCGAAAGCTCCATCTAGCCATGTTAGTGCCATGCGTTGCTTTCTAGCTGCCGAGGAACTCATCTCTGAGAGCAAGAAGGCTTGCTTGAGCTTCTGCTTAGCTAAACCAGTAAATAGGTGAGCTTAAGGTTATGCAGACAGTATTTTCAATTTGAGAAAAACACTAAAACATCTCATTTTGTTAGTTCTTTCTAATTGTTTCCAGTCTATAAAAACACACTTCTTTGTTTTCAGGATTCCTCCGGTAAGGAGCACAATGCGGCATTTAAATCACCAATTACCGGAAATCATATCAAGGAAGAGCACGGTGTATGGCAACAAGCTTGAGCAGGACAAGTAAGATGCTTCCATTTAATCATTTTAGTACGAAAAAGGTATCGAAATGTTAGGATAGGGGACACCATAGAAAGAGTCGAAACAGAAAGACAACACACATCTCTTAGTAGGAAGAATCCTTGAGCATCCACATTCTTATTCAGAATGATCCTTGTGATTTGGAATGATTTTTAACTGATGCCAAGAAACTTATTGCAGAGGTTCGCACGAGTTGCCAGACCTTCCAGAATTTGAACTCTCCCTGAGACCCGACGATTATGAATTACCGGCGACGAGCACTGTATGGAATAGAGATGATTGGGAAATCCTGGGACAGCCTCTCAAAAACTACTTAGAAGATTCAGAAGATGAGGGAAAAACAAGCTAGAACATACTCAAAAATGACCAAATAAAAATGTACATGGCATACTACATAGTACTGCATGATCATATGAATCAATTCACCTAAGAATTTTGTGAAGGCCAATGAATCGACGTTGATTCGTACGATCATCCCTACATCAATAGTCATGATGATGGTCGTTATAAATACTAGTAGTGCTATGTACACTTGACATTACATGCAAGTTAGACGTGAACGTTTCAGAAAAATTGTGTGTCATGAGAATATCGATTGAACTTTTTCTCATCATTTTGATATAAATACAGCGAATATTATCTTAGTACTAGTAACATGAGTGATGAGGAAGAAGACAAAGAAGAGGCACAAGCAACTGGCAGTCTCTGCCGCGTAAACGTACAATATCTGCTGCGGCAGCTCATCTGACGCATAACAAACTCGCACACCATTTTAACAGATGATTCAAATGCCAATTAAACTCTCTACTTCCCCAAAGCATTTTCTGGTTCAAATTTGCATTGCATCATTATCTCACTCTCTGTGTATATCAGATCATTCTGCTTCAATTCACTCATATACCTGTGCTTATACTGTTGTCCTCTGTCACTGGTATTCTATGTTACAATCAAGGCTTTGAAAGGGAAAATATCGAGAGAGTCAGTTCCGGGTGATATAATATCAGAGAGACTGATTTTTAACTTGAATGTACAATTTCATTGCAGTACAAGACCGAGCGTTGATTGTTGTTCGACACTCATTCATCACATACTCTTTACTAGATCGACTGATGTAAAAGATTTATCAACGTCACACGAGAATTTTTATGCCGAAGTAGACAATGCGAAAAAAATAAATTTACAAGTTGAGAGAGTTTACTATAAATATTGTTCTCAAGAATCAATAAATGTGACAGATCCATTGCCTATTCAAATGCCCAAATCATAGATCAAACATGTGCTCTGTCCTAACAAAAGAGTTGTATTCATAGAACGAATGTACATATAGTTGTATTCATAGAACGAATGTACATATAGACGATGAATATCATGAATTGCTTTTCCCAACTTTGAATATGTTATACCTTCTGGAGAACAAAAAAAAAATAAAAAATTGTCATGTTTGGCCCATCAATATCTTCACCTATTTGTTCCGACAAACTTCCAACATCGAACGGAACAGTTTCGAGCTAATTAACTCTATTCATATATGTCCTGATTGCTTAAACATGGAATTGAAAACAAGAACAAGATGTACTCAGTACTGAATGCCAAGAAGAACTAAAACATCTTCATAATCATCATTAACAACTAGAGATTAGTCCAACAAAAAACATTAACCTAACCCACCCTGAAAAACCGCTCAATTTCTCTGAAGAAACCCCAGTTAATCACCGCTTTACAACTCTTCATCATCATCGTCTAATCACTAATCTCCATACCTAGAAACAAAGTGTTAGACACCGCTGACATCATCATCATCATTCATCAACATCAAACTCTACTCAACTCACTGCTTCAATGCAACAGTACCCATTTCCCACAAACCCAAAACCCATTTACCCTAAAACCCTAAAAGCAGAGACATGAAACCAAAACAAAACAGAGCACTCTGTTTTTCATCAGAGATGAAGACTCAGATCAAGCTCTCCCACCTTCTCCCCCGAATCCACCACCATCCCATTATCAAACCCCTCAAACCCACCACAGATTCCACCGCCGAACCCTAGCGGTGACGACATCATCTGCGACCCACCGCCTGAACAAGCACAAGAGCAGCAGCACCCACCATACAACTGTCCATTCGACCCCAGCCACTGATCAAACGTCACCGAAGAACACACCGCCGCAGGCACAGTCCCCAACATCGGCGCAGTCTTCACAGAAGGGACAATGTAGTACTCAGTGTTCTCCACATGGGTCTGTGGGGGCGGTGGCGGAGTGGGAGGAGATGGAGATGGGGAAGGCGCATTGGGACGGCGGTGGTGGTGGAGAAGGGAAGCGGCGCGTTCGAGCTTGTGGGCGTTCTGGTGGCCGCCGAGCGCCTGGGACGTGGCGAACTTCCGGGGACAGTAGATGCAGGAGAACTGACGCGGCATCTCGGTCGCGGTGGTGGTGGTGTGGGGAGAGAGATTGGGTTGTTGTGGTCGTCGTTGGTTTGGGATGAAGATGAATGGAGAGTAATTGTAATCCGCCATTGTTGGAGCTCTGTGGAGAAGAAAATGGTGGTGGTGGAGATGAGGTGGGGCCCAGTGGTGGGGAAATGGGGAGAATGTTCTGTGTTTGGGGGCGGTGAGGTGGTGTTGCTATGTGGGGTTATATGGAGTGGTGACGTGTACGGAGGAGGAATATGATTGGATGAAGGTAGGGTGGCAAAATGACGGGGTTGCCCCTCCGTTTGATTTTTGTCCAGTTGCTTGCTTCGTTAACCCAATAACAGCCTGTCGATCTTAATGTTAAGATGGATATAAATATTATTAAAGTTTTAATATAAAAAAAATATTTTTAACATTAATAATAAAATTGTTACTTTAATTTTTAGTTCTATTTATATCTAAGTTTGAGCAAATTTTTTTTATAGATCCCGTCTTTTTTATTTATCTAAATATAATTTAGAAATCGATATTATTTTATATAAATTTTTCTTCAAAATTTCATACACATTGTAAACTTTTCAAAATTAAACCCAACTTTTTTCATAGAATTTTTAATCCTTATATCCTACAAATTTTTCCAAACATATTTATATATGCTTGGGCTTGAGCTCCTTGGGTCCAACCGTGTGGGTCTGCAAGATCAGTTGATTTAGGGATGATCTGACACAAAAATCTGTACTAATCAGAAATGACAAGCTCGGTTAGTCGGATCTGATGTGAGATTCTCGAGGATCGATTTCAAAATGATAGAGTTGGGATTTAAGGAAAGCTTATCTTTATAGATAATAAATTAAAATATTTATAAAATACTATTTATCTTTTCCATGATGGACATTTGTCATCATCTTATAAGATATAAAACTTAGTCATTTATATGATATCACTTAACCTTTTTTAATAGACTATTGATTTAATTGTATGTTGGATGATTGATGGAAGGCATGGCATGGTAGACATGGCACAATATGATGATAACCCTGACGTGAGCTTGAGTTGCTCAAATTTGGTAACGAATAAGGAATATTAAGGTATGTCTAAGAATCTCGGCAACTGGCTTAATTGGGCAAGTGCAAGTTTAATCAAACAGTGCAACTTCAATTCAGAGCTTGCTACCAAAGCAAACAACATGCTGTGTAACATAAAAGTGGAGACTGATGAGAGTTCACTGGCTAGGAGCCTAGGAGCCTAGGAGTTAGCTAGGCCTGTTGCCTGTTTGCTGATCATTTTGTTTCTCTGAAATTCGAAGATGCAAATAAAAGGGAATTTAATGAGGTGGTTATCTAGGATTAGGAACACTCAAGGTCCGTTTCGTAACTAATCCATGTTGTTTCCTGCTTTTTTATTATTTTTATTGATTCATGAAACATAACTCTTGTTATTGATTTTTTATTTTTTAAAATAGATAAAAAAAACCGAAAAAAAAACATAAATTAAAATGATTTTTATTTTCTATTCATAATTTATCCATGTGCATCAAAGTTCACTTTGTATTTATTATTTAAATTTTTATTATATTTTAATCTTAATCGATCATATGAATCAGAGCTAAGTGTGATAAACTATCTAATCATGAAGCCCAAACAAAAATTAGAAAAGAAAAAAACAAAAACACGTGTGTGGTTTTGCTGAGTTTGTATACTGGGCTGTGATTCTTCTTGGGAAAGAATTCACTAAAAAGGCCGTTCTCCATTCTGGGCTGGACTTGCCCACAACCAGAGCCTAGTTGGGCTCCGGTCAGTTCACAATGTTCCTGGGCCTGCGTTTCCGATATGGGCCGTGCTGATACAACTACTGATTTGAATTAGACACCGGCCACTTGCTCCCATAATCTTTCAATCCCCGGTTGAAATCGACTTCATACAGAAGATAGTAGTATACAACTATACAAGTGACCAATACAACATAAATACATCTATGATCTATCAAATCCAAATGACGAAATATATCATATGCTTTGTTGTTTTATTTAAGGATCGACTAACTTTTGAACTGATTGAAAAACTTAAGAGATAACACGTCTTATAAAATATCCTACATATACCTAATTTCATTAAGAAAACCTAAAGAGCAGACACATAAGTAGAGAATAATTACGTGTAGTTTGATGATAAACATGAACTATGAAGTGTGGATAATAGTTCATCTATTTCGGATCTAGCGAATATGATGTAAATACAGATGCTGTGTCAATTCATTCATTATCAATTGATTTTGAATTGAAATTTTAATATTTAGTATGAAGTGAAATTCAAGACCTGATTTTTGTGCAACATATAGAAAAAGATGTTAAAGGAGAAAACTAATTTATTTGCATTAAAGGTCTTAAATTTCGTTCAGAATCCCCCACCAGATGAAAATAATAGTAATCCTAGTAAACAATACAGAATTGGTATGCGATTTCAATTAAACGGACCGATTCAGAGGGAAAAAAATACATATCGAAAAGGGCCCATTTTCATGTAAGCAAACACAGGCCCAGTTTGACAAGACGAATGAGGAGTTGACCAGTGCTTTCATTCATATCCCTCAAAACTTTGACCAAACATGAGTATCAAAATTAACAAGAAAAAAGGGCGTGTGGGTCAATGAAAACAGTCTGAAATCAGAGTTCATAGCAAATGAGGTGCTATTTATTCGATTTGTATAACTCATATAGGTTGCATTCATAATTTCATACTAAGTTGATGACTATATATCTTTGGATATATGATAAAACGGAACTAATGATATATTGATCTAAAAGTTCATGATATCAATTCCGAAATACAACATCACTATTTCTCTATAGTTTATTACGATAAGTAGACATTTGTATATCATCGTTAGGATTTATGAATGATCTAATAACGAGAAATCAGATAACTAAAATCTCATCTTGATAACATATTTGATGAATTGGGTTGATTTTTTCTAGATAACATAGGTTAATGAGTTATGGATTTTTTTTTTTTTTGCACATGTAATTGATTTCTGTAAACATGGTGAATATAAAAATGTAATCAAGTCACATATATTATTCACACTTAACTAACCTTCAAAACGATTTTATAGCTACACACTCATCTCATGATAACTACCACTGCTAAAAAATTCCCTCAGTTGGGTCAAGTTTTGACCAAAGAAAACCCACCTCAATCACTCAAAGCAAAACCTCTTATTCTCCTACGCAACAATGCTAACGTGCTTTCTTACACTCATCTCTTCATCAGATTTCTTCACCAACAAGAGATATCAAAGAAACCAGAAACCTTCACACAAGAACCAAACCATAAACAACAAGAACAAAAGAACCCACCAAAGAAAGAGCCTTTCCTCTCTTTACCCTTTGCTTCCACAAAACCCTCTCTTTCTCTCTCTAACCCAAACTCCCTCTCTCTAAATGGCCCTCATTTCACTATAAAATCACTTCACTTTCACCTCAACCCACACCAAACAAAACCCATTGTGTAAAGTTCCTGTGTCAATGGAGAAATGGGCAGAGCTTGAAAATGGTGAAAATGGGGTTTTGAACATCAAACTCCCAATTGGGTTTAGGTTTAGCCCAACAGACGAGGAGTTGATTGTTCATTACTTGAAACGAAGGGTGCTTTCTTTGCCACTTCCTGCTTCAATCATCCCTGATTTCAATGTGTTCATCACTGACCCTTGGGCTCTCCCTGGTTTGTGCCCCATCAATGGTCTCTTGTTTCAGTTTTGCCCATTTTGAGATCTAGGGTTTTTGTTGATTTGGGTGTTCAGGTTTTGTGTTTTATGATCTGGGTAACTGTCATGCTTAGTAAAAACACGTATTATTGTCGTCTAAGTCCATGTTATGTATATATATATATATATTATTTATTTATTGAACACGAACGTTTCAAACCTTTTATGTGCTCTCTGTATGATTCCATTATTTTATTCATTGTTGTCATTTCAGGTGATTTGAGGGAGAAAAGGTACTTTTTCTTGAGAAGAAAATGGAGCTCCAGTAACAGAAGAATCATTGGTGCTGGTTGTGGGTACTGGAAGTTGATGGGAAAAGGGGAACAGATAGTGGAATCTGGAAATGGGCAGGTCGTGGGGACTAAGAGAAGATTGGGGTTCTATATTGGGAAGCATCCTCATGGAACAAGGACCTCTTGGGTCATGCATATGTTTCACCTCTTGGAACCCAACTCATCTCAGGTACTGAACTCGACAGTGGAACAGTGTATCAATTAAGGGTGTCCTGGTAAAAAGTTATTAGGATTGTGTAACAACTAACAAGTAATGTTCAACATGTTGAATGTTGTGTAGTGTAAAGTGGTCTTGATATGTGATGACTAGTTGGGGTATTTCAGGTTTTGATATCTATGTTTTCTATTGTTTTGTGCAGAACCCAGTTGGTGAAGTGGGAGAATGGGTTGTTTGCCTCATTTTTTGGAGGAAAATGAGGCCCAAAAGGCATGTAAATGGTACTGGCAAGAACAAGAAAGACTCAAATTTGGGGATTGATTCTCAGGGCATTGTTGATTTTGAGTTTGAGGGCAGTTTTGATTTAGGTCCTCCTCAGCCATGCTCACCTTGTGCTAGTGATCTCACTGAAATATGAGTTTGAGAGCAACCGCGTGTGATCAGAGTTTGCTCTTGGTGTTTTCTTTTGTATCTTTTTGTTGTAGGAGAAGAGAAGCAGAGTTTAGGTTATAAGAAAAGAGGTTGAACCACAGATGATGATTTTGGGCTGTAATAGTTGAGAAATATTTGGGTGTCACCTACCAAAATGTAACCATAGTTGATTGATAGTCTGTAACTTGCAAGCAATGTTAAGTGCTTTCTAGAGGGCATATGAAGGTTCGTTGCCCATGTAACGATCCCCACAAATCACATGATCCTTCTAAACTGAATTTGTAAGTGGTCGATTGACAGAATCAATGAAGAATAGTATGATGGTCGAGAAACTGATATTTTTTTGCAGCGAGCAATGAGCTAAATTTTATATGCTTGTAAGATTCTATCCTTTGTAAAGTTTGAACAATGAGGAGTAATTGGGTCACATTCACCTCACATGATAAATGATTCGGTTAAACTCGTTGAGTGTCGAGATATTTTTTTTGATGAATCCGTTAACAAAAACTGATTTAAAAAATCCTCCGAATTTACGTGTTATTCGGTTAAGAAAGGATTAGGAGTAGTGGGGAACAAAGGGTATCCATTGTTACTTGAGTATCTGGTTGTTTGAATTGTGAAAAAAGACTTGTGATTTTTGAGGAAAGAAATGTTCTTATACAATGCACAACTGAATGGTACGATGATTGAAACAGAGTATCTTGTTAAGAGAGGAGAGATCATAGGATCAAAATCCGTTGAGTGTCGAGTTAATTTATGGTGATAAACACGCCAACGAAAACTGATTTAAAAGATTTTTCAAATTTACTGGATATTCTAGTGGGAAACAAAGGGTATCCATTGTTACTTGAGTATCTGGTTCTTTGAATTGTGAAAAAAGGCTTGTGATTTTTGAGGAAAGGAATGTTTTTATATCATGCACAAATGAATGGTAAGATGATTGAACCAGAGTATCTTGACAAAAGAGGATACCTTGAGGATAAGCAATTGAAATATTAAAAGTATAGCTAGCCACTAGCATACAAATGATGTGAACATGGATTGCATCGGCTTGGTGGAAGCTACAAGGATGTGCACATGGTGTTTGATTCCCATGTTGCAATGGCATTTTTGTCATACTAACATGAATTTTTTAGTGCTAAGCTACTTTTGATGATTCTTTTTGATAGAGTTTCAAAAGATGGAAATCTGATTATCATGGAATCAAGACAACTCGAACAAGAATACAAGCGATATGGTGAATCAAATCGTATAAATGAAATGTCAAAAGAACCTTCATCACGAAGCTGGAGTTCCAAACCCGAATTGATACGGTTAAACATGCAACATGCAATCATTATCATCCTTTTCGAACTCAAACATCATATCTTATCCACGACGAAGTATCTGGATTGTCATTATTGTCAAATTTAAGATCTCATCTTAAAAACCAATTAAAACTTCCTATATTCTTAAAAATTTTGAAAACATAAAACCTTCCAACATAAACTTAGATAGCCTAATAGCCCTATGCCTAACCACCTTCACCTAGAAATCCAGCAAGGCCATTACTCAAAGACAACTGAACTTAATTGCTACACTAGTACAAAACACTTAGGTTTAAAAGTCATACAAGTTACCATCAAAAAATGCAAAATAATGCTTCTCGATAATGTTTTGTAGCATAATGTTTATTAATTAAAGCAGCTGAAAGATTCTGACTCATGTTTTTCTACTTCTTCATAAAAATTGCCTCAATTGAGTGGAAAAAACAAGTTTGAATTGATTCCTTCACCATTCACCAATATGTTAGACAATGCGCTAGCTAGAGAACCTAGAGTTAGTTGAATCGACAAGAATATACTACTCCCCGTCCTAATTTAATTACAACGTTTTTAATTCTAAATATTTGTCGATACAAAGTTTGATACGCATATAACAACGATTTAACGTAATTTTTTTTATAAATTTATTATGAAACATCAATTGTTGTGTAGATTATGTATCTAATTCATATTGCGGGACAATCAGATGTGATTTGATATGAAAACGAAATTTATATAAATACATATATAATATTACAATATATATATATATATTGTGATTAAATTGGAAAGCCGGGAGTAATTCATATAGTTCTAAAGGCTAAAGGAGTTTTACTATGCTTCCACGCTTGGATAACATAAAATGCCATTTCCATGTCCCATAAGAATTTTGTAACAACTTGACTGATCCTTGATATCTAGATAGTTATAAAGAACCGTTTTTCAAGCTGATAATTAACCCACACACCAGCACATGCCCTTCCAATTCGGTTTGTTAACACAGAAAAACTAGTGATAGGTTATAAATAAATAAATACATCTCATTAATATAGACAATACTACAATATGTTTTAGACACAACTAGCTGTAGTTAGTTGAATCAACAAAACTAGTTTACAGAATTGTAAAAGGGTAAAGGATTTTTCCTATACTTCCACGCTTGGGCATGAAAAACGGCGGTTCTTTGGAAGTGTAGTAGATTATAAGTTTTGCCTTGAACAAAACGGCCGAAGTATTTGTTCGGAAGCCGTCAATATGAAACACATGTGACGACGATTAATCTACCATGTGGGGATTTGCACTATGATATAAGTAACAACATGAACAAATGACATTAATGAATTAGTAGTATATGTGTTTAGCACAGGATATCTCAAATTCCAATGTGAGTTTCTCAGTACGCCAAAGAATATCTTTAAGTTGCCGTAAACTGATGGTCTGCCTAAATCATAACTACTTATAAATGGATTATTTTGGGCTCGATGCCGGCGACAATTTGTCTATAATAAAAGCCCATATACTCGTGGAAGCCCAAGAACTCAAAAATAAAAGCCCATTCAGCCAACTCAATTGGGATTTCCATGTCTTGGCTTGGCAAATGTCCAAACCAAATCTAATCATGTCATCCGTTCCCCTGTTCAAGTTATGACGAATTTTTTTAAACAAGATCTTGTATTTGAGTCTTATGTTTGGGTTATCCTAAACGGAAAGGTAGAACTCGAAGTCTCATGAATCTCTAATCAATGTCCATTTCCTCTAAAGCAGGAGATGAGGAGCAATGCCGAAGAAGACAAGTAGTTCAACTTCGGATCAGTTTTGATTTCGATATCATGGTGCACGAAATGGAGTAGCCAGTACGCAGCAATCATATACAATTTCGACATCAGTGTAATCCTTAAGCAGCTATCTCCATACGAAGCTTCTCATCAATAAGCACAATTTTACAATGCAAACTATCTCCATGCTTTGCATCTAATTGAACAATTTTACAATGCAAACCAGCAATCGGAAAATGGTACAAGAAGCAAGACAACCCAGCAGAGAGGGATGCAAATCTTTCTCCCACAGATGTGAAGCGACTGACCAGCAAGCGTCATGCTCGAATCACTGTTGTATCAACTCGGGGATGAGTTTGAGAAGGAACGAGAGCTCCCGGTCTGAGAACCGCGGCTTCACATCAAATGGCACTTGCAGATTTCTATCTGCCAGGACATCTTCCTTGGAGGCCGGCTCAATCAGGCTTTCAACTGCGGTTGTAATCTCTTCGACTAAATCAACAATCACTCCATCGACACCCATCAAATGCTGCACGTACACGGCCTCAGGCACATTATTCAACTGCCCAAATGTCAACAACTCGAGCCCAGCCTCCTTGATCCGCCTCACCGCCCCTGGATCCCTAAAGACCCCTTTCACCTCGGACACAATCCCCTGTAATCCACCCTCCAAACACAACTTCAATGCCTCATCCAATGAGTTCCTCCTCACATCATAGTAAAGCCCATTGATTCCGATTGTCAAGAACAGAACCGGGTACTTGTTCTGTAGCTTCCTGACTAGCAAGGCCGCATCTGGTTGAAAGGTCGAGAAGATGATGGGCCGATCCTTGGCTGCCTCGAACACGACTTTAAGGATGGACTGGAGGACGCTGATCAAGTAGTCTTGATCATAAACTATGTTATCGTCAAATTTCAGCTCAATGTTGAAGCCTAGTATCGGGTCGGTCTTCTCGAACGCTTCCTGGAGCGTGCAGTGGTGTTCGTCTGATTCAACCTTCCAGTCTATTATCTTCCCGTTGGTCTCACGTAGCAATGGTTTTCCGGTGCTGGTGGTGTCACCTTGAGGCCCGTAGGAGCGGAATTCGGATAGTGTTAGGTCTGTGACTCTCTTCTCAAAGATAGTACCCTGAGGATTGAAAGCGCATTGTTTGATCAGTTTGTGCATAACAAAGAATGGAAAGTTCAATGAGGAATAGAGTAAGAGATATGAAGTTACATTTTCCTGAGAAATGATGAAGTTGTCATGGAATATGATTGGGCTGCCATCCTTGGTCACCTGCAAATAGTAAGATACAATAAGATTCAATATTGTTAGGGGCTCTACTGGTTCAAAATTGAATATAAAATCCAATTATTCCCGCACAATGATTGGGACACCATCCAATATTATCTACTTTGATTTGTAACTTTATAATAAGACATCGTTATATTGTGTCACGATCAATTTCACGAAATAAATTCATCTAAGAATTACTCCTCCTCTCATACAGGACATGCTACTCAACCCTCACTCGGTCCATAATCCTCTAACCTTTTTCGTACTACTAATTAATCTGAATGTGAGACCAACTAATCAGCCTCCTAGAGTCAATATTTAGCCAACGTGCTAAGAACATGTCAGGATTAAGTTATTTACACAATTATTCTCACTCACAGAAGTACACTGCAAAACAACTATTCATAGCCTACCAAAACTGAACTTAACTAGTCTATTATCCCATCCGCGCAGATTGTTTATGATTATTTAATACATTTATGTGTTAAATTATAGGGTTTTGGTTTGATTTTTTTTGGTGATTTTCTATGATATAGATTATACCAAATTCTAATAGATTAGGATAAAATATTAGGCTATTTTCCTGGGTTGTGTGCTTTCAAGTATTTAGATATATGATACAATTGTTGTGAATTTTTTTTTGTTTTGTTTAGGAATTATTTTTAAAATTAAGATTGTATGTAAAAAATTTTGGATGGTGTGTCAGCATCCCAGTTATATATATAATAATCCCATATACTATGGGATGGTGACACACTATTCTGTCGTGAGATGATATGCATGGTATATTGATGCTGTGATGATAGTTATTTTTTTGATGAATTCTGTTATGTTTCTTAATTATCTTTTAGCAAAATAAATAATGGATGGTATGATTTATTTGTTCGTGCTAATATATATATATATATATATATAATGATTTATTTGTTCGTCTCGCATAATCTCATGAGTTATTGTATTTATATATATAATAATAGATTGCGGATGAAAAATGATATCGTCAATTAAGCTCAATCCAAACGAACTCAACTCCATCAAACACAATTACACAACCATGCTACTATTTGCTTTTAAAGTGTCACAAAAATCCTTTTACTACAACTCCTTTATTTGTTGTAAGGAACAATCCTGTAAGTGATCCGTCTAAAGTGTCAAATATGGTCCTCTTTGGTCACGATGTTTAACTCGTTCTAATTCACTTCCAATTTTAGAAACAAACAAAGCAAAACAGAACATATGACGTACGCGGCGACCGCACTCCATTTCTAGAACTAAACATCATTTTTCCGTTTCACACCACAACGAATCCTCTCCATCCTCCCTCATAAACAGCCAAAAATAAAACTAACAACCTAAAAAATAAATAAACAACTCCATAATTTATTAAAAAAAAAAAACACACACACAAACAACAAACAAATCGAACAGCGAAGCACTAGAATTCCAAAGAACAAGAAATCGAACACAATAAATCGTAAAACAATAACTCTGAACGTCAATCAATTTTATTGAAAATCCTAACCGATGATTAAAAAGCTGTATAAGTTAACAGATCAAGATGAAAAATAAAGATGATCGAGCCATTACCTGAACATCGAATTCGACATACTCGACCCCGAACTTCGCCGCCGTGTTAAACGACAAAACCGTATTCTCCTTCACCGCAACCATCCTCTTATCATTCGACTGCAAGTTATTCATCCCGTTGCCTCTGTGTCCGATCACCACAAACCTCTTCTCCTTATCCACCACACGAAGCCGAGGGACGACTTCGGAGAACGATGCCGGCGCGGTGAAATCAGAGACGATGACGCCGTGGGGGACGTCGGAGACGCGGACGTTTTTGAGAGCCATTGCGGTGATCGACGACGGAGATGAACTTGATTGGAGAATGAGGGGATTGTGGCGAATGTGGTGGATGAGAATTGGGGGTTTATGGGGGTTATATGGATGGGGGTGAGGAGGAGGGAGAAGAATCGACGATGCCATGGAATAT
The DNA here is from genome assembly GCA_001925005.1 of Drosera capensis. NCBI lineage: Eukaryota > Viridiplantae > Streptophyta > Magnoliopsida > Caryophyllales > Droseraceae > Drosera > Drosera capensis. The sequence continues at coordinate 49,588 of LIEC01012564.1, read as the reverse complement.
TCCATGGAGGGAGATTACGACAATATTGAATAGTGGTTCTAATTGAAAATTTTTTAAAGCGAGAGAGATGGAAAGAGGGATATTGCAACAGCATATTCCACATTCCTCGATCGGTTGTCTAATGTTACATTTCTTTCTATTGTTGTTGGGTGGTTAACTTAATGACTAATAAAGAATCGGGACGTGGTAATAATTTATGATTTTTCTATTGGTAAAATTATATTCTTGTCAACGAAGAATCGAGATGTGAAAAGAATCTATGATTTTTTTATGGATAAAATTATATTCTGTTAATCATAAATAAATCACGATATATTTCAAAATATGATTATACAGAGGTTTCGTGGATTAATATAAAGATATTGATAACTATACAGATGTTTTGGAGGTATACAGCTTGCCTAAGAAAAACCGTCATGAGAAAAAACCTAACAATAAAATTTATTTATGCTGACAACCAGTTAGGATTGGTTATCCTCGTAGAGGTAGCTTCTAATGCAAGTGATGTCATTTCTAAATAAAGAACGAAAGGAATCTGATCCAGTTTGCAGGCTTTGCTGCGTAATGCCCGACGTGGATCACTATTGATTGGAGAGCAGCGGACCAATACAATTCAAGATTTGGTATTCATTAATAACAACAATATGAACCTTATACGGAAACGAGTCCCGTAGCCTGCACACACAACACATATACAGACATTTTGTACATAGAAATCATATGAGAATGGAAAGAATTTCCGAATATGAGATGTAACGAAAACACTATAGAAGACTAATACGACCATCAGAGACACTGCTCAAGTTTCCAACACACACAGAGTCCAGCTCTTTCATATGGAGTTATCCAATAACAAACTCTACAAACTTACATGAGTCATTTGTCACTCTAACTCACGCGCAAATAGCTTCCTACACGTTAGGAGGAGCGTAGTACATGTATAAACAGTGGGAAACAAACAACCATAAACAAAGGTCACAAACCCAAATACAAGACTATAACTGGAGATCACACACTGTCGGCCACCAAAGCCGACGAGCTTGGCCTCCTTCCCTACAATGCACAAGCTACATGGCGCAGAACCCGGCCACAAATACCAACATTAACTTCACACGACACAAATACAAATCGAAGGATCTTCTCGTGACTAGGTCTGGCTCAGATCATGAACTACGGTTTCCTGCAGGGAATACGTTGCTGCTGCTGCTGCGGCCACTGGTGATAGGGTTTTGCTCGGCCACCCTGGCTCCCATAGCAACAACTTCGGGAGACATTCCCCAGTCCTCGCTCTCCCTTCCCCAGCCGGAGCCCTGAGGATGGATCATGGGCCGGTCCCTGATCTCATCCACATGTGTCCTTGTGTCTGGAGAAGCTTCGCCGAAGCCAGTTTCTTTCATGTTGAAGATGTCGTTCTCATTCAATGAACCGTCTTCAAGGCCAGCCCCGAACTCACCTGCCCATGTTGCCTTCCTACCCATCTCGATGTCATTCGAGCCTTTCCCCATGTTTGGACTAACGAATCCACCGTCGACCGTACGAGTCGGTGTTTCTGGGTCTGCTGGAACCTTGGCCGTGAAATTGTTCTTGGATGGTGGGATGCTGGAGCAGAATACCTCCTGCCAGTTCTGCAGGAGACCTCTGTCATAAGGGACAGCTCGTCGGTCATATCTGTATCTGAAGTTCTCATAAGTCGTCTGCACAAAGAGAGAGCATTATATACTAGACAGAGTGTAGAGGGGGACACTGCAGGAACAAATCAGTAAGTCTGCAGAAGGGGAAACTTGGGAAAGGATAAGAACGTCGAACCTGATTTGTGCTGATAAGATACGAGTGGAAGGCTGTAAGGCCACCAACAAACCAAACCGCTATGAAAGTGTAAATAATTAGTGCAAGAGAGGCAATGGAAGCAGGAGTCTTGATCATTGCTTTCCAGAGGCTTATGTGCCTGGTATCGGCGACGTGCTTGATGAAGACCCAGCAGAAGGCAAAGACATATAAGCAAAGCAAGGTGGATGACAGGACAAACAAGAAGAAGAAACGGTAATTCCTCTGCAGGCACAAGGCAGAGAGAACAATTTATTACATAAGCAAATATATGCTACTAATTCTAATGCGAACATCTCCATTTAGGCTCTTTGTTATTCACTGATCCCTCCAAGTCATCCAAACTGTCACTCGTGCGTTATAATACTCATTGATTGAAAGTTTGGCCAAGGAAAAAACACGTATAGGAAGATTAGGCATACAGGAAGCAAAGGAATACTAACCAGTCCAATGCATTGGCCAACCCATGGACAATGATGATCGAATCGTTCGACACAGTTATTGCAGATCGAACAATGTGAGCAGCGAGGTGGCCTGTAAAGCATGCAAGTATCACAATACTTGATCTTCACAGGGACCCCATTCACCTCTACCTCTTTAACGCGTGGCAAACGCAACTGAGGAGTTTGGCCACCATCAGCACCCCCATCGTAATGTTCAGGCTCAGGAGGGTGTGCATTGCGGGGAATAATACCAGGATCCCTCCCCGAGGTCAACAGAAGGAGGACCATATCCTAAAGAAACAACAATGTCACTCACGTTAGTGCTCCATTTGTCAATGGAAACAACCCCCCCCCCCCCCCCCCA
>LIEC01012564.1:0-46937 GCA_001925005.1 Drosera capensis | reverse complement strand
CCCCCCCCTCTTTCGGATTAGGTATATTGTCAAGGGAAGCACTATGCATGAGGGAGGGGCAGGTAGCTTCTATCTAATATCAAGCTTCTGTGCAATGACTTCAAACTTCACCAAGAACATTAAAATGTGGAGTACAGCATAAATATCGCATATTCTGTCGCACAGCAAGTATATTACCAGAATAAAAAGAGCGTTTCTAAATGTTACATGATATAACATAGAAAGAGACTGATTGCTCACCCAAAGTGTCAGTGCAACCGCCACCAACATAATTGATACACCTGATTTCCTAGGATATTCCTCCATCAATTTTCTAGCAACGAAAGCACAAAAAACACCAACTGGAGCAACAATGAGAAATATAGTAAAAAAAATAGATCTGGCATCTGGTCCAAATATAAGCCATCCTCGCAAGAAAAATATCTGAAACAGGACAGAAAAGAAAATAAATGAAACCGACGCAATATCACAGTTGGAAAGCTGTTAAATGGTTCACAGATGGAAAGCAAATGAATTAAAACATTTGGGACACAAAGAACAAGGAAGGCTAACAAACTATAAGCACATGAGTCAGTATTTACAGAGCTCAGAAGACCAAGCAGATTCAAGGAGACAAATGGATCAGTGTCAAAACTGGAAACCGGAAAGGAACCACATGATTTACTGAGTTGAGATAACCAAGCAGATTCAAGGAGGTTTCGCTGAAGTCACCTTCCCATAAAACAAAAAACAAATAATATAATATTTCAAAAATCGTAATGGATCATCAAGGGATTGTCAAAGACGGGAAGCACTCAAGAGCTGAAGGAATGAAGCACACCAACAAGCATGAAGCACAAAAGTGAAAGAAAAATGAAACATCAAGATCATCTAGGGCTTAGATGAGCTCTTTAATGGCGTTTGACAATAGAAAATCCAACGATAACACAATCATAGGAAATCAAAAACTGAACGGGCTTTAAACAGTTACACTTTGTCCACCATACTTCTCCAATATTCATATTACACAGTACACAGAGCAAAGTCCACAACACCTAGCACTCAAGCATCAGTGAGTCGGTGACCATTGGTTTTTACCAGCAATATATACAAGGCCTCATGTTCCTAAAGCTAAGAAATTGGCCATAAGATCATACCCTGGTATTTTCTGGAGACAAGCTTGATTTTCTACATTTTTATCACTAACAATCCAGCATCTTCCTTTGAACATAAGATGTAGGGGGACAAACAGTGCTTCCTACATCTTCTACTCTCGCAAGAACCTACCAAAGCTAATGTACAACTCTAAGAGAGACTAAGGACCTTTTCAAATCTTTGGAGGACTCACAAAAACTTTGATCGGAGGGATCATCCCATCCCACCCCACATGATAAGCGACTCAGTCTAACTCCTCAAATGTGAGGAGATGTCTGCTTGCCGAGCTACTTTGTGGTAGTGAGCCCGTCAGCGAAAACTGACTTAAAGGGTCCTCCGGGTTTATGGGCTATTCGGTTAACCAAGGGAAATCCCTCGGGATTTCCTTTAAAAACAAAAACTTTGATCGGACGCAATCATCAACAACAACTAGTATAGCAGCTTAACCAAAATTGTTCCTCTACATAATGCGGTATTAACTTCCCTAATAATGATCAGAATTTCATCGTCCCAACAAGTTACATAATCATGAGAAACATGGAAAAACAAAGACCGAACACCTTCATATCAGATCCCTCAGGTAACATAACGACCTTTGTGGTCCTACAACTGCTCCGCTAAACAAATTTATGTATGTCGAGAGATAAGCACAAATTGACTTGGAGTAAATACAGGATCAACATCAGCACGAGCCAACACCTAGGTTAACCTATCACCAAGGCATTTCGAACAATAATCGACAATATGAACTCTTAGTCGGTGAACATCACCCGAAAAGCACCGCAAACACTCTCCTTCGCATTAACTCATTGGAAAATCCTCTCTTCGATTCCTAACCATTAAACCCCATGCTTTCCCCAATAGCCGCCCTAATTCAACCAATTAAGCAGATGGCTATCAAGCATAGACTGCACCTAATGACCCAACACTCCTCGTAACACTTACCACTCATTGTCCTTTTCGTTAAGCGATCCCATCACTTCTAGTGATTGACCACCACATTTCACCAAACAACCCCAAATTCTACACTCATACTCTACCAAATGCTTAACCATCTCACAACACACCAAAACCTCGCAATCATTCACCATATCAATTCACCCAATAACTCGACCAAAACCAAACATTAAAAGCAACAATATCACAAATCAAATCAAAGCAAGCCAAAACAGCAGCAAAACCACAGAACTCACATTGTTCCCTTTCCACTCTTGATAAACCCTAAAATCTCCATCACCACCACCCGGATCCGATTTCTGCGGCACCACATACATCTCTCTCTCACTCTCTGCTCCTTTCTCTCTCTACAACTCTCTCTAACTTCTAGGGTTTCGGTGACCGCAGAAACTTCATCCGGAGAGGACAAGTGTCTGGCGGTGGTGAGAGTAGGATTCGCCGGAGAAGTGAGTCAGCGGTGGAGGAACACGGCGGCGGCGGGGATGAGTGGTGGTGATTGGTGTGTGGAGTCGATGGTTTGGGCTTTTTTGGGTGGCCTTTTGGGGTTGGACAAGTGGAGGTGAGGAATGAATGAGGCAATGAATGTGGCTTTGTTTCCTTTCTTAATTTTGGACAAAATTAGCATTTCATTGAAAATAGTATGCCCTATCTTTAAGTATATTGAGTAAAAATATTCAATATAAGGTTTTTTTATGTTTTGATATTTAATTCGATTTCCTAATCTATAGATTTTTGATTTAAAATTTATTGATTTTTTGTTTGTAGTTTATAGATCTCTTGTTTATAATTAAAATGAGTATTAAAATATAAACAAAACTTACATTAAATATTTTTAATTAATTCATCCATTTTCGTTATCTTTATGTTCATAATTTTTGATCGAAGATTTGAATTTGAGTGTGGTTGAATTTATGAAATCATAGAGTGCTGATGATGTTAGTCATGTAGAATTTATATTGAGATGTAAGTCTAGGGATTACATGTTTTCTTATCAATAGTAACAATATATTTTTACCTTTCATTATTTTTTAATGGTTTATCTTGTATTTTTTTTATACTTTATATCTTTCATTGTTATAAGAATCAGTTTAATGCGTGGTCGGATCGTAGTTATATTTTTATACTTGATCGGATCGTTGATTCTATTGTCGTAGTTGAGTTTGTTGATGTGGTTGATTTTATTGTTGTTGTGGTTGACTTGACTGCTCAACTCTCAAAATCATTATGTTAATATACACAATATTCAAACGGCGTGCATGATTGGACTTTGCTCTGTTTGGGGCTTTGTGTTATCGTCGTTGGATTTTGTTGAGATCGTTCGGGTGTACGTGGCTGACAATCTGCATGAATCGTGCAGTTTAGGATATCGAATCTGGCTGATATTTATGATATCGGTGCTTCTTTGATGTTAAGTGTTGAGTTCTCATCACTTTGAAATGGCTGCGATGGATTTTTTCCGACATGGTTTCCAAATTGGTTGCTGTATATGATGCATGAAATAATCAGTTCAAAGTCCTATTAATTGCTAAGCCGGATTCCGGCGTATTTATTACTTGCGTCGATTTGATTTCGATGGATGTTGAATTTTGACGGACATATTACTTGCTACGGTCAGATTCCGATGGATATATTATTTACTCCAGTTGGATTTCTACGGATGTATTACTTTTTTTAGAGATACATTATTTTCTATAGGCGTATTATTTTGTTTTATAGACGTAGTACTTGGATGAGGGTGGGGTCGGTTGGGGTATTAAATGCCTTTATGATTAAACAATAACACATCGCATCCTATCAGCACGAAGTATGTGTTTGTGTTTACTCTGTCTTCCCTTAGTTGCTGGTAGGATGTTAGCCACCAAGATGCCTGTTTGGTGTTCCCTGTTCTATTGATTAGGCTTATTGTAGTTCCTCCAAAGAAAAGTTTGTCTCTGACGGTGTGCAGTATCAGGTATTGTGTTCATTTGCTTTGCCGAAAGAGAAGTTTATTGAGTTGTTGGTTTTGGTATTGATTGTCATCTTGACTGAGATCTTTGCCTTTGCATTAGATGCTTGTTATGCTTGTAGTTGGGATCATTTTTGTTTGCTATTGCTTGGTCTGGTCTAATCTTTATTGTTCACTTGACAAACTAACTATTCGGATTTGGAATTGATCATACTCGAATTGTGACTTCTAACTTTCATTGAGTGTGTGTGTTGGATCGGATCATTTGGTTATAGAGTTCGATGTGTATGTTTTTGGCGTTGATTGCAGATGAGATTTAAGTTATTGTCGTTATGATTGTAGTTGTTTTCTTTTCCTGCTTGCTTAATGATAGTCGCTCGTTATGGATTTAGGGTTTAGGGTTTAGATGCAGGAATTTTTGTATGGGGTTGTGGAGTTAATTTAAGTCGTGGTTGGACTTCTACCTTTTTTTTGCAGGAATTGTTGGACTTCTACCTTTTGTTATCTGTTATGCTAAACATCCCTACCTTTGGCATTCAGATTTCAGCCTTTTGTGTCTTTTGCATGCTTTTAGACATAGGCATCCGCGATAGGGATCGATCTGTTTGACTTGATTTTTTGGGTGTTGATATGTACTATTATCCAAATGAACTGGATTGCCTTTTATGGTCGTGTTTAAATGTATTCAGGTTATAAGAGCTGTTGTGTATACCAGATCGATTTCACAACTATGAATGAGGCCTGTCACAGACGCCTTTGCTGGGTTAGGTGTAATGTTCTTTCTCGGGTAGATCAAGTTTTCTACTTGTGCTAATACTAGTTAGCTTGATTGGTAGTAGTTGTTCATGAATTAGCATGAATGGTTGTAGGCGTTCAAGTTTTCTACCAATGTAGTCCGGGATGTATATATATCGTGTATTACTTGTATTCTAAAAATTTGATTTAGGCGAAGGCATGTGAACTCTTGCACAAAATAAATATAGAGAAATGGGCACCAAAGGTACCAAATAACAGGACATTGTCATAGCACGGTGATCATGCTAGCATGGATTTATTAGGTTTGTGTAAAGATCACACCGATGAAGAGGTATTGACTTGAAGTTATCAGAAAAGGGTTGAGAATCAGGTTTGTGTTTTTTGTTTTTTTGTTTTTTCAAATTGTCTTCACTTCGTTGCTGGTATGATGTTAGCTATCAAGATGTCTATTTGCCGATATGACGTTAGCTAGCAAGAACTAACCATTCAGGATTGGCTATAATGAATTTAGGAATTGATTAGTCTTGATTGTGATTTCAACCTTTCATCGATTGTGTCTGTGCGTTATGCTTTCAGTCATTGTTTTCAATAGACATGGCTTGTTTGATTTTATCCAGTCATTTTGTTGTAGAATGCTTTGTGTAAAGCTTTGGTGCATTGGTGCCGATTGCTACCTTGATTGAGTTGTAGTTGTTGTTGCTGCTGTTCATCTTTTAGCTTGATCAATTGTAGTTGCTCGTGTTTTAGATTGATTAGTTGTAATCGTTTTTTGTAGTTATAGTTGTTTTTGTGATGCTCGTAGTCATAGTCCTTCTCGATTAACATTCCCATGAATTTGTCCTCGACAGTACATCAGTTTTTACCCCGCGTGGATATTCCCATCGTGTGTCAATCTCAAATGCCAAGGCCAGGCATCATATTGGTTGCCCGGCCCTGCCCTGCCCTATTTTTTTGTTTACTTGAGAGTCTCGTGATGATCGTTGTTCTTCTGGAGACTTTACCTTTGGAGTACTTGCAGGCAAGTGCACAGCCGTTTCTTATTCTTGGACTTATGGTCACTGCACTAGCAACCAACCGTTGATGAAGTGCAGATGACTTTCATAATGGGTTGAGATAGGTAGAAGCATCCCCATTCTGCAAACCAAGATGCGGATGATGAAACATGGCCTGCTCAACATGCTCGAAGATAAAACTAGATCCACTCAAGTTCACTCTGCTTATCATATGAACTTTGGATCATAGAACGGTCATGAACTGATCGTGTGCCATACTGCTGTAGTTGCTGGTGAACTAAATGTAATGTGCTAGGTGTAAATCCTGATGCCTTTTTTGCTTTGTAGTGAGAGAAATCGTGTATCAGCATCATAAGTGAATAAGTTTTGGCACGGCAAATGCGAAAGGAGAGCCCGTTAAGCGGTGGAAATGCTCTTCGGGTTCCCATTAAGCGGTGGAAATGTTCTTCGGGTTCGATGACCCTTCGTAGTTCTACTCGATTGATAATGATTCTAGCCTGCACTTGCCCCTTCTTAGTTCTACTCAGTTGATTGACAATGATTCTAGCCTGAATTTATCCTGTTATTGACAAAGTTTTTATCTGGAATCTAGGAAGCCAAAAACCTGGAAGGGTGCAAGTTTGTACCTCGACATCTTTGCAATTGAAAAGGCCAAATGGAAACAAATATCATTCGATCATCTGAAATCTGCGTAGATTTGATGTATGCTATTATGATACAAAGAGTGATGCAGTATACATGTTTTACAATATTTTATGTTCATATGGCAAGGTACGTTTACATTTACATAGTAAGGCCACAATTCCTAGCATTAGCGACCCCAATCTTCAGAAATGCATGAACAAAAGACATGACGCCAATCTGCGGAAATGCATGAACAAAAGACAGGCAGTGCTTCTCCTCTCATATCAGAAACCAATATCGTGCAGTACTCTATACTCGTCCATATCAGCTGCAGAATGTTCACTTTGGCTGAAGTTTGAGTGAAGCGCTGCATGGTTGCCAATTTCAGGAATGAACAAACGTACAAGAGACATCAAAGATAGGTATAAAATGATACTCCAAGATGAGCATATGAAACTGCAGCAATGAGTAACAGTATACCTATTAATACAATAACGCTTCCCAGTCGGTGGCGGGCCGTCATCGAAGACATGTCCAAGATGAGCATCACATACGGCACAGAGCACTTCCTGTCGAGGCATGAATATGATCGACATGTCTAGCTTGGACTTGACATTGTCGCCTATTGGTTGGTAATAGGATGGCCAACCTGTTCCGCTATCGAACTTTGTAGTTGATCTGTGAACCAAAGAGTGCAGGATAAGTTTTGATAAAAGAAGAATGACGAAACATAAACCAATAGCGACTCCACCAGTTCCTTCTCAGGTGTTGCCTTATGATTAATCTATGCTAGCAATTCTGATTGCCTTGTATTTTTGTTTTAAACATGACCATAAATAGAAAGAGTGTTCAGCAGTACAATTGTTTTGTAAAGTTTGGCCAACACAAGGAAAAAGCCACATGGGGAGAACCGACTTACTCGAATAGAGGTGTGTCACAGCATACGCAATGGTAAGTTCCTGGAGTTTTCGTGTTCCAGTATTGTCTGCCGAGAGAAAGCTGGAAAGGTTTATTTATCTCGACTTTTAAAGAAGTAATAACGGAGTTGCTTGAGACTTCTGATAGACAAGCAAATTCTTCGTTCCACCACAAAACAACGAATAATCATGGAATACACCTCACGAAAGCAAGCACATAAGCAAGAACAGGTCAGAGAAGTAAGAACAGAATCACTGTCTCAGGTGTATTAATCAAGAAAGAGATGAGATTATATCCTACTTTCAATAATCAGCTACACACATTCATCCATGACGCAAAAGAAGTAATGCACATTGCACCTCGGATAAGTTCGTTTTTTATCACTGAAGATACAACAATAAGCGAAGCAAAAGCAGGAATAAGTAAAATAGCAGCTAAAAAATTGGCAGAAATCAAACATTCCGGGAAATGGGAAACCTCACCCTGTAAAAGCCCTTTCAGTTCCCTTTTGTCGAGCAACATAAAATTGTTCTGGTGTGAGCCGGCGTTTCCACTCTTCATCGGAGAGAGAAGCATACTCTGATTTATTTACCTCTGCAGCATGAAGTGATTCAACTCCAGTCATTGAAGGATAGAAGCAGCTTAACATTTGAAGAGCTCATATGAAAATTATCACATCCGTTACACCACTATCATAAATCGTATATCAAGGCCAACAAAAAAATACTACATTAGTGTAACTTCCAAGGGGTTCCTTGATAGTCCCTAATACCGAACATCGCTTTCTCTGTCTTTCATACTTCCTACATTGAGTATGCGCCTACGGCCTATGTGGATCCATATACCAGGTTTTCGCACAAAACACTACATGCAGCGATAATCTTGACAAATTAAACAAACCTAAATAGATCACAGTACGTATTGTTGGTGAGCGGGTCAATTTGGAAGCGTTCTTTCCCTTTATGAGCATCTACAAACAAAAATGACAAACGCAGGCATCCTTATCTTGGTGCTTGCTTTCAAGGTCAAAATAAGTCGCCAACATCACATTCAACTTCAAGCTCAAATCTTGGTGACCAACTATCAACTTTAGCAAAGATTTGTGGCAAGCATATACGGTAGATTCCGGATAAAAGTAAATCCACCAAAATGGACTGATGGGACAATTGAACAAGTGAATAGAACAATTGAACAAATTTATTTGTCTGCCCCTAGTTTATTAGTGGGCTGCCTAGAATTCCCAGGGACAAGAATCGTATTATTAGTAAAGCAGGATGTCGAGATCGTTGGAAAGTCAAGTGATCCACATAAACTTCTCAAAAGATTCTCCTCGAGTAAAAGGGTCATACAGGAAAACCCAAGAAATACAGCCAGCATTTGATCATAAAAGAGATATATGAAAAGTTTAAAATAGAAATAAACCGGTACACACACTCTTTCACAAGAATCACTCTAAAAAAATTACCAGAGCATTGATATGCAAATGCGAAAATGATTGGAAAAATACAGTTAAACTCAAGATACGGACTCTAGAAACCGATGAAGCCTGCTGCCTATCAGTTTAAAAAGCCATGACACCGATAGATGATGTAATCCTTGCATATTATGCCTATCAACATGTAATCCTTGCACAAATGAGAAAATGGTGCTACTTTTCATTTGTGCATGATTTATAGAATTCGTCAGTCGAAACACTCAGTGGCTGTGAGTGATTCTTCATGTAGCATATCCCCGACCGCGGCATGCATATTACACATACCTAACACTCAACTCACCTCATATTCTAGCCTCACCATCCTAATCATATTTTCCACTAAAAGATCCTCGATATCTTCACTCCTCCCTCACCTCTTAGCCTCGAGATACCAATAACCTTTCTCTCAAAACAAAAATCAAACACGTAGAAACATTAGATTCACGCCTAAATCTAATCCACAAAAGTGAGTCACGAACTATATATCGATGCGAGTTTTTCTGCCTATCGCAAGGTGGATTTCTCATATAAACTCTACAACGCAATGTCTATTATAAACGACGCTAGTAAACAACATCCAAATACAAGAAAATGTCCCGATACCCACATCGATGACACGGGACGTCATGTAGTGGGTCATAAATCAAGAGACTCTCGGCCGCTCGCTCCTATCAGGCTAGTCTTTTGCGAGTAGACTCAAACATTATGTCAATAACCCTGATTTAGAGAAAACAACGCCAATCAATAGAACACAATAACAACATATCACACATACTAAGTTACTAACATACTCAACCAATTCAATCAGTACAACAAAATCCACAACACAATCAATGATCATCAATCATCGAAACACAGACCTTGAACATTCTCCGGCGTCTTCCCAGAAGAAGCAGCCGACCCCATAGCCCTAACCCTAATCCCCTTTACCTTCCCCCAACTGTGTCTGATCAAAACACCACGATTAAACTCAGAAACCCTCAAATTTCTCCTCAAATTCAAGTGGGTTCTCGATGAAATGAAAGTGGGCAAGCTTGGATTTGTTATTAGGGTATGCGTTGCCATTGATGGGTTGATGAGCTGATTACCTGTTTGACAAGAAACAAAACATTGTCGTTGATGCTACGATGATGAGGAAGAGGACACGATGATGGAATGAGAACCACAAGGTTTTTGATTTCTTTGATATTATCAGTTTTTTAAGATCAAAACACACGTATCATTTTAACAAATCTTAATGATATATTTTAACAATATAAAAAAATTTATTTTCATTTTTAATAATGATAAATTATTTAAAAATTATATTGAATGATTCAAAATATGAAAAACATTAAATGAATTAATCAAAACACAAGCAGATTTTGTTGAGCCCTTGTGGGAATTACATGGTAACATTGATCAAGGGAATTAAATGTAATGTCTTAACTCTTTATTTAGGGAGTGTGTTTTACGAAGAAAAAATTGTTCTTATTATTTAAGTTGTTGTAATTTAGTGGATATGATCTGATCGTATCCGATTAAGTATCGAATGAATTATGTTGTTATAATTTATAGGAGTTGTGTGTTCCGATTTGGTTGTTGATGACCTGCGAGTGTGTGTTCAGTGTTTGTGTATACTTGAATCAGCTAGTCGGGACTTCAAGTGAATGAATATCAATAGTTTGTGAATGGAAGATAATGTGTCTAAAACATTAACATGAGAAACCATTTGATAGATTATCATAAGCTTTACATATACACCGAACAAAATGAGTTTGCAATTCACATAACAAATATACAAGTTGCAATTCAGAAATCATTTGACAGAACTTTACGGTACAAAGACCGTTGCATTTACAGCAATGCAGTCCAAAAACACCACCTTATAACAATTCACACATCAAACTAAACTTTGAACTTGCAAAAGTTGTACACCAAAGACCATTTACAACACCACCTATTTGTTTTGTCAAAAAATTGCTATTCCCATAACCTTTACATCAAAAACATTAGTTTGCAGCAGATATCGACAAACTGTTCAAAAACCTTCATCATTTGCAGCATAAGACGCTTCCATAGCACAAAAAGTTGCTTCCTTATTCTTTTTACTTTAAGTTCTTGAAAACTTAAAGACTGGGAAAGGATTGGGAAGTCCGCTGCGAACGACGTAACAGGGAAAAAAAAAAAAAAAAATGTCCACCCATTATGCATTTGAAGCTTCAAAATTGTCGAGCCTCTCCAAACACACACTGGAGAGGATGAGTGTAAAACACCGTTGTAGATGCTCATAGAACCCATAACCAAACTTTCCTATGTTCCATTTGTAGTACACAAAACCCATTACATTTAGTGCCCTTTTGTTTAAGAATAGCAATCATAGAAGTTTGATCTTGTGGTGGTTTCAAGGGATCACAAAGATGAATATTCTGTTTTGTTTGTTCATACATGGAAGATTTTTATAGTGTAATTATTCTTTGTTTATATGAAAAAACAAAACGTGACCTTGAGAGTTGGGTACTTGAGTTGAGGCCCCTCACCTAACGAGTGTTTGTTTTCCCAGTACAATTGGGAAAGCAAAGCAGCACCAAATGCTCTCGCAACCGACAGAAAAAGACAACTCACATTTGTCAACTTCATCACTCTCCCTTCACAATATTTTAGTATTGAAAAAAAGAAGGGTAAATTCGTCAATCAGGGAAGGAATATGATCAAAAATATTGCACAAGCCTCCGTCATTCGGTACTCCCCTCCAATGAAAATTCGTACAACATTTGTTTTATTTAAACTAATTTTTAATTAGATTTTAATATAATAATATTATTTTAGTAATTTTCATAATTTTTAAAGTAATTACTTATAATTTTTTAAATAAATATTTTATAAATTTTGTCGTTAAGTTTATACTTTGAAAAATTTATTAAAATATTATTATTTTGAATTAAATATGTATATTAATTAAAATTAATGAAAAAAGAGTATTAAATTTATGTCAAATATTGGATTTAAAATATTATTATTTTAAATTTAATATGTATTAAATTAAATCCAATATTTTTCAAAATATTGGATTTAAAAAAGACGAAGAGTCAATTTATGTCAAATATATTTAATTTGGATTTTAATCATTAAATGAAAAACTAAATCAAATTTGATGTGAAAGAAAATCAAACTTTGATATAAAAAAAGATAACTTAAGTTTTATATTTTTAAATAGATTATGTCGATCAGATGAACTGTTACAAAAGACGATTGAGGTCTTAAATTGATGTTTTTAGTTGGTTTGACTTTAATAGTGTATCTTTTGCTCAATATATTCCATTTTCGAATAGTTATTGTGTATAGTTATTGTATAATTTATTTCATTGAAGATACGTCATAAAAAAAATTGATTGCTTGAATTATTTTTTATGTTGAATTCATATTATTGGGTTGTGAAAAGTCATAAATAATAAATAATCATTATGAATTGGTTATATATTAAATACATGATCAATCAAATTTTATTTCTTGATATAAAAAATAACTTAAATTTTTTTATATATTAAATAGATATCTCATAAAAATTTATAAATTTGACAAAAAAAAAATCAAATTAATTACACTATATTCACTAACTCATTTCACAACTAATATAATAAATCTAATATATTTTTAATATTATTTAATATAAAATTCAATACATACATAATTCAATCTGTAATTTCCTCGGGACAGAAAAAATATATCATTAATTCCTTTATCAATTATAATAATAAATCTAACTATTATTAATTTTTTCCATCAATTTTCATAAAAAATTACTACATATCATAATTTTTACTACTCGTCTCATAATTATTGTAATATATTCAACATATAATTTAAAAAAATTCATTATTTATTTAAGTAATATGATTTAATTTTTTCAATGATATACAATTATAACATGTCTAATTTTATATTTTTTAAAAAATAATATTTAATTATTTCATATAAATTATCAAAGATTTTATCATTATACATATTTAATAAAAAAAATTATATTTTTTTCCCAAATGAAGGGAGCGATTTATATTTTGGGAACTATTGCGCGATATATTGGACGGTGCAGTGACGACGATGATATTTAAAAATCAGCATTAAATTTTCTAAACTACCCTAATCCAAAAGAATATCATATAATGATCTACCCTCGAAACCAAACAATACAAAATTTACATCTCTCCTCCCCCTTTCTCTCTCATCATCATCTGTTCTCATCATCATCTCATCTCCCCTCTTTCTCTCTCTTCACCCTCGCCGTCAGATCTCGCCGCCGGCACCCCATCTCCGCCGTTGATCTCATACCCCAGATCTCCGATCCACAGATATCGTGTTGGACGGCGGCGACGGGGTCGATTCTCGATCTTGTATGAGAAAGTATCGAATCGGGTGTTGCTGTGTGAAGAAGAGAGTTGGTGGTGGTGAGAGATTGGGGGATTCTAGGGTTTTTGTGACGTTTTTGGGGAGACTGATATGGGGACGGTGTCGGTGTCGGCGGGGGAAATGCGGCTGAAGAGTGATTGAGGGGCAAAGGAAGAAGTTGTGTGATTTGGGTTGAGACAAGGGTTTTTGTTTCTGGGTTTTGGATTTTGGGATTGAAAGATTGAAGATTGATTCAAGATGCAGCAAAATCAGAGGAAGAAGGTGCTTCCATCTTTCTCGGATTTGGAAAATTCGATTGTTTATTTGTAGATCTTGTGGTTTTTTTGTTGATCTTGTCGTTTGTTCATCTGTTGGGCTGTGTGGAAATTGAAATTTGTGGTTTTTGGGTTTAGCAGAGATTTGGGATTTAGGGGGTTTTTTTTTTTGTTGGGACTATTGTTAGCAAGAAGCTGAGATTGATTGCGGAAAAGCTGATTTGTTGGATACGTTTCATGGGATTGTTGAAGTGGGGATCGAATTGTGACTTTGTGTTCGTTTTTTGGTGGTTGTAGTTGATCTACTTTTGAGGTTATATCGTTGGCTGGAATGAATCGATTCAGATTAAAGTTAACGAATGTCGTCGTGTTATAGCTTTGTAACTATTATTTGTTCATCTCTTTATTTGGATCTGTGCTATATGTTATAATGTTAAATCATATACACCTGGCTGTCATGGTGGCCCGAGGTGACAGTGCAATGCTCAAATCTTTGTTGGAACTTCCCATTATAGCTGGGAGCACTTGTATCTGGTCGGCGACTTCCATCTAGCTTAGTAGTGCTGTGACATCAGAGTCAGAAAGCATGTAGCTTTGAAATAGTTTTTTTTCCTTGGATTCAGGTGTATAAGAGTCGGGTATTGTTGGAATCTTTTTTTTCATTTTTGTTGGCAGAATATGGCGTCTTTGTTACTTTCATAACCTATTTTTAATGATTTAGTGATTGAGACTGCTGCAAATGATTACCATTTTCGAAAGCGATTTGTATAGGATCAATTGGCGCTGTTATGGTTGTTTGTGAAATTATTTGTTTTTGTTCTATCCTTGTGTACTGCCTATGTTGCATGTAATATACCATTGTTGACTGTTTTGCTCCTGCAGAGCCCTAAGGAACCTGAATTCTTCACTGATTACGGTGATGCCAGCCGATACAAAATTCTTGAAGTCATAGGAAAGGGAAGCTATGGAGTTGTGTGTGCAGCCATTGATACACACACGGGGGAGAAGGTGGCCATAAAGAAAATAAATGATATTTTTGAACACATTTCAGATGCGATTAGAATACTGAGAGAAATTAAATTATTGAGGCTTTTGCGGCATCCTGATATCGTTGAAATCAAACGCATCATGTTGCCACCCTCTCCAAGGGACTTCAAAGACATTTACGTTGTCTTCGAGTTGATGGAGTCAGATCTTCACCAAGTCATCAAAGCTAATGATGACTTGACGCGTGAACACCATCAGTTTTTCCTTTATCAAATGTTACGTGCATTAAAATACATGCATACAGGTAATTAACTTCAAACTATTCCCTCCAATTTATTTTTAATCCCTACTAGCTTCCATTGACTGTTTTCACTCTATATGATTGTTTAACGGCAATTTTTTAAAACCCGTTCTTATTTTAATCTTTGTGTTTGCAGCTAACGTCTACCATCGTGATCTCAAACCGAAAAATATATTGGCCAATGCAAACTGCAAACTTAAGATATGTGACTTTGGTCTTGCCCGGGTAGCATTTAATGATACCCCTACGACAATATTTTGGACGGTATGCTTTATAAGCCATTAGTTCTTTTCCCTCATTCACTTAATTTCTGTTCAGTTTGTATGGAGTATCTGCTTTCCCATTGAAGATCAATATCTTTTCTCTTCAGGATTATGTTGCTACAAGGTGGTATAGGGCTCCGGAGCTATGCGGATCTTTTTGCTCCAAGGTATGTCATAATTCTATTGAGTAAGTACTGGTCCATGATTGAGTAAGGGAGCGGTATTTATAGATGCTGTATTTGTGAACGCTACCTCATGCGCCAGACATTTCTTGGCTGTTATCAAATCGGCCATAAGCATTACTTGTCTCAGATGACCTTTTTCAACAATTTAAGTTCTTATCTCAGTAAACTCTTTTATGGCTATAAGAGTCCCAACTCTGGTATGGTGCTATTAGGCATGAGTATAAGAGTTGGGGAAGAAAGGTTTTTACTAAAATTAAGGCCTCTGTCATGACTCTTTTTTATGTGTTCTTTCCACGAAGTCTTCGATAATGCTGGATCAACTATCATATGTTCTCAGGGTTATTGTAGATGTTGAGCCACTCTAGCTTTCTGGTAACAGTGCACAGTGTTTTGACTACCTAACTGACTAGCTGTTCTAACCAAAGGCTATTTGATATCAGTATACACCGGCCATTGATACTTGGAGCATTGGTTGCATCTTTGCGGAAGTATTGACAGGAAAACCATTGTTTCCTGGTAAAAGTGTGGTTCATCAACTTGATCTAATCACAGATCTGCTTGGCACACCTTCTTTAGAGACCATAGCAGGGGTATGAATTTGATTTTGCATTTTCCTTCAACAAATTGCAATGAAATGTTGTACGATAAAATTCACCCTCATCTGTTTTTCGTTGGATTTAGGTACGCAACGAAAAAGCCCGCAAGTACTTGATGGATATGCGGAAGAAGCATCCTATTTCATTTTCAGAGAAATTTCCCAATGCAGACCCTCTAGGATTACGTCTTTTACAGAAAATGTTGGCTTTTGATCCTAAGGACAGACCTACTGCTGAAGAGGTTACACCTTTTTCTTTTTTCCTCATTGCTCTCTGATATTCCCGTTATGTAACCCATTTCGATGGGCTACTGATATTTTCATATCTGGTCGAGAAGGCACTGGCTGACCCTTATTTCAAGGGTTTAGCAAAGGTGGAGAGAGAACCAGCGTGCCAACCAATATCAAAGATAGAGTTTGAGTTTGAGAGACGAAAGGTTGCGAAGGAGGACATTAGGGACCTTATATACCGGGAAATACTAGAATATCATCCTCAGCTGCGGCAGGACTACATTAATGGAAATCAAGGAACAAGTTTCATTTATCCCAGGTTTCTAGATCTCTTTGACATCTTTCTCATTCGTGTTTTCTTGTTCCATCCTTCGGCCTCCAATCACCAAGATTATCTTGAATATGCAGTGCTCTTGGCCAGTTCAAAAAGCAGTTTGCACATCTGGAGGAAAATTATGGCAGAAGTGCACCGGTCATTCCTTTGGATAGAAAGCATATATCTCTACCAAGGTACGACCTGATGCTTCTGTTATGCTTTACCAAATGTGTGCATGATTGTGTACTTCATTAACTCTTCTTTTGCAGATCTTACTCCACTTTTTGAGTTTCTAATCGTCGCATTAAATTTCAGATCAACAACAGTACATTCATGTAGCATACCTCCTAAACCGCAAGCTAGTTTATCATCGTTGAGGGACCAGCAACTTAAAGCTGAAGACAATGCAGGAAATGGTTATGGAAATTGCTCCAGCGTCTTGAAACAGCCTCCAAGAATACCATCTGGTATCGCCATCTCCCTTGCCTCTTTTTGTTTCTCCTTGTTTCTCAGAAAATCTTCTTTGTCTGTTTCTTTCCTCTGTTTCTGAAGATGGTGCCTGCATGGTGATATATTTTCTCACTTGTGTGATTTGCATCTGCCTCTGTTTCCTCTGCTTTGCATCTCACTTGTATGCCAGTCTTCAGAATAGGCTTGATAATTGCGAATATAACAGTATGGAGAGGCTTAAACTATGTTTCTGCCGATGATAACATCTCCATGAGTGCTGTCTTTTCTGGGATCAGTTATCTGAATATAGCAATACATTCATGGATCAGTTATCCATGAGTTGCTTGATATGCCTCAAACCAGTTGCCCGTTGATCAGTCTGTTTCGTTTGCCTGTTGATCAGTCTGATGAAGCCCCTCTAGTTGGGAAGAAGCCATCCATAATTTATTTTGGGGTTATCGTAAAATTGATTTCAGCATCTCTAATGTTCTTTCTCCAGTGATTCATTGTCTATTGGCATTATCGATGTATGCAATAACCAAATGAATTTTGACCGTTTAAAATTGCAGCTAAGCCTGGTAGAGTTGTTGGGCCAGTTATATACGATTCTGGAAGAGTCATGGAAGCCGCATATGATCCGCGAATCGTGATGAGGAACGCAGTGCTTCCTCCTCAATCTTTCTCACCTCACTATGTGTACAGGTCCAGCACCCCAAATCAGCTCAGGACCACGACAGACACAGATCTAGGCATTTCACGGTCCAAGCAGCCGCAGCCGCCGCTGCCTGCACAATGTAATGTAGTAGTAGAACGACCTACCCCTGATGTAGCCATTGACATCAATCCTAATGCCTACTGTCATCAACCCCAGACCATGGCAGACCAATACAATAGTCGGGTGGTTCTTGATGCAAAGCTTCTACAAGCACAATCTCAGTTTGGCCCTGCTGGTGCTGCAGCTGTTGCCATGGCTGCTCATAGGAATGTTGGTACCGTTCACTATGGGATGTCGTAGATCATTTTCTTCGGCATTGCCAGTCTCTGATATATTGTCAGGGAATGTGTATGATGTCATTCCATTGTAGTCTCAAGTGTGTAGTGTTTCCTGACTCTGCTATTTCATGTCCTTATTAGAAACAGATGATGAGTACATAATCCGAATAATCATTCAATAGAGAATTTGTATCATCCATCTTCGGTTTTGAGCAGTAGAGTTTAGATCGATTCTTCTTTTGTTGGTTTATTTGCTTGAAGAACATTATGTGGTGGGAAATAGCCAAATGAAAGATTTGAGAAAATTGGGAGTCCAATTTATACCCTAGAAATGAACTTGACAAATTTGCTCTTTTGATCGCTCTTTGCGAAACCTTTGGACACTGGATATAAAGCACGGTAACAATAAGGAGTTTAATCATGGTGCTGCGGTGCTTGGGCATGCACATTACACAAAGTTTTGGTGATCTCACTACTAGCGTATTAATCAAACAGCAGGAAAGCTTTTACAAGCTCACTAAACAACACCCTGATGATACATGCTACTACTACAGATACTGTAAACCAACTATTATACCGATGCCACTTATCTCTATCGTCCCCTGGCCACAATCTTGAACTTTCCTGTTCTTTGTTGTTGCAAACAGAATAAACCCAACATCAGAATCACAGAGTATGAGACAAAGAACAGAAGCTAACAACTTCAGAAAACAAGTAGCAGCCAACGACGCATTGTGATCTCAAAACTACGAGTTCAAGTCAATCATTTTCGACAACGACGACATCCAGCAATAACCCACGAAAGCCATACCTGTTCCCAAAGAGCAGTATTCTCTTTGCAAAATTCAACAACAATCCCGCTCTTCCTCTTTCCTTCTCTATACTCGATACAAAGCCCTTCTTTCAACCCACGCTCACGTGAAACCCTGATCCACAGTTCGCCTCAGAACACTCAATGGCACATCCATTCTTTCCATCACATACATAGCACTTCTCCTTCCATCTTCTCTTTGGCACCTTGGAGCAATTTATCCCATCTCACCCCTCCGGGTCCTCAAAGAACCCCTCGGGGACAAAAAGGACACTAACAATATGGCCCATTTGCTATCATTCGTCCGTTTCATTGCACCCCGGTTCACGGGCATAGACAACATGAGAATTCTTTCTGCTTGTTAGAAGACTTGGGGACTAAACATTGTGAGCAGAACCAGTTTCCCTCCGGGATAGCCTTGACAAGCGGGTTCCCATAGCACGAGGCATGAACTGTGAGATCACACCTGTCACAGAACACGATAGGGTCATGTGGGTCCCCGTCTGTGCTATCACAAATCACACATACAATTCCATCATCTTCTTCCTCTTCCTCGACGTCTTCCACAGCCATGCTATTAGCGCCACACGACTCATCATTAACAAAATTAACTCCGATCTCAACCAATTCATCGCCTCCTTTCTCTTTGTTATCATCATCTTGTCTATCAACAGCTTCATTATCACAACAAAATGACCCATCAGCAACAATTTCGACTTCTACCTCTACCAATCGACCCTCTTTTTCCTCTTCCTCCTTCCCTATCATGATCAGATGACCCATCATCTGGGGTCGGCTTGTATTCAACATTGAGGTCAATCGGATAATGGGTCACCTCGGGATGAATTTGGGAGGCGGGGCCCGTACACTTTTCTTAGCAGGAAACCAGCATGTCTTGGTAATCGAAGAAGGGAAATGGGAGGAATCGGGTAATGGACATCACGATTCCTTGCGCTTTTTGGCCTGGAGAAGAGGGTTTGGACGAGGGGTGTGATCTTGATGCAAGAGTCTGAGCCTCTTCAATGGAGGCAAATCATGGAGCTTGTAACCCATATGTGTAGATTGTGAACTTCAGATTTGCAAACAAGGAAAAAATGGTGATATTTTTTGGGGTTTTGGTGTGAACTTCAGTTTGAATTTCGCGGGAAGCAACAGTTTCGATTTGAGGTTGATAGCGATTGATTTTGATTTATTGGAATGAATAATGAGATGTGTCCGAATTTTTTGGTTTGATTTGAATTTAGTTTTTTGTTACTTCAAGGTGTTTTGAAACGGGTGAACCTGTGTTGATGAGTTTTGCCTTGCAATTTGAAATTGGTTTTTAAATACAAATTTAAAATTCATGTTGGCGCGTCCGGGTGGGGCCACCATGGTATGCTGCTACAGCTCCGATAAGTGTCTATTCTGCCAGCGTTGTCCCCGTCCAATATTAACCATTTTTTTTGGATGATATCAAACTATCTTTTTTGATAATTTTTTTATTTAAAAAAATTCTTTCATCTCATACAAATTACAATATTTTTTTATATTTTATTTAAATTATAATATTTCTATATTTAATAATTTTTTTCATACAAAAATATCAAAATATCCCTATCCATCATTATTTTTGTTTTTTTCCTTATTTTTTTATCTCACACACTCATAAGGATAAATTTATCATTTTTTATTAATTCAACACATATATAAATTATCTTATCAAGTTAAATCGTTATAATTTGAATGTGATAAAGGAAATAATCAAATCAATCTCATTCACTGACTCCTCTTTCAACTTTTATAGTAAACTTCACTACTAAAAAAAATATTCTTTTTTTAAATTAAAATCCATATAAATTCAACACACATTAATTTTCATGTCGGATTAAAACATTTCGATTAATATGAGACGGAGGGAGTAACTACTACACTTTTCGTCCACAAATATGCAACAGATTGATTTTCACGTCAGTCGATGTAAACTTTGATTTCCATTACGGGACGACTAAACATAATTTTTCGTCAAAATTTTGTGAAATATCAATGATAGTTTAAATCATCAAATTATTGTGAAACACCAATAATAATATAAATCATATACTTTAATGTTGTGTTGATGACTAATGTTTTTTCATCATCTCGAGATAAAACTAAACTTTTAAAAATATATATTAAATAATATTAAATAAATATATTAAAAATATTTTTATGCGACTATGGAATATTATAAATAAAAAAAACACAAATGAAAAACATAATGTATATCATAAAAATGAGAAAAACGATGTGCAATCGAGTAAAACTTCGCTTCCTAGACATAATTTAACTATCCATATAATATTATTTCCCTAACAATCTATGGAGTAACTACTTGAATTGCGAATTAGCCTTGTTTGACGTTTTGCGCTTTAAATTCCATGTGTTAGATGAACATGCGAAAAAATTATTCACTATTTCGTTGACTGATTTATTTATTTTTATCATACTACTTAACATCATTTCATAGCAACAATAAGAAACAAATGTGACATTTTACACGCGATGGAGAACGCAAGATTATGACAAATGTCATGGTAAATGAGACAAAAAGGCATGAAAACTATTTTATGATCTATGAGACTCTATTATAATGAAAATCATTCATTTCTTATTAGATATATCTATATCATGATACACATTTACTAAGTTATTTTCATATTACAACCTTAGAACCCAACTGTTACAATATTGGAACCTTCAAATTGAAATTTTCATATTATTTGCAAAGTAAAATGTTATGGATAAACCACAACCTCAAATATTGTATATTTCCATTTCGTAATATGAAATTATGCATCAGATTGATTCACCATATGGTGAATCAATAGTTTCAGACTGATGCACCAGAATATAGCACCAGTGCTAATGTATTACACTTATGCCGATAGAAATATGGCATATACATATGCAACCAATTCAGTACTTTGTGCATATTATCATACTATCATTCACCTGAAAAGAAATTAATGAGATAAATGCTAACAAATAATTAATACTCCCTTCATCCTATATTAATTACAACATATACGTATATTCCACTATTATATACATATTATATATATATAAATACAATTCTCATTTTCATACGAAATCACGTATGATCTTCTTGTAACATATATTGGATTGAAATAAATTATCAAACTTTGAATCGACCTACATACAGAATCAAAATATTTTCAGAACCAAGGGAATAATTGAGATGATAAAAGAGAAGACATATATGCTTCAAACTTGCTGTGCAGCGGAGAGCCTTGTTGTTTTCAGAGCTGACAAAGTGCAATCTGCACAGCATGAAAAAGAAAAAAGAAAAAAGATTCATGCAACTATTCTTGCGTAATCAAAGTGCAAGACCTAGGACGACAATGATGTTGCTCCAGTTTAGCTCAACAGCGACCAAAGAGTTGAAGCAAATTTTACATCCAATCAGAAAAATCTAATCCACCAGGATGACTGGATAGAAGATTTACAATGCTCATTGGAGTCAACATTCGCAAGAATTAGATCTCATCTGGGGATGAGTACTCAAAAAAACAAGATACAGACGACCATATGTTGATCAGTCTCGGATAAAACAATCCCCTGGAATTCCTCAAACCTATGAATCTAACAAGTTGAAGCCAAGATACCAGATCATGGAAGAAGGGAAAGAAGTATTCGCCGCCAGAGTACAAGTAGAAGCCGGTTCACCGATTCCCAGGTCGTTGTGCTTCATAAGGGGCCCAGGTACCAGGTCCATGTCCATAATGAGAATAATTCTCAGCACCAGCCTGCTATTAGGAACAAAAAGGAGATCGGAAAAGGACCCATGAGTGTATAGGAGTTACTTCGAAATGCTTAATTAGTCAATCATCATGAGTTTACTACTCACAAGGTTCATTCCATATCCAGTAGCAGGATAAGGATTTCCTGCATATCCAGCAGGATACGAGTTTCCAGCATATCCAGCTTCAGGATTGGCGTAATTGGCATTGGAACCTGCAGATTAATAATGTGAGAAGTCAAGAATTAGTAATAACAAAGAAAAGAACTTGAGAATTGGATGAAGAGCAAGTTCAAGTTTCAGAAATAGACTTATTATGCTTTATCTTATAGAACAGTTGAGAATACTTACTCAAAAAAGAGTTAAGGAAAAGAAACAAACTGAATATGAATGGTACCTGCATTTCCAACTGCAGCAGCAGCCCGTGCTCTCTTCTCAGCATTAGCCATCTCAGCACGAAGCTTTTCCACTTCCCGAGCCATGGCAACGAGTTTCTTCTCCATCACTTGACCATGCTCATAGTTCTCTGCATATCCTTTTTTCTCATACTCGATGGCAGCCCTATATCCATACATCATCATTTTTCAATACACAAATATGTTGATGTGCATGGAATACTAAAAATTTTAATGCAGAACCGTGCGTACCTAGCTTGTTGTAGCTCTTGTCTCATACGATCGATTTCAGCCTTTAGAGCTGGCACTTGCTGCATGTCAGTCGTAGCCCTAGCTAGATCCTTGTTCAACACTTGGTGTCTGCCCATAAGATCTTGCTTCACTGTGGTGAGCTCCTTCACATCAGCACGGACATGCATAAGCTCAGTCTTCATTGCCTCCAATGCCCGAAAATCCATCTCCAGTTTTTCAGCCTTTTCATGCAATTCTCTCATCTGAGTGTCCTCATTGGTAAATACAGAATTTGCATATTGCTCCATCTTCACCAGCTTATGCTGGGCAGATTCAACCTCTAACCTCAACGCGACATGAGTAGCAGCAAGCCCCTGATTATCATGCAGAAGCCCCTGGATTTCTCTATGTTGAGCAGCAAGGTGTTCCTCAATGACTGCTGGATGGGGACGAAGTGGTCTAGGACCCATTCCAAACTGGGATTCCCTAATGTCTTCAAGAAATGCTGGGTGAGGAATCGGTCCAAGCCCTCTATGAAAAGCAGGTTCATGAATCGATGGAGGAAAATCTTCCTGTGGAAGACCCTTCATCGGAAGAGGCGGGCCGCGATTCCTTGTTGACATACTTCCACTCCAAATTTAAATATGTTAATCTGTATCAGACATCCAATGCACACGTTATCTACTTGAAGAGCACAAGGAATTTGAAAAATGTAACCACGGAGAGCTAGAAAGTGGTGAAGGAAAAATAATGAAGATTAAAGTTCAAAACTATGACTATATGATTTTCCCCCTTTAATTCTGAGATCAACACATAATCAAATGTTATTGCTTCTAAGCTTCAAAGAAGGAGAGGCAAATTTTTTTCCAGGAAATCGGTCCTAAACAAGATAATCTAAGCAGCAGGACATGAAATTACAGAACTACAAGCAAATCCAACACAAAATCCCCAGTTCCAAGTATTCCCATTTACGCTGTCCTAGAGAAATGTATCTACACAACCCTATTTTCAGACTGGTTCTTAACCAGATGTCAACCTTCTAATTTGGTGCTAAATTTCTAGTCAGTTTATGAGCAACATACTGTCCTGCATTAAAATCAGCAAAGTAGAAATACGAAGCCATAACCTGAAAAAAATCGACAAGAGAAGTGACAACAACCAACAACTTCGGCCCATATAGAACCCTTTAACTGCATACATCTCCAATAAGAAACTACCATTTCTCAATCACATTTGTGAGCTACAATTGAGCATTCATTGAATCTCATCAGTCATCATCGCCGATGTCGAAACCCTAATTTCGAAACACCACCCAAGTACCACTGGAACCCTACACTACCACCACCAAGTATACTCGAACAACGTCGATGAATCCAATATTTCTCACTCTGCTCCATCATCATTGATCGTCAAGCAATCTTCGTAAATTATCAAAATAGAGAAAATTACAATGAATTGCAGAAAACGGGAAAATCTAATCAACAGAACTTCGCCTAGGCCAAAGCATGGTGGAAAGGAAAAGGAGAAGGAAAATAGAAATCACCGGAGAAATCTCGCGGGCGAGGTTAACCGGCGGTGCGTCGCCGCCGTCGGATGCGGCGGGTTCGGTGGTCGAAATAATCGAGATAGTTAGCTATGCCGTATGAGGTGCCGTGGTTTTCCTTTTTTGTTGCAAGTGACGATGTTACTTTTTTTCCATGGTGTAATGGGTGCAATTAATAATATTTTTTTTTAAATCATAATTTTTTTTGAATGTTTTATTTAAATTATAATATTTTTCATATTTTATATCATATAATTCATCCATTATCATTTTTTTCATCTTTTTCTCATTTATTTACCTTACACTCTGACAAAGTTGTTATTCTTTATCAATTCAGCATCCACATAAATTATCGTGTTGAGTCAAACCGTTACAATTTGAATAGAATGAAAAGAGTATTTATTTTATTAGTCCTAACTTATTTACAAATTTTTTATTATTTTCTTATTTGATAATTAATTTATATTAATATAATCAAATTACATTTATTATCTCCTTCCTCCTCCTTTATCATTTTCTCTCCTAAATCCCACTATCACAAAAAAATTATTATTTTTAATCAAAATTTCATAAAAATTCAACACACATAGAATTACGTGTTGGATCAAATTGTTATAATTAAAATGAAACAAAGAGAGTAATATTTGTTTATATAAAAATTACAATAGTATATTATTTGAAAATCTTTTATATATGGAAATGCAAAAACATTTTTACTTTTTCGTTTTATATCATATCAATTCATATCATTATCTTCTTTATCTTTTTTCCACTCTCACTCGCATAATTCAAAGAGCAATTCGATCATTTCTTCTAAATTCAACACATATAAATTATCATGTTAAGTTAACCGGTTGTAATTTTATTGGAACGGAGGGGATATTAAACTTGAAAAAGAATATGTCTATATTATAAGGAAGAAATATTGATAATATATTGAAAGTAATTATTAAGAATATACGTCACTAATAAAATGAACAAACAGAGCGATCCAAAGTAAAAAATAGAATGCAGATTAATACGACATGTTAAGTGGAGTTGATTATTGATAAATCGATCATATTCTAACCTCGAGATTAGGGTTCGGCACCTGAGAATATCTACCTATATTATCCTTTTATATAGGGAAGTTGCACTCCTGGGAACCCAGGCTACATCAGACATAATACGAGATGCTGATACAGGAATTCAGTCGGCATAATCGGCATTGAAGCATACCACAAGAATAATGGAAAAAGAAGTAGGATACACAAAAACCAGGAAAACGATACTGAACTGCAGTTCAAAGCAAGTTCGAATTGGAGATACAGAAGCGTAACCAATGAGAACCAACTATAAGGATACCTGAAGCAGCTGATATATGAACTGTGAATATATCTATACAATTATATACCCACCCTGATGTGTTATTTACACATCAACAACTGAATGGTGTTCATCTCCTTAGCAGAGATCCCTAATAGAATAAGTATAGACTTCCAACAACTTATGATCAACAAATGGGATCCGAGTATACTACAACAGAAAAAGAGACTGTTTCTCCTTGAGCTGAAATCCCGAATATAAATTCCAGCACCTTTCAGTCTGAATCAGCTCATCACAGTTCTTCAAACTTCTGCTATCGTCTTTAGCTTCAAGATCATACTGTCCAGGTTGACTGTGGTGAGTCAGAGGGATCAAGTGGCAAACAATCCAAATAATAATGGATGCATCACCGAGTACATAAATCCGAGGTAGGGTATCATTAATCCTTGCTGATATATACTTTCCAAATTCCTCACTTTCACTTGTTCGTGGCAGGACAATCCATAAGTGGCTACTAGTGAGTGATGCACAGGCGTCCAAGGATCATCATGATTGTCGGAGTCTGTTCTACAAGGAAGATTCATGAGGATTGTGAACCTACTGTGACAATAGCTGAAAGGGACAGATATCAGAACTGCAATTGAACACAAAAAGGCAAAAAAAAAAAAAAAAAAAAAAAAAGGAGAATTGAAAGTGTACCTCATGGATCCAGCAAGCATTGTCAAGAATATGAAATGATCAAGGGTTCCTCCTAGTCTTGATCGTAACTACTTTTGTTATAGTAAGCGTATAATCCCAATTGTATAATCCCCAAAATGAACCCTATCCCACTTGGCGCCTGAAGTTTAAGCACAAAAGGTAAAACAATGAGATGATAGTCCAGTCTAAAACAGAAGCTCAACAAAATCTTTAGATTCAGTCTTCGACGAGGGAACTCACATAGACAAATGGATCTTCATTCAGGATCCCATACACGAAGACGGATAAGCTCATCAAGAAGGTCGAAACAGATAGGTAGAATGGCATGTACTCAACGCTTCTTGTTCTGATCACCAAGTTCTGCAAAGCAACAATATGTAACATGAAAGAAAGAGAATTAAAAATGCTCTGAAGAAAACTGTGAAGAACGAAATCAACACGGATGAAAGGAAAGGCATAAAGCTTACGACAATAAACAGAGGGGAAGCGAACATTGATATCATAGAAGCACAACTCAGAAACCCAACAAAAATACGTCGGGTTTCAGAATCAAAGACTCTTAGGCTCAGAAACACAATGATTCCCACGAGGCACAAAACCGTGGCAAGAAGACCCAACATCCTGATCTATCAAATAAAGAAATACAAATGAGAGATGAAGGGAAAACAACGAAGAGAAATCAATAAATCCGACTAGGGAAAAAATGGTGACAAGATTGAAGGGATAAATTAACCTTTTTCCCTTTCCCGGTGTATACTATGAAGAGGATAATGTAGACAAATTGGAATACGGCACCGATTGAATTGACTGTCATAACCATTACAAGGGGCGTTCCATACCACGAGGAGATCAAGCAGCTGAGAAGAGCATATATGTACGGTAATCTTGAGAACTGCTCGGTCGACCCAGTTCGGGTAATTCTCCTAAATGTTTGTCTGTCATCATAATAAGTTCATAACAGAGCAGCAAATTAGCAAAGGGGTAACAAGTCACTCTTCCAAAAGTCGTCAGAGGCTAGGAAAATCACCATGCTCTTACATTGGTGAAACGAATAGCCCAAAGGCGAATATGTTCCCTACAGAGAAAAATCACACAGCAAGCGTAATGAGCAAGGTAACAAAACAGATATCATGCTTTCGGATTATTGTCAAACGAGGCATATTGATTCAACGAGGCATTCTAGTAACACTGCAAGTTTTCTAGGAAAAGAAAAGGACCCAAGTCTGAGCGATAACAAATACATGTAAATTCTATGTTAATCCTGCATTGCTGATCTTTGATATCTCCCTAATGAAACCAGCACCTTGGTTAGCTGCATATCTCATTCCATTTCAAGGCTATGTTATTCAGATCGTGGTTCATCAAAGGTATTTGCTAGGTATCTATACTGGTATGGCGTAAGCCGTGGTTTCATAGCATTGCCCTAAAATGATGTTGGTTCATTTTATACTAGGATGACAATAGGAAGGTTGGAGAATCCGACTCTTCCTCCGTCATGAGATCTCTTGAAGATGATGTTGATATTGGCGAGCGATTGGGTCAGGTTCCAGATGCTGGCTGCACTGTGCCACAAGTTGCTCGACCACCTACAGCCTCACGTTTAAATTGGCCAACAAACTTTCGGCATGCTGCTGCTGATACCATGGCTTTTGTACCCGACTTGTCCGGGACCAATTTTCAAGCATCTCGCTCTCATCAACCAGATCCCATCGTTGAAAAGGGACGTAGACTGCAGCTGAAGTAGCATCTGTCTTGCCTCAGAAACTATTTTCTGAACATGTTACAATGTATATGTAAATCAAAGTGCGAGTAAGTTTAGCTGGTAGGATCGGAACTAGTAGATTTGTATCTCCAAATGATAAAGGAACAGAAGATGATTTTGTAGTGTTTTGTAACTCCCTCGCGTGTTAAAGACACCGAGAGGACTTATTGACTGGTGTCTGTAATGACAGTTGTAGCATCTTATTGATTGCTGCTGCAGCTTGGGTTTTGTATCTCCAAATGATAAAGGAACAGAAGATGATTTTGTAGTGTTTTGAAACTCCCTCGTGTGTTAAGACACCGAGAGGACTTATCGACTGGTGTCTGTAATGACAGTTGTAGCATCTTATTGATTGCTGCTGCATCTTGGGTGTTAAGACGCTAAAGATGTGACGGGAATTAATCATTGAAAGTGTTTAAACACCAAGTGTTGCTATGGATCATTGGAATTTATAGTGCAACTGGTTCCTAGAGAAGATCGCTGCGACTATGGTGATGCCGGCGAGTAGGTGACCATGAAAGCAACACATTTCCAAGCGTATTACAGCCAAAATAAATACTCTACGCACAACCATGTCCTTGAACTTTGCTTTGTATGGGATCAAAATGTAGCTCCAGCCTCTACCATGGAGAGGAGATTGCTTTCAGTGTTTTAAGGTCTCAATACAAACCAAACAATATACATGGAACTTGCTCAAGGCCAATCGTATCTACTACAGGTAAATTAGACGAACTACTACGTCGTATAAGAAACTATGAAGAATAATACAGTTCTGCTTCATCTTGGAGGTTGATGGGCATAAGCTCCGAACACTCAGCTTTGGAAATCGTCTCCTTTGCCAAATCGATGTCCTTTCAATCACCTACAAAGGGATATTGATAGTTTACAAATGAGGAGTAGAAAAGGCACCGCAATTCAAAGCACATATTTTGTTCATTGCACCATTTGAAAATCCTTTCTATAAACTCAAAAGCTCATGATAGAACGTTACCACGTAAATCAATCTACGAATATATTAAGAATCGAACTTGTAAACCTTAGCTACATCTCAGAGTGGAAGAACAATTACAGCACATGTGCTGTAGATTTACTACAACAGGCAATCTGACTCCAGGTTACCGCTCCAATGCCAATAAGAAAAGGACATACCCTCTGTATGACTCAAAATGACAGTTCACAACTATATGCAGGTTACCAACCTTTCCTCTTTATACAGAAGGTAACCACAAAAAGACTTGCCTTCGCAAACTATGCAATAAAATCTGTTGCAATATGACTGCCAGGATGCTTCCCATGGTGATATTGATCACATTAACAGCATCATTGTTCAGCTGCAATGCAAGAAGCATAGACAAATATGAATTGGAAAGATCACAATATCATGCAGCAAGTGATGATTGTATAACCATGAAGTCGTTAACAACTTCAGTGGCTCAGTTTGTGAGCAAGCACAAGTGATGGATTTCTTACAGGCTGAAGTCGGGTTAACAGTATCATGTAGCATGTTGCTACAGGCTGAATCTTAGGCTTTATCAACATCGGGGATGGATTCTTACATAGATTGAGATATATACTAACCCATCGGAATCCGTCTTTGTCTTGTAGAGAAGCACCAATTACACTTTCACCAAGATTAGCAAGCTGCGAGGCTATTACACATAGAACCGCTTCAGTTGCATTTATCTGCTTTGGGAGGAACAAAACAAAAACAGATGAATGATCATAATTTAAACGAATACCGCCAACACTAAGCTACCAAAATCATATACGCCCAGAAATTAGAGTTCCTTATGATTATCATCCAGTATATACATCCTGAAACACGGAATCGCGTGGAGGTTATACAAAGTCTCGCTTCTCATAATTTTTGTTTCTCTTCTCACGTACATGGGCTATCATGAAGTTCTAACTCTTATTAATCAAGAAGTTGTAATTCATACATCTATCGTGTGGGCACAATAAGCATGGCAATTATCCGCCAACAACTATCTCTCTGCCTCACTTGTAGCCAATGGAAGAAAAGACATACTTTCCCAATGTCAAAATATTAAAGTTCTAACATACTAGCATTAGCAAGCGCAACAAACAAATTAAAATAAAGAATTAACTAACTGCCTAATGGATCATGAGAAAAGAGAGAGAGGAACCTGGCCAATGAGACAACCAACAAAGGCAAGCAGAACAGAAGCTACAAGCCCAGCAACTGTTCCTTCAATGCTAACAGCACCTTCTGTTCCTCGCGGTACAATCTTAAACGTTGTCACCAGGTATCTGCCCTTCGTATGTCATTTGAAGCTTGTTAGAATGTAGTAATAGTACAAATGAGTTATGTACATCTTGGGACAGATGATAACAAGTTCAAATCTGCTCAAGGGCATAATTATCCTCGTGTTAGCTACTTACTATTTATATCCATGATTAAAATCCCAGGTACACTCGTTCAGGAATTTTTCTATCATCGCCTCTCGGCCTCTGCAGACCCAGCAATAACCTATAGCGTAAGCCTCATACCACAAATTTAAACTTTTAACCATAGATAGAGTTGGTTCTTGAACATGTATGCACTATCATAACAGGTTAGAATGCTACGCCACATGTGTGTTTAGCACACAGTAAAACAATGGCGTTTGCTCAATCTTCTCTACCACATTTTACGAGGAAACATTTCCGTAAACAATAAAATCTGTGCATCAGTTTCAAAAACATTCCAGGAAGCTCAAACTATGAGTCCAGACTTTATATAATTGATCTGCTTGTTTACAACTATTTATTACTTGTTTGTTAATCAGTACTCCTCATGCCGGTATCCTGAACCTCAATATTCCTAGTTGTCTAAAATGACAGCTGTTAAACAAATAATGATGACAACCAAAGTGGAAGCAACTCAAAGTATATAGATTATACTCATGAATATGACGAAAGATTTAACACTTAACGTAGTTTTTCCGTATGCCTTCCCTATCTCACTCGAGACAGTATCACTTAGCTTGGTACAAAAGCTGGCAACAAACCCGAGTTGCCAAAGGTGAGATAATGCCTTCCCACCCACTCCATTAATCGAAAGAATAGCACAAACACAACCAGCTGCACTGGAACCAATCACGCTCCCCGGTCCTCTCCTTCCTTTCCTCTTTTCTGCAACACCTTGAGCTTCCTTCTGCGCCATCTTCACTTTTGTAGCCGCTGTTCCCTGAAATAACGATGAGGGAACTAAACCCCCTATCAAATGGGAAGGTGGCAACCTTCTATCTTAGACCCAAACATTCATTGTGTTCGAGCAATTACAGGATTCACAACAAATTTAACCCAAACATTCATGAATCACGAGTCCAAATAAAGCATGATTCACATCCCCATTCCATGTAGGAGATGACATCACTACCGATGTTTTA
Source organism: Drosera capensis (assembly GCA_001925005.1). Classification (NCBI taxonomy): domain Eukaryota; kingdom Viridiplantae; phylum Streptophyta; class Magnoliopsida; order Caryophyllales; family Droseraceae; genus Drosera; species Drosera capensis. The sequence goes on along the minus strand of LIEC01012564.1, from coordinate 15,239 downwards.
CACCTCAAACATCAGATCACAATATCAAAATCGGTAATCATCTTACAGAATCAATCCCATTAAAATCGTTGGATTACACCGCTACACCACGGGCATGCTATCGCAAAGATATGCCAATACCACTCTTTTTTCTGCAAGCTCTCCGTCAATACTTTCACTGTGATTGGTCGAATCATGCAGACACATGAATGGTTAACCAATGAGAGGGAGAAAGTTCTCAACGCTCAAGTGCAAACACATTTTATCCCATCATTCTCTATGTACGACAACACTGCTAAACATCTCACAGTTCACATTGCGATTCAATGGTGGAAGTTCTCAGCACCAAACTCGCGTAGGCCGGAATGGTGAAAATGGCACAAGGCAAAGAGTCCAATAAAAAAGAAAACCTTAAACCAGCATACATATAAAGATCAATATAAGTCCCATAAAGATGAAACAGATTCCGAGACATCCAAATTCCATATTCACATCACAGTGCTATGATCCAACTCTATCCGATCCACAAATCATCCCATAAAAGTCCACCCCATTCTACTGATTCCATTCTTACAAATCCATCCATCTATTAAACCTCTCGATTCCAACTCACAACCAATCGATAATGAATGGAGTCACCCATGATCTATATATGCTTGTAATATATTCGCTTTATCCTATGTGGGTAAACTATTCTCAAGCACCATGACTAAAAATCTCAATTCGCAACGAAAACAAATCAAAAGATACCCTCCACGAAAAAATACTCACCACGACAAAATAAGTGGCAACAAGAAGAAACCCAGAAGCCCCAAAAGCCCTCCAAGTCAAAGTCCCCAACAAGAAAGCAGCAACAATCCCATTCAACGACAACCCGGACACCAAGATCGGCGAACCCAGTACAAATATCACCGCGTTCGAACAAACCGCCGATTCCCATGTGGCTGGATTCGATCCCAGAAACCCCAATGCACCAGAAATCGGCCCCATCAGATCAGTGGATGACCCAATTGAACTCGTAGTGAATTGAGTCATTCTGTTTATGGGTTTTGAGGGTATTGTGGTGATGGTGACGGGGAGGCGGTGATGGTGGGGGAAAAGGGAAAAAAATGAAGGGGTTTTGAGAAATGGGATGAGTGTTGAGCAGGCCATTTGAATATTGAGGGTAGAAAGTCTCCTGGTTCTTGGAGGGGGTTTTGCCTTTGATTGACGAGGGAGGGGAAGCTAGCCAAGTTCAAAGCCTTGGGTTTCGGTGCATGAACTTGGTAATTAGTAAATCCAAACACAATAACCCCAATAATCTCATTATTTGATACTCTTCGATCATGTGGTTGTTGAAGGGGCGTTGTTTTTTTAATATTGTTGCACTTCTTTTGTTCTAAATCAACGATACATTATCATATAGGTATAATAGTGTAATATAAGATTATTAAGAATATCTATAAGTTGATGACTTTAAATATCGATCATAAGAAAAAAAAATTTCAATTTATATGTTACTAAACTACTAATTTTTAGAGAAATTATTTAATAAACTAAGTTACAGTTCATCTTATCTCACATTTTTTTATGATTTTCATAATTTAATATATTTTTTGAAATGTTTTGTTATTTGATGAAAGGATTAAAAAAAACTTTAAATATACAATAAAAATATGATTTAAGTTATCATTGATATAAAATGATGTTAGGTTCAATGCGGAAGTCAAACTTTATCGCATCAACTCTGACTTCAAAATTGTCTAGATCATGCCAACGACGGAGGACTTTGTAATGGAGTTGCGCCACTTTGGCAAGGAATAGTCTTCAATTGTTCACAATAAGTCAAAAATATGTCCATGTTCAGTCTATGATATAATTACGTCTGTTCTATTCGATTTGATTCGATAGGATAATCTATATATATATTAAATTAATAAAAAATAATAATTTTATTTTTATGAATATATAAGATAAAAAATGAGGAAAAAAAATATGATGATGAATGAATTAATATGATATAAAATAATAATATTTTGTTATTTTTATGTAAAAAAATTATTAAATATCAAAAAATTATAATTTAAATAAAATATCAAAAAATAATATAATTTAAATAAAATAAAATGAATAAATTATTATCGTGTTAAGTTATGTATATCTGGTAAACCTCATGGAAGAAGCCAATTGACCTACTTCAACCTTCTCTGCATAGTTACCTTGACTTATGCGAATGTACTGGCCAATCTTCATCTCCCAATCTCTTCTAGTATTTGCATACTAGCAATCAAAGCTCCACTGCTCAAAACACTTTATCATCTCCACAAAACAATCCATCGAATATTCTGCAGAATGAAACAGTACTATCAAGAAGAAGCGTAAATTAAATGGAGCACCGGATTTTTCACCCGAGGCGGCGGCGGCTCGGCTTGCTGCTCTTTGTTGTTGCATTTTCCTTCATCGGAGTATCATCGGGTCAAGTTCTACAAGATGAAGAAGGTAATTATTCAATTAATTTCAGATCTACTTGCCGAAATTGGAAATGTAGAGTCCAATGATTGATGTGTACGAAAGTGATTTGGACCATACTGTTATATGATAAAATGAACTCCTTTGCAGTATTTGCATATATTTAACATTACGATCTTCTTCTTCGCTTCCACGAAATTACAACGTTTGACCCATGTTATTAAAAGAATTATTCGAGTTAAGAATAATCAAAATTATGTTATTAAAAATCATTTTTTTAAATTTTATTGTAAAATATCAATAATAATTTTAATTATCTATTTACTTAAACCGTGTGCCATAAAAGCAAAATTATGTTGTGTTATTAAAACAAATAATATTAATGCTTTGTTCAAAATATTCGTTACATTTACTATATTCCATCCGTTTAATGAAAATGACAATGATTTGACTTTTGTTATTATTCAATATGTATGTTTAGAAGTTTCATTATACCTGAAAGATGCAAAAATTTCTCATAAAACATAACAGGTTAATTATCATATTCTAACATTAATATTTCATGAAAAATTTATAAAAATCATCATTTGATTTTCGTTGCAAAATTTCATTTTGACAAATACATAGGCATAAGTTTTGTGGGATGGAGTACTTTATTTTTAAATGTTTTTAAAATTTTTTATGAATTTGTGACTAATATATATATTTTTTATATGGGATCTTTTATTTTTATATTAATTAAAAAAATGAATAAATCTTAATTAGAACTATTGATATACAAATTCAAAAATCTAATCATAAATAAACTTATTTTACTAACCATAAATTTATTTTTTTTAATAACCCTGGAATAAAAGTCCATTTCTCTCTCGAACCCTGGAATGAAATGACTTCCTCCCGTGTCTGCTAAACTAATGTCGGCGTCGGGGGTTTCGGACAAAGGAAAGAGGAGAAAAGAACGAACAAACCTCTTAGATTTTCCATCACGGCAAACCCTACCGGCCGTCGACAGTCGCCGGATTTGGCGAGACAGCAACCGTCCGTCATCGTCATAGTGGGGCCGATGAGGATCAAAGCGGCTGATTAGCCATCACCGAGAGCAAGAGGCGATGGAGCAACGTGATCTGATGCCGGCGATCGAGGGGTTTCTAATTCTAGACTGCAAAAACGGAATGGATATCATTGTGTGTGATGAGAGTGTGGATGTCTGTTTCAAGGAACCAGTTCGAGCAAAGGTCCGAATTAGAAGACATATTAATGTATATATCTAACAGCTTCGAGGTACGGAGCATGCAGAAGTTCACCTGTTCTCGATTAATTTTCGAATCCGGCGTTTAATGATAACGAAGACTTGTACCTTGATGGACTAACAGTAATCTGTTCTTTTTGTCATATATACTGTTATTATTCGTGTGTAGGCGAGGGATGCGAAGGGAATCTTTGTAGGAAACCAATGCTTGTATCTGCCTAACCATGTCGCAAAAAATGCGTGTGTTTGCCTATCCGTGTTCTGTTCAGATATAGTGTAGTCCCCAGCTTACCTGTGGAGTCCATGAAATAAAGAAACTATGCAATAATCAGCTAGTTTTACTCGTCTCTTTTCTTTGTACATGGAATATTAACATTGTAGATGAATTCATATCTTTCGAATAGGATTTCAATATTTCTCTCAGATTAATAAGGATACAACGGAGCATTCAGGGCGAAGGATGCGGATTCATTACTTGTTACTCAGTTAGTTGTTCAAATAATATACTGCATTATTGAATCACTTGTATGCGTTACCAGTGACCTTCTACTTCAATTATTGCAGTTCAAACTCTAAAAGCAATTTCGGCGAAGATGAAAAATAGATACTGGAAAGATATCAGCAGTAAATCTTGCAGTGATGGAAGTTTGAATATCACTTATGTTCCAATTACGACACTCAGCGGTGTTGCTTGTAATTGCTCGCTGACAACTTGCCATGTCACAAGCATGTATAGTTTTCTTTATCAGTTGATTAAGTTTATAGGCCTCTTTTTTTACATGATTATTATTTTATGCAAATCCTGGAAGTTTTAATTTTTTATGTCGCATGTTAATTTGTTCCTTAGTTCTCTTTTCGAAAATTTCGAAGAGCTGAAAATAGTTTTAACTGATAGGTGCTTATGATAACTAAATCATGTGCTCACTGTTCGAAGATGTATGAACCCAGTTATGCAAGTCAACTTTGTATTCACGTAAAAAGGAATTCTAGAACCAACATCCGGTAGAAGTACTGCAGTAATTAGGATTTTCTGGAAACACTGTGATTTTTCATGTGGAATCTACAGAATGCTGAAGGGTCTAAATCTTTCTGGCGTTCTCCCTACTGAATTTGGGAATCTTTCTCATCTGCAAGTAATGTAAGCTCTTCTACGTTGATTTTTATGATTTTTACCCTCAGATCTATCTCGTTCACAATTTTCTTCACCATTTATGTCTATTAGGTGCATCTACACAGCACCCTGCCAAGTATGCTTGATACCATGCTATAATGTTTCCTATTAATTACAGATTCACTGTGAATCTTTGGTATGAAAAACGTTCTTATTTTCATGTGCAGTGATGTTTACGGAAATTTTCTTAATGGAACAATCCCCACCACTCTTAGCAAGATCCCACTTATCACATTGTGAGTATGTAGTAGTTTCTTTGTTGCTCATCAATTTGTTTTATACGTGATGCTCGTGGTGGTTGTTCCTCAAGAACTGCTTACAATGTACTACCTACAGCTCTATCGTCGGTAACCGTATTAGTGGCACAATTCCAGAAGAGCTTGGCCAAATTTTGACCCTTCAGGAAATGTAAGGCATCAAACCATATATCTATTGGATGTTATTAAAAGGGTGGTACAACTTATTTATCTTCCGTCTACAATATTTGCTGATTCCCCCTCCTTGTGAGGGTACAGTAAGGAAGAAGGAAATGATGTCTTACCCTGATGTTGTTGGTGTTCTAACAGGATCTTTGATGATAATCGGCTTAGTGGACATCTGCCTCAAAGCTTGGGAAACTTGAGAAACTTAAAAAAATTGTGAGAAAAATATTCCTCTTTTTCTTTCAAGCGTTTCTTTCTCTTTTCCTATTTTAGAAATTCATTGCTTTCTGATTTTTGTCAATTAGAAGGGTGCATCTAATAGAGTTGTGGGTTACAATTATTAGCTTGATATGTATGCTTAGGCTGCCTACCTATAGTTTGACAACTGAAGTATCCAACATTGGCTTTACTGTGTCGATGTCTGGATTCTGGAATGTTTATAAATGCACTTTGTTGCTTGATCATTTATTGTTGATAGGTACTCCTTCCGTTCTAAATTATTTACTCCACAAATTTGACTGGGTAGAGTTTTCTGAGGTAAATTTTGATTTGCTTTGTGAGATGACAAATATTGTATTTGACTCAAACTTGTTGTGTGACATTAGTGATAATTTTTCCCCTTTATCGTCTAGTGGAACAACAAAACTCTTCGAGGTATTTCTTGAATATAGACAACTGTAGCTAGTGTTGCAAATAATTTGGGACCGAGGGAGTACTGCATGGATCTTCGGTTTAGTACTTGGTAAGTTTAGTCTAGTTGACTTGAGTCACATAGAAAAGCAAGATGCACAGATCCTTTATGGATGTAGACATTAATCGTTGTTACATATTTCTAGTAGAATGCTGCCAATGGGTTTTAATTCGGTCTCGTCTAATAATCTGAAAATTTTTAATTGAGGTGTAAGTATATCTTAATTGTTGTCTTATTAGACATGTATCTCGTATCTCGCAGGCTCCTCTGTGCAAACTCCTTCACAGGAACCATACCAGAAACATTTCGGAACCTGAAAAACTTAACTGAGGTGTAAGTACATCTTACTCTTATTTGCAGTCTCACTCTTTGAAAGGAGTAAAGAGAAAGATGTCTGCAGAAGATGGGTGGTTTAAATTTTTTTAGCTATGAAACGACTAATACAACTTTGCTTCTTGAATGCAGTATGATTGATGGGAACAACTTTACTGGTTCTATACCTGATTTCATAGGGAATTGGACACAACTTAATGTACTGTAAGTGATTTACTTAGTCCTGCTTCTGTTGCATGTTATGACATAACTCCCAGCAAAAAGGTTGAAAGGTTACGGTTTATCTGTTTCTCCATTGAATAAGTTTGTATTTGTTTGGATCAGGAATATCCAGGGTGCGTTTGCTGAAGGACCTATTCCTCCTAGTCTATCTCTGTTGACAAACTTGACGGAATTGTGAGCCAGTCTTTGTGTTTATCTACCAGCTCCTTATTTCACCTGCATTTTTTTTCTTGTTCTTTTTATCTTTTTCTTTTGTTCCCCTTTTGGTGAATTGCTGTATTGAAAACTGCTGCAGTCTGATGCATTTGGGTTTAAATTGTAGGAGGATAACAGACCTGAGCATATCCAGTTCGGGTTTCCCGAATCTGGAGAAAATGACAAACTTGCAGATCTTGTAAGTTGTGAGCTAACTCGTAGGCAAAGAAGTTTTCAACGTTAGTATTTTGGTGTTGTTTAGCTTGTCGATATTACGTGCCCTGTGTCCAGGATTCTGAGAAATTGCTTAATTACTGGAAACATCCCAAACTATCTTGGTGGGATGAAGAATCTGAAGACTCTGTAAGTTTCATATTTTATCTACGTGGTTGGGCACTTCTGTTGGCATTTCATACATCTAATGTTGCTGTCCTAGATAACATGCGCCAAATGCAATTAGACTTATAAGTTGTAACGTTAGGCATCTTTCTATACACTGGTTGGGTGGTATTGATGACTTGTCGACACAACAATTTGTATGTTTGCATACACAGGAAACAGTCATAAATTCTCAGATGACCAATCAGCAGAATGATATTTTTAGACGAGAACTTAGATTCCCATCAATTGGCCTAAGAGTTATAGAAAAGTGTATTTTGCTCATAATATGTTTGTGCAGGAATTTGACACCAAAATCAAGTTCAGATTTTGGTCTCCTAAATTTCTAGAGATTGAGTTTGACAGCTGGTCTCTTATATTCCAGAAGTTTTTTTTTTCTAAAAAAAATTACTATATATCAGAAAATGTTAAATTCCATGAGAATTATAATGTTGAGCATGTAGTAGTAATTAATATCTTCTTTTCATGTACTGAATATGAAGTTCAGATTCACTTGAATCAAGGATCAGCAATAATGACAAAAAGTATAGCGCATGTTTAGGAGACCGGGATAATTTCTTTGTTTGTTGCTGCTACACCGGGAATTGGAGGCGTCTAACTATTTTTTATTTTTCTTCTTTTCTTCCTTCATTCATTCAGTCATTCAGTCATTCATTCATTCTTTCTTTCTTTTTTTCTTTTTTACAACAATTTTAATCATAGAGACCTGAGCTTCAATCAGTTAACTGGTCAAATTCCAGCAAGCCTCGGAAATGTGACGGGTACACTTGTTGACTTGTAAGTTGCTTTTAGTCTAGATATATTCAACTCGGCCATCTATCTGTCAGCTCTGTCATCCATAGTGGATGAATTTTCTTATTGAAGCAACAAATGAAGTTTCTCTTTTTAGGTTTCTCTCAAACAACTCATTAAGTGGAGAAGTACCAGGTTGGGTGCAAAACAGCAAACAATATTTGTCAGTATCCTTCACTTCTCTTTGAAGTCTTCTCCTGCACAAGTTTCATTTTAGTTTGACACTGCTTTTCGCTTATATTTGGTATCAAGCTATGTTTTCTCCAGTTAGCGTTATATTGCCCCTGAACGATTGCCTAACATTGCACTTTCCCTCGCAGTGATGTGTCTTACAACAACTTTACTGGCTCGCCTTCAACGACTAGCTGCCAGAATACAGTTGTGTAAGCATTTTGCCTTGTTATTCCTCTTGCCATCTTATCATGTTCTGGTCTTTAAAGGGGATCTTCTTTTGTTTGTTCTTGGCAGGAACTTGGCCTCTAGCTTCTCATCACTAGATAGTAACTCGTATGCTCTCAACATTACTGTATGCCCTGCTTTAGAGCTACTTTGATTCTATTGCTTGTATATTTTGAGCTTGAAATCATGTAGGATTAATTGGTGCCTGAAGAAGGATCTTTCTTGTCCTGGGGACGCGAACTGTATGCGAACTTCAGTGTTCAAAAATTTCTATAGAAAATTCCTGTCTATGAACTGAAGCATATTGATATCCTTTCTATCAAACTGCAGACTATTCTTTGTTCATTAATTGTGGAGGCGGCCAGATGACCAATGAAGGACATGAGTACTTAGACGACACAAGCAGCGGTGGACCATCTTACTTCAGTTCCCCATCAAATCAATGGGCCTTTAGCAGCACAGGGACTTTTATATACACTGATAATGGCCCTTTTAAAGCAGCAAACACATTTAACCTTAGTATTCATGGACCAGAGTATCTGCAGACAGCTCGTGTGTCTGCTTCATCACTCAGATACTACGGCCTTTGCTTGCGAAAAGGCAGGTACACTGTGAAGCTACACTTTGCAGAAATTATGTATTCCAATGACACGACATTTGCCAGTCTTGGAAACCGTGTCTTTGACATATACATTCAGGTTAGCTTAGGGATGATTTTTCCCCAGGGGATTCTGGACATGAACAGTAAAGTCAAAAAACTTTTGACTTTTTGATTGCTTTCTTTGCAGGGGACACTTAAGCAGAAGAACTTTAATATTATGAAAGAAGCTGGTGGTGTTGGCAAGGGCACTACTATGAATTATACAGATATCTCGGTTAATGGGAGTACGTTGGAGATCTTTTTATACTGGGCAGGGAAAGGAACCACTGCCATTCCAGAGAGAGGTGTATATGGTCCCCTGATATCGGCTATTACAGTTACACCAAGTATGATAACATGTATTTTTGAAATACCATACTGTTCTTAAATTATTGCCCATATTTTTGCCGAATCATTCAATATTGGTCATGGACCAAAATGATTAATCAGTCTGGAATCGGCTGTTGAACAACTTCTAGTTGAAGAATCAGCAAATATTTAGCGGAAGATGCAGATTCCTCAATCCGATAATTGAGTGATTTCTTAGTGATGTGTTCGATTTTGCAAATCATGATTCATTTGCTGACTCGTCTTCCTCTTGTTAGATTTCAGTGTCAAAACGGGGTTATCTGTTGGAGCTATTGTTGGCATTGTTATTGCCTCATGTGCAGTCCTGGCATCAATTTTGCTTTTTCTGAAGATGAAAGGTTGTTTGGGAGGAAAGGACGATGAAGATGCTAATGGTAAGTAGAAGTTCTAGATCTTCTCTCATTAAGTTTTGTACACTCAAACCTTGGATTATTTTCCCCATTAGCATTTGAAAAGGATGAAAAACTTGGAGGGTGGATTTGAGAAGTATTATTTTTTGAGTTCAGAAAGAAAAGGGAAAAAAGGGGAAGAAAAAAGAAGAAGTTAAGTTACTTTGCAGGCAGAGCTTTATATGCAGCTTATGAGTAGATAATCTAAATGATTGATCCAAAATGCTTTAATCAAGTGAATTTGCTTGTTTTCACTATTAATCTGACAGCTTATCATTTTCATGATCTAATGTTTTCTTACAGACCGATAATCGAATCTTAATCGAGCTTGGTGTGTGTTTTTCTTGTCTCCATCAAATCGGGAATGAGCTTTCATTTGTTAGAAAATTGTTTTAGAGGCCTCAGTTTCCTCCCAAAGAGAACTTCTCATTAAGCTATTACGATTACAGAATTCCTTGTGTGATTGTAATGCGTCATCTCTTTTATTTTATTCCAGAATTTCGAGGGCTGGATACAGGTTTCTTTTCCTTGAGGCAGATAAAAGCTGCAACAAATGATTTCAGTCCCCTTAATAGGATTGGTGAAGGTGGGTTTGGGCCTGTTTACAAGGTAATTTTTGGATCTCACTCTTCCTCTTGCTATTGTAAGTGTATTTTAATAGATCAGCACTCAGCATTCGAACTAGCGAGCTTCTTTCTCAGTTTTTTTATGCGAGCTCTTTCAGTCAGATTATCTTGATCTTGCCCTCCCCATATCCTGTCAAAGACGGGAATAATTGGATTGTAGTTGTTGTTCTGTAGGGTGTACTACCAGAGGGCAAGGTGATTGCTGTGAAGCAGTTGTCCGCAAAGTCAAAGCAAGGAAATCAAGAATTCATCAATGAGATTGGGATGATAACTGCTTTACAACACCCTAATCTTGTGAAGCTTCATGGATGCTGTATTCAAGGAAAAGAGTTGTTGCTGGTGTATGAATATATGGAGAATAATAGCCTCGGACGGGCCCTTTTTGGTAGTAGCCTTTAGAACTGATCGGACAACTATCACCTCTCTTCTTCTGGTGGTGCTTTTGTTTTGTCTTTGAGGGGCGGGTTGGGTGGGGGACTACGGGCGCAACAAGTCTCCTATGTTTGGAGTGTGAAACTTGCTGGCCTTTTATTCATATTCGGGATTCCTAGCCTGAACTCGTAATGGCTAATGTCATGACATGCTTCTGTACCAGAAGCAATGACACTTCCACAAGCTGAAGCTAAGAAAGATCCCCCAGGAACGCAATTGTGTCTAAGATTCATTTTTCTCTTTCTTTCTTAAAAAAAAAAAGTTGGGAAGGGTGTTTCTGTGTTCTTTTTCTTTTTTCCCTGCCTTGCTTAGCGTTATTATTGTTGCTAATTTGTAGACTTCCTTAGGTCGTGAGGATGTTCAGCTGAACTTGGACTGGACTACGAGAAAGAAAATATCTCTAGGCATTGCAAAGGGACTAGCATATCTTCACGAGGAATCAAGTATGAAGGTTGTCCATAGAGACATAAAGGCAAACAATGTGCTGCTTGACAAGGACATGAAAGCTAAGATATCTGATTTCGGGCTAGCAAAGTATGATGAAGGTGAAAACACTCATATCACCACTCGGATTGCTGGAACTATGTGAGTGCAGTTGCTTTTCTTTTGGGCATGTTGCTGATTCTATGCGTTTTTGCTTTCTTCTTGTGAAGTACCATGGATAGTGAGAATAATACATGTCGATAGGCCTTCTGGAATTGCTATGTTTTCAAGTACAGTGCATGATAGAGATGTAATTGAATTTTATTTTGCATATCCGAAACTTGCATTGTTACTGCCCCTGAAATTATGTAACTTTATGTTTCCTTTTGATGAATATGAAACTACGTGGTTTTTGCATGCCTGTTTCTTTTATATGAAAATGTAGTTTGCTTTAGATGATGTATGACAAGACATTCTATTTTATTGTTTTGAAGCAGAACATACACTGTATAATTCTATATGGCCAACTTGACGAACTTTGAACTCCTTGGCATAATTGCCAATTCGTTCTAACTTCCAACAGCCCCTTTGTTTCTCCTTGTAGGCTTGACTGTTTCGCAAATGAGAAACTCGATGTAAACATGCACTCAGATGTTAGAACTAGCGTGAAAGAATCCTAGCTTTGATTCTTGGTCAATCACTTTTATGTTTGCACCATCTATGTTTGAAGCTGATCTTCTGCTTTTATACACAAGTTTTCAGTAAACAAGTCCATCAAGTTTATTACACGATGTTTTCTTTGAAAAATTGTTAGCATGCCTAAGCTATATGATTTATGAATGTGTTTCCTTTTCGCATGATTTCGTTGTTGGCTTACTCATTGTTAATCAGATTTCCATCTGCTAACAACTTGCTGCTGAACCTGATGGGACATATGCTTGGAGGCACACAGCTTGAATAGACTGTTTTCACCATTTCGTTATCATCCATGGTTAACTCCGTCTTGTGTGTTTTCTTTGTGCTGGGATCTGTTCAGGGGATATATGGCTCCTGAATATGCAATGAGGGGCTATTTGACACCCAAAGCAGATGTCTACAGCTTCGGAGTCGTTCTACTGGAGATTGTCAGCGGCAAAGCCAACACAAACTACAGGCCGAGGGAGGAATTTGGTTATCTGCTCGACTGGGTAATCTCCTTGAATTCATTGTTCTTGTCAGGATTGTATTTTTCCTGCCCTGCAATATCCAGTTAATTGTGTTTCTCGTCTTTCCTTGTGTTTTTGTCCTCCTCGTGATGCCCCCTCTCGGTCATATGGTGTTAACCGGTGATATACTGGACGCTATGTGATATTGTGATATGATCATCTTTCAAATTTCTCTTCCATTGGAAAACATCCTTGTACAGATACACTATTTACAAATTTTTCTGCAGAAATGCAAAGTTCTATCCCATAATGTTTGTTGTGAAGCCAGAGTTATTTTCTGTTTTCTTGTTGAATTGCAGGCATATGTTCTTCAAGAGCAGGGAAACCTGTTGGAGCTTGTCGACCAAGCCCTCGGCACAAACTATCCCAAGGACGAGGCAATGAGGTTCCTCAACTTGTCGTTATTATGCACGAACCCCTCTCCTACGCTTAGACCAAAGATGTCCTTGGTGGTAAGGATGATCCAGGGGGAAATTCCTGTACAAGCACCCAAAATCATGCAGGGAGGAATCGGAGGGGAGCTGATGCGGAGAGCATACGAGAATCTGTCGCAGGATCACCTATCATCCGGTATCTCTATGTCTTCGCTACATAGTCAAGTTCCTCGCAGCATATCAACCGATGGACCGACCAACAACTTCTCAGATTCTATCAACTCTGAGGACAAGCCGCAACAAGTCCACTCATCGAGTTTCTTACTTGCACCTCACGGCGATGCTGATGACACTTCATCACTGTAGCTTCTTCATCCATCATTTTTCTTGGGAGATCGATTCAAGCATTTGCAGTCACTCAAGATGGTTCTAGAGCATTTTCACGCAGTTGCTGTATTTTGATATAATTAGAAGCTTTGATTATTGAAGTTATGGCTAACAAAAATTCGGCCAAGCACAACTTTATTCATAAAATCAAGTAACTTGGCTGTCGAGCTTCAATATATATGTATTTTGTATTTTTTTATATGTCGTTTTTATATCAAATTATGTCTTATCGTTTAAAAACATAAATTTTGAGTATTTCACTTGATTATGTCCATGAAAAATATGAAATATTTTTTAAATATTGTTACGATAGAATTTATCGCTCAACTCATCAATTTTATGACATTCGCAACTCATTCTTTTCTATACGTAATACTATAACATTTAAGATAATCCCTATTATTATAATAAAATATCCCTATTATTATAATAGAATAAATAAATAAAGAGAATATATTCAAACATTATATTGTATTTGTCCCTAAAATTCTCTTAAACACTTCAATGCTTTGAAGCTCCTGATGGCTTTCCTTCCTCTCTTGAATTTTGTTTCTCTGCAGATTTGAGAAAACATTCGTAGTTACAAAAACGGCCGATGAGACAGTTTCATCAAGTGCAAGCTCTCGAGAAACAAAACATCTTATCGAACTCTGGTACCACATTAAAAATGCTCATTCTCGATCACATGGTGAAGAGATGAGTTGTTTAATAAAAGATATACAACGACGAGTAAACATAATTTTTTATAAATTTATCACGAAACATCAATGTATGTATAAATTATATGTTTCAATCAAATATATGTTGTACTTGATGAAACTGTCTCATCACTGTTTTTGTAACTTCGAATGTTCACCGATGTTGAATATTTGCTTTCTAAGTATTTTATCCTAATGATTTTTTCAAGAGTTTATGTAACTCAACGGTCATGATTTTTCCACATTGACGGACATTTGTCATCAAATAATCAAATATTATTTCATAAACGATATTTATTCAATGTCAATATATATATATATAATAATTTAACTTACGAAATTATTCAATATTTATTTTAAAGAGATTTGTTTTTCTGTCTCATGGATGCAACAAATTTTCACAAATTCAAACACTTTATTAAAAAATAATTTGCCACTACTTGAATAAAAGTTTTTGTATCAATAAGTGTACTTGTTTGCTAACTGTTACATCTAAATTGATACGGAATGAATATAACACAAAGAACTTCAAAACCAATCTCAGGCTCTCAGCCGTCGAAGACCGAGCGACACCCAATCTCCCCTCTCCCCTCTCCCCTCTCCCCTCTCCCCTCTCCTCCTCTCACTCCACACTCTGCCTCCTCTCCGAAAATTCATGCTTTCATGTGTATGTCTGAATTCTGCAACTGTGCAAAAATGGCCTTGCAGTCGCTCATGCATTCTGCAGCCTGTGACAAAGTCGTAGTCCATGCAGTATGTTATGGCTGGTTGTCCGAACCGGTGTCTTATGTATGAATCTTCATTTTCAATTCATTGGAACAAGCCATTTGAATACAGTGAGTAGTAAGTCTCCTGGTTCTTGGAGGGTGGGTTCTTCGGAGGGGAAGCTAGCCAAGTTCAAGTCCTTGGTTTAGGTGCATGGACATGGTAGTTAGTAAACTCTGAAAGACAATAACCCAGTTAATCTCATTACTTGATATTCTTCGATCATGTGGTTGGTGAAGGAACATTGTTTGTTAATGTTGTTACACTTCTTTGATGAACTTAAGTTGTGAATCATGAAATTTAGCATCATGTGGTGTCCCAATTAGTTCCGAGTCAATGATGTAATTTTGAGACAAGAGATTGGTGGGTAAAACCCTTTTCTGATTTTGTTTTATTGCTTGATTGAGGTGTGTTTCTAAGCATACAAATCTATGCTATATATAGGAAAACAAATTCTATGCGTTGCCTAACAAACACGTTTTTTTCTTGGCCGGTGGAGATGAACAGTGGCCGGCGTCACTGTACAAACGTTTTTCTTGCTTTCCTTTGTCAAGAATATTAACTAACATGCTCCCCCCTAATCTTGACATGCCTCCAGATCACGAACACCCATCAACTGACGCATGGTTGC